>OZ001352.1:13205935-13627863 GCA_963924055.1 Drosophila limbata | reverse complement strand
TTATCTAACACTTACACACACCTGCAACACACCGTGGTGAGTGGCACTTGAACTTGCCAGTGATGCTGGAGTCTCATGGATCTTTTTTACAGGGCCGACTGCTGCAAAGTTGACGAACCGGGCAAATATCCACATATCGGTGGACTCTCACAGTTCGGCAAGGTAAGTTAAAGCAACGTATTACAGACAAGTTGATAAAACAAAAACAAGTGGGAAAGGCTATAGTCGAGCTACCGACTATAGGATACCAGTTACTTACTTTTTCCATTTTAAAATATTTTTATTGCATACTTTTAGGCACTTAAATTACTTAAAAGCTTTAATAAGCCATTACCACCTTTCCTTTAGTAGGATGACAGGTAATAACAGTAGCTAACGGTTTATAGAAATCTGTGTGCCAAATTTGGTTTCTCTAGCTCTTATAGTCTCTGAGATCTAGGCCCTAACACGGACAGACAGACAGACGGACAGACGGACATGGCTATATCGACTCGGCTGTTGATGCTGATCAAGAGTATACTTTATAGGGTCGGAGATGCTTCCTTCTCCCTGTTACATACATTTCAACGAATACAATATCCCCTTTAACTTATTTTTTAAGTAACGGGTATAAAAATCAATTCTAATAGTCAAGTTTAAAATTCTTGTTTTTGAATGCATTTTTTTTAGCTATTTTTGTTAAATTAGCACAATATGCTAATAAAATGGCAATCACTCAGCACTGAAATCGTATAAAAAGCCGAACACATTTGATTTCACTGATAAAATTTCCATAGAGCCCCGATAAACAAAAAATCGTACTTGAATCAATTGTTTTGGATTTAGGCTAAGAAAATCCGAGATTACCGACTCAGCTTATATATAGCATTGTGTGATCTTAATTATGGTAGGATAATAAGCACAGAAGTCATACAAGTAAATTTTCTCGCAGTGTATGCAGGAAATGCAGTGTATTTATTCTATTTATTGACGCTTTTCGGTGAATGCTTATGAAAATGTTCAAAGTCGAGCACCATATTGGCTTGTTTTATTTGATTCTGTCAAATACAAATAAAAATTTAAAATAACAAACGAACTTTATGACGATATTGATTTAAATCAAATATTTTATTCACGAAACAATCAATTGTGTATTTGTATTTGCTTTTGTCTTTATTGTACCTTATTTAATCAATAAGAAATAAAATTTTTCAAAATAATATTTTTAAATATTTTATGAACACACACATCTTTTGCGCATTTATTCGACTTTTGTTTAGCTTGTGGTCAAGGAAATGAATCGCTTGGGCATGATTGTTGATCTGTCGCATGTGTCGGTGCCAACAATGCTGGACGCACTTGCCGCGTCCCGCGCCCCCCTCATCTTTTCGCACTCCTCGGCGCATGCCATATGTAACAGTTCCCGCAATGTGCCGGATCATGTGCTGCAGCGCATTGTACGTATACCAACTGGTAGCCAATTAACTTGGCATTAATCTAATGAGGTTTTCTACTTTGCAGGCCATTAACGGCGGTCTCGTTATGGTTGCGTTTTATCCGCACTTTGTCAGCTGCTCGGGGCAGGCCACACTGCACGATGTTGTGGGTAGGTGTTTAAAAAAACATAAAAAATAAAAGTAAAATTATAATTAATTTCCATTTCCTACTTTCAGCCCATATAAACCATATACGGGAGGTGGCTGGCATTGATCATGTGGGCATTGGCGCTGGCTACGATGGCGTCAATCTGTAAGTATTTATTTTTCGCAAAATTTTAGCTATCTTCGAGCTATGCTCACATGTTTATTCCTGTGGATTTTGTCCCTATTTCAGGGTGCCCAAAGGCTTGGAGGATGTTTCCAAATATCCGCATCTGTTCGCCACACTGCTCGAGTCGGATAAGTGGTCAGAGGGGGATATTGCCAAGCTGGCTGGCAACAATCTTATACGCGTCTTCAAGGAAGTCGAAGCGGTGAGTAAAATATATGTGTACATTTCTCCATTGGCATTCCTTTGTTCATTGTGCACACATTGGCAACAACACATTTCTGAATGTGCTCGAAGTTGTTTGTGTATACTACCTGCAGATTAGGGCTTAGTCACAGCTCCAAACAAAAGCACATTGCTCAGTCCCCCAAGCCGCAAACAAAAAACATGTTGAGGCGATTTTGTTGAGCCAGTTGAGCAGTGCAGCATACCCAAGATAACTCGAAAAAGGAGTCGAGCACTCGCTGTCTGCATTCTCTGGCTCGCTTGTTATTGCACTTGGTAAATTCCTTTCAAAGGATAAAGAGAATAATGTGGCTTTGCAATGGAATTTGCACATACTTGGGGCGCAACGAAAGAAAAGCAGGCCAAAACCAAACGACAAGAACTATTAGAATGACTCTGGGAGTCTCTCTCCCTGGCGTCGTAGAGACGCAAGTTGTAAAATAATTTTAAAAGGATTCTCGAAATGGTTATTCCGATATTTATACTATACGTGAACATGACCAGCTTCCCGTCAGCCAGCAACAGAAGCTGGTGCAGTTTGTTTGCGGATGTGGTCAGCTTGTTTGCTGTCTGCTCCTGGCTGGCCAGGATCACACTGTTTGCAGTAACTGTTTGTTCCTCTACTGCTGCTGCTGCTGCTGCTGACACTATGCGATGGGATTGCTTCGGATACACTCAAGCAGCATTCAATTTAAATCAATACGCATTTGCCCGCCTGCCACGCTTTGTACTCGACTGGCTGCTTTGAGCAAGTTACTCGATTCACTTCAAATGCCACTCAATGGCGTAGCACCATTCAAAGATTCCAAGTGGGTTTGTTTAGCAGTCGAATGGGTACTTGGCTAAACGTTCTTGTTAGCCAACTGTGGAAAGCCAAGTATTTCCCTGTGCAGCACTGATCCAAAATTGAGTGGAATTTAGAGAACATTTCAGTCAGACTATCTTAATGACTTATGTGTTAAAGTAGATTAAGGTCTTAATTTAATTTGAATTGTCGAATAGCTAATCTTAAGGTCAAGCCATGATCAAAACAACAACAAAACGATTTGGAATTGAGTTGAATTATTAATACAGCTCATAGTTATAAATTATGCTCATCGAGCTTTATAAACTTCGAGTGGAAAGACATTGTTTCTATGAAGTAGTTGGTATTTTTGCTATTTTAAATTGCTTTAGTTAAAAAACTCATTTAACTCAGACCCGACTCAGCATCTATGGTCATTTAAAGATTTAATATCAAATATAAATCATACGCCCCCTTTAACCGTTGTGCTGTCATGGCGCACACTTTATTGCTTTTGCTCATTATGAAAACCCCCATAAGTTTCGTCTCACCAAAAAGAGATGCCGCAGCATTTTTAATTTAGAGCTTGTCTCGAGCTCGCCAACTTTAATCATATTCTCTCTAGTTCCCTCTGAGTCTGATTCTGACACGGACTCGGAGTCGGACGCTGAACTCGAACTCGATCTCGAATTGTGACTCTCCGACGCCTTATCTTCCTGCAACACTGTAATTAGTTTTGCCCTTGTCTTTCCTTTTTTTAATGTATATTGCACACAAATAGCAATCTACGACCGACAATGGCTCTCTATGTGATTACAATGCGCATTTGTATATGCATGCTTACTAAGTAATGTGAATAATGCGAAAGGGAATGGGAATGCGAATGGATATGGCATTAAAAACTGTTGCCTACTTTACTGGGCGAGTGATTAAAATCGCTTTGTTTTTATTGCATTTTGCACTCAGCATCGCTTTAAAAATAAAACAAAAGAAAGACATTTAAGATTACTATTGTTGAGCGTGCTGGGCTGTGTGATACCCATTACAATTTCATAGTTGCAACTACAGATTCAGCTTACTAACTATGTACTTGAACCATTTTGCCTTTATTGTTGGCATAGGGTATATGGACTCAGGGTAAATATAAGCATATATATATGCATATCAGTTTTTACTGCTGTTTATTATATGGCATAATGCTCATTAAGTATTGTTGAAATGTAATACTCTTTGATGCCGCTTTTCATTTTGGTTAACTTCGCCCGCAAAAGTAATTAAAAATGTTTGCCCAGTGTACTTTTATTATATTTCTTTTTACTTTATTCTTTTTTTTTGTATTACATTTCTCTCTTAGCCTCAAGTGAGCCGCTTAATAAAAAATCAGAGCAACCCTAATGCAAGGCCCATTTATTGAGGTTATTGTCCTTATTTTGAAATGAAATATATTATCACTGTAATACAATTAAATGTACACAAAACCAGTTCAAATGTTTAATTATTAGACGCTTAATGCTCTTCCTTTGGGGAGGTCATCTGGAGAATCTCTCTGGTGTCCGAGTGGTTGGTGCTATCGTTGTGATAATTAAGCAAGTCATAGAAATTAGGCAAAAGGCCATTTTGATGATTGTCATCTCTTCGGCACACACATACTCATTAAATTCCCTTTAATGCTAAACACGCACTGGGATCTAGAAGTCTCTGGAGTATGTTAGGTGTTCCGCAGAATAATTTTACCAAAATTTCGCTTTGTTTTATGTTTAATTCGAATGTTCATTTACAATTTTAAATTCTTAATTTTTGTTTAAATTATTTTGAAATGAATCAATATAGAAATAATGTCTTTAAATAAAGATAAACCACAAAACAACACATTTTATTAGACTTAATTTACACATGAAATACTAATTTAGATGACCCCTAAAACTGTTTATTATTGACTTGCCTCAACGCTAAGTACAGCAAACTTAATCTAACGCCCGGCGACTGCCATTAGCCCATAAGTGTGTCGTATAAAATAAGCGAAATTAGGGCAATAGAGATTTGAGGCTGCTCATGGGAATGTCACACTGCTGTTCATGCTGTGGCGCCTTTTCAATGCGTTCCAGAGCAGAAACAACAACAACAACAACCACAAACGACAGGGTTGCCGAGGAGTGGGAGAACGGGAGAAGAGGAAGTGTAGGAAAGGATATTAGGGAAGGACCAGCAGCCATTGCCATGAACATGATAATTTTCTTGACGCCAGTTTTTATCTAGACAAAAGCAGAGGCCGTTGTGGCAGTTCAGTTCAGGCTATTCAGTTTATTCGGGATGCGAACGGAGGCTGCCTGTGCTGTGTGTTTGTGTAAATGTATCTTTTATTTTAGCCTTTTATACGAGTATCTAATGCGAGCATGGAAAGGCATCTGGCACGACACATAGCCCAAGTGGCGGCATTGGGCAAAAGTCCCCGGCAAATGGCAGCAATTTGTGCGAGACAAATTCATTTAAATATCCTATATATAGCTAGATGTGTGTGTGTGCTTGTGTGTGTGTGTTTGTATGTGTGTGGGTGATGAGTCTTTGTTTGTGTTTCGGACTGACCTTCTTACAATTGATTTGGTTGGCATAAAATGGCGTTCTGCTCTTTAACAAACATTTTCGCTTTGAACTTTTTTCACTCACTGAAACTGAAACTGGAAAATGTAACTGTGAACTGTGCATTTAATTTCTGCAGCTCAAAGGCCGGAAAAGCAATGCCAAAGGCAAAGCCACAAAAGAACTTGTGGAAGCGGGTGGGCGTGGCCCAAAAGTGCAATGACTGCTCCAACACACAGACTGAGACTGAGCCAAGCCGTCGTTTTATTGTTGTTTTTATGTGGGGGAAGGCGGGCGGACGGGCGCTCACATAAAGCCTCATAAAAAAGTCGTAAATTCGATTGTTATATCGCAAACAAAGCACCGGAAACGGGCCGAGTGAGCTGCCGTTGCCTGTCTGCCACCCAACAAAGTATCCCTCTCTCTCTCTCTCACTCACTCAGTTTTTCGCCTTTTCCCCCGTCGCAGCAGTGCGGCCTCAAAAGGTGTTTGGTGTTGAAAACAAAACATTTTTTGTGTTTTGTTTTTTGCATATAAAATATTTTGTTTTATTGTGCGTCTCGTTCTGTATTTTTGCGCGGCATAAAATGTGCTTCAAACTTTGTGCAAAGCACACACACAAACACACTAAGTTGGCCAAACAATAACGGCTAGAACGAGCCTAAAAGTGGGCTTAGAAGGCCTTTTTTGCCGACTGCTTGCAACGCGTTTGCCAATAAGGCTTTTGAAAGCCTTTACGCTACACAATTTACATATGAATAATTTAATACGAATATGATTACTTTTTAAGTAGCTTGCAGCAAAAAGGAGTCGAGATTGCCGTTAGCAAAAGCAAAACAATGTGTGAAATGAATAATGATTGAATATATTTATAAAATATCAAAGTATCAGCTATTATTATTGGTAGCTCCTAAATAAATAATGCGCTTAACATTAGTGTTTAAAAGTCACTTGGAGAATTTTAAACTAAAAGCTTTAAGTCATTAAATATTTGATGAAACACGAGTCAACTTTAAACAGATTTCAAATGTGTCATAAATTGAAGTTTTTTGATATTCCATTTCTAATAGCTGATACTTCTTGATACTTCATTAGATTAATGGATGCACATCCTCTGGGAAATCTAAAATCTATTAAGTCTAGATACTGAATATATGCTTAATTAATAACGCGAAACCAAATACACTCTAAACTCAACTCAAAATCAACATCAATTCCATTTGAATATTGAGCAAAAACTTTATCCATCTGAAAACTTAAGACTTTCAAATTGTTTATACAAAAGTTGTGCTTTCGCATATGCAATTAATTTTCATTAGTTTCGTTTCTCAGCTGTTGCCTAAGTAATTTATGCTCGACTCACACTTGGCAGAGGTCTTATATATGAATACGCTCCTCTAAAATGGTATGCATTTAACTCAATTCTTTTGTTTTATGTATTGTGTCATTTCAGGTGCGTGATCAAATGGAATTATTGCGGGTTCAACCAATTGATCAGTCAATTCCAGCCGAGGACATTATGGGCAGATCCTACTGTCGCTATCAAGGACCAAGAACGTGATAATTTCTTCATATGTACAAATTAAATCAACACACACTCATACTCATACTCACACTCACACTCAAAGAGAGCCAATAAAAAGACAAGAAATTATGTCAAGCGAACGTGTTGTAAAGTAAAACTTGTTTTAGGTTAATTGACAAAGTTTTTTCCTTCTAACATGTAAACATTTGTTTTCACCGTGTGTTTGTTTGTGTGTATATTCATAGGTATATGTGTCATCAATGTTGTTGTACACATACACACACACATGCACACAGGTGCTGTCTGGCAACATTGTGCGCAGCTGGCAGTGCACATAAACAAATACAAAGTGGCATAGGGCCTAATGTTACACACACTCAGCCAGACACACACACACTTATAGACACACCCACCATATCCCCCTTATTCATTCTTAGTATCTACAAAACTGAGGCCACCACAGCTTAGCGAATACTGTGTAAATATCATTGCCGTATTTATTTACATCTTTTGCACTTAGTAAGGCAGCAGGATCCGCAAAAAGAAGAAAAATAAAATAGTAAAACCGAAAAGGAGTAAAGCAAACTTCAAAAAAAAAGGTTGAATCAAAAGCCGGCTAATCAAACAACATAAACTGAAAAGTGAATCGCTTCCAAGCCTCGAAATACTAAACAAACAAAAAGAAAGTAAAAAGATAAGTGCGATCGTTGAATAAAGTCCTGTTCCAGGCAAATGAAAAACATAAATAGTTTTTCATTGTGTATTTTTTCTATGAAAATGCTAGTATTACATATATACAGGTATGCTACAGAAATCTCTTCCACTTGAATTTGACTTAAATTTGTATGAAATTTATGTAATTTTTCAAGTGGAAGAGATTTCTGTAGTTATATAACTAAGGTACGTCTATTAAAGTCATACTATTTAAGTATGTGGCTAATTGAAGTCCCCTCGACAGTTTCATTTGGAAATTTTGGAAAATGTTTTTGAAATTGATTTGAATGAATTACAAAGAGCTTGGCTTTAAGTTAATCTCGATAAATTAAATTCTTACTGAGTTCAGCTATTATTATAAACAATATCAATTTGTGCGCCCTTCATTAGCTATTCACAAATATATAAAGTTACATACATATACAGAATATTTCATTTAATTACTTAATTTAAATTAAACAATTAATTAGCAAGAGGCATTCACACGCACAAATTCAATATGGACAAATTCGACATAAGCACTTTCGCATCAGTTGGCAATTTGTATAAAGTTTTTGTTCTAACTTTTAATCAATACTCAACTAAATATTCTATAATTATTAAATCCAAACAATGTCAGCCCGCCAAAGAAAAAATTGCAATTAAGTTCATAAACCAATTTTAAAACATAATAAAAACGATTGTTAAGCAAATACTAATAAACACAGAAGCTGAACCATAAAATTATAAATGTTTATGATAGATTCATGAAAGGAACAAAACATATTCATAAATAAATACCCATTCGCATATACATACATATATATTCGATAATTGTTCCGACATTATTTTATGTTTAGAAACTCCCAGAAATTGTTTTTAAAAATTTAATCAACGCTCTTTTGTTTGTTAGGAACAAGACATTTAAAATAGTTTTTTAAGTTCCCCTATAAGCAAATTTTCTAATAAGGATAAGCAACCATAACATGAGACACACTAAAACATATTTACAGCTTGAATGGGGTAAAACAAGGTGAAGTTAGAACACAAATAAAAAGAGAGACAAAAAACACATGTGATCAAAAAATTATATTAAAAATATTATTATAAATTACGATTATTTAAAAGCTAAAAAGGTTTACAGAACAACAACACAACACAATTACTGAACAAAATAAATAAACTAAATAGTTAATTCTAAAAATAAAATGAAAAACGCAGATATCTAAAGTAATTTTTTCTGAATTTGCAGCAAAGCAGAAGCCAAGCTGAAACAGTTGTAAAATTTGCCACATAAAAAAAAATAAATTTATTGATTAAATCATATTACTAATAACAAATAATTGTAACATTTAATAAAACTAAATGTACTCCTATAGAAAATTGCAAGGAAGAACAAATTAATAATAAACATATATTTAAATAGTGTATATGTATGATTACAGCTGAACTCTTAAAAAAGCCAAAGGATTTAAAATAGGAGTAAAGCAGCGAAATAACTTGTAAATATATGTATGAATAAAAAGCAAAAATTGTACGATTATGTATAAGGCATAAAGTAAACTTAACATAAAACGTTGTGGATAATAACCGAAAAAAAAGAAGATATAAATTAAAATTCATAAGTGTATTACGGGAAATGTCATAAATGGCCAGAGAAAAATACAAAAAGAAATAAAGACAAAAATACATACAAATTTAAAGAATCAGCTTTTGATTATGGCAGTCTTAATTCAAAGGTAAGTTTATTGACTGACTGACATATTAAAGGTAAGGGTATCAAATCTTCGGCGTGCCAAAGTTAATTTTTCTTTCTTGTTATGCTTGTTGTTGTCTGTTTGCATGAGGAAGACTTCTCAAGTGCCATCCACACTGAATTACTTCCTGAAACTTCAATTCATTCTCCATAACATTGTTCTTGCTGTTGATGTTGATGTAGCTGTTGTTGTTGCTGTTGTTGTTGTTGTTGGCCGTGCTGATTGCACTCGAAACACACACTCAACAAACACTTCAGTGGCACATACTACACACATCCTGCAGCTGGCGCTTTTACTTTCCGACTCTTCTGCCTGTCTGTCGCTCTGTCCCATCCTGTTAGCTCCGATCTGTGAGCAGAGTTCACTTGTCAATTTGTTAAAAACAAAGCAAAATACCCGTTTGACTGCTACTCTCTACTATATAAGCCTGCTGCTACACTAAAGAAATACCCTGTAGGCAGAAAATATTACTACCCGTTACTACTGCTTGCATAAATATACCTATTTACACGTTGATTACAGGGTATATTTTGTACATAAATCGATTCAGCAACAACGCTGTGCTTATCTGCATGCATTTTGGTAAAAAGCAAGCATTTTATTTTATTTCATTTCATTTTATTCGCCCAGCTAAAGATAAAAGTCCTGGCGAGTTCAGTTCAGTTGCAATAAAAAAGCGTCTGATATCGCCCGCGGACCTCTTGCCGTGTAATTTATGTGTGCACTGTGGCTAAAAGTTCAAACATTGAAAAATCATGAAATTTATCTCATTTTGTGCAAAGGTCAAGCAGCGCTGCCCGTTACCCCTTACCCGTTATTCTTTACTCGAACCATTCATAGATTCGTTATCCATACTCCACATCACCCATTCCGCTGTTTTTTTCTATGCCCCAAAACCATATAATTCAAACGCTCATAAAACTTGCAAATATTTGGCATTTCGCATTTCGCATTTTTGTGTGGTGCCACGAGCGACACAAGAGTACAAAAAAAGAAAGAAGAGAACTATGCATCAAATGAAATGTATGTTTTACATAAAATTTCAATTAAATGAAATAAAGTTTTAGTATGAAGCAATGTCCTTGACAGCGCCAGCAGTTGGTTTATTCTGTAGCCTGTAACGTGCGTCTTTCCTAAATCATTTTGCTGGCAGCTGAAATTAAACTGGATCTGGCAACAACTTTTGTTAAGCATTTGTTGCCAGCACTCGGCGAGAGGCCATCATTTAGCCAAAAGCAATAAAAAGCACAATACTATCGAAGCGAAACTAAAGCCAAGCACAAAACTAACAGAAATTGGGGACATTGGAAGACTGAGGTCGTTCCACAATAGCTTACAAGAATCCTCGGGCATCAAAGTAACTTTGTATTCAAATAAGGAGACGATTCACAAATAAATTAAATGCTATTTTAAATATTCCTAAATAGTTTCAGAAATTTAAATATAGTCCAGTTCATTTATTAAATAATTTTAATATCAAATATTGCATCTTTAAATTTAGAAAAAGTTATAAAATAAATAGATTAATAATTTTTATCAATTTTTGAGTGCCTTATTTTTTTAAAATTGAATTTGTAAGTTCTTTGATATTTACATTGAATTGCCTTTCGTTTATAAAAATTAAATCGTTAAATCTATGTAATTTAAGTAAGAAAATATTTCATATTTTTGAAATAATTTATTGCAAATATTAGTTGGTGTTTTGTTTTGATTCAATACCATTTCCAAAATGCTCACTACAGCCCTGACTAGCACAAAAATAAAAAGAGCATGGGGGAGGCAGCCAAAACCTCGGCGGCAATAAATAAATATAAAAAACGCACAAGTAACAAAACAGAAAAAAAAAGAAATGAAATAAAATAAAAGCACAAATACTAAACATTTTCGTTTAGTTTCCAATGACGATTTGTTGGTCATGCCACGCCCACGGCTGCCCCGTTTGCTCCGCCTTTGCCGCAAGCAATGCTACCGCCTTATCCGGCATGTCCCATGTCCCTGGTCCTTGGTCCCTCTACGTTCGACTTTTGGTGTCCAGCTCGCCAGATGACCTAGCCCCCGAACATTGCGACACTGTGACAGTCCCGGATACCCGAAATCCGACCTAGACGCAGTCCCAGTTCGCCGTAAAGTGCCACCAAAAAGGATTGTTGTACGCCATAAATTGTTGTATTTTATTGTCCAATTTCTTTTTATTATATTTTTGGGTTATTTTTCGCGCTGTGTTCTGTTGCTTATGCTTCATCTACTGGTTCGCTTTACTTTTCTGATTTCTTTCTTTCTGCTTTCTTATTGTTGGGCACTTTGTGGCACATGCTGTGTCTGGACGGAGCTTCTACCAGCCACTAGATGTACACACACTGGACCAACTTGGCCGTCATTCCCATTGTCGTTTGTTGGAAAATTGTTTTTTAAAAGTAAAAAAAAATAGAAACATTCTCACACATACACAACCGACAAACGTTTTCTTACAATGGCAACAGCAACAAACTTGAATTATTAAATGACGACCCACAAAAATGGTAGCAGTCGCAGCAACAAAAACAATTGCTGACCCTGCTAGTTGTGTGTGTGTGTGTGTGTGAGCGCTTGTTTTAACAATTAAGAAATTCTTGAAATATTCAGCATGTCGCAAGGCAATAACATCTCAACTCTACTTAACTGAACACTTTTATACATCAGGGGTTACACAACAACTATGGTGTATGAAAAGACACACAAATACTCTTGAAAATAAGGATTTGTTAGTCATATGACCTTAAAGAGTTGATGACAAAACAGGTGAAGGTCAAGTGGAAATTTTCGCGATAGCAAAAAGCCAAACTAAAAAACTAAATTTATCAAGGGTGGCACAGAAATTGCTTTCGCTTGAATTTCACTTCAATTTATATGAAATTTAAGTGAAATTCAAGCGAAAGCGATTTCTGTGGCACCCCCCGTATAATTTTGCTTTTACAAAGATGATCTTTCTATTTAAATAAATAAATTTAACTTAACTTTAAATTTCATTGCAACGGAATGAATGCAAAATCAAAAACATGGTCAATGCCACACACTTTGAGATGTTGAAAGCGAACGCCATCGATAAAGGGCTCGAGTCCGTACACAGTAAACGGCTTTCGTGTGGCTTTGGCCAACTATGCGTATGCGCAACGTGGCGGCAAACATTTTAATGAGCGTTTGCATAACAAACGCGGTTTTTCGCACAACCGTCGTTCTGCCGCTACCGCTGCCACGCCCCTTTCAGCCTCAAAGTAGGGCATAACCGCACAACGCCCCCAACTGGCAGCAGCTTTTAACGCACTGTGTAACTGTAACATGCAATTATATTTAATGATGATGTTTATTGTATAATGTACTCACCCACACACAAAAACACACACTCACAATCACACAAATATACACAAATTCACACATACCTACACATTGAGTTTATTATAATCATATCATGATTTTTTATCTCTGGCATATGGGCAGGAGCAATATCAGCAGGCCCCATTTGAATTTACAGAAATTGATTTTGTATTAACTGAATTGAATTATTTATAATGCATTCAGACAGCATTATAAAATAAGTCAACCTACTCACTCGTATTTATTATAGCCGATTATACCCAGCGACAGCTGCTGAACGACGCCTCATATTTCACGCAGTCAGGAATTTAGTTAAGCCTAACAAATCCTCACAGCTGCCGCAGACCGACCACTCAAATCTGGCTGTGAGGTGTACGATGACAACATTTCTGTTAACGAAATAGTTGACCACTGTTGAAGACACTTGCGGGACCGTTTTAAAACACTGGGGAAAGAGAGAGATTTGGCAGAGAGCAAACTAATAAATATGCTACTTAGAGAGTTCTAAAAAGAAGCTTTTGGCAAACTTTAAGCAATATTTAGTTTATCAAATATGTACGGCATCAACAAGTCTATCATTAATGACCTATATTAGAGAGTACTAGAAAATATTGCTAAAGTTTTAAATAGAGTTATCTCTGTCTTGTACTTTAATATAAAAGATATTTCATCATTACTCAATATTTCTGTGTTTCACGTGCTTCATAGTGAGAGTATTTCATTCGCAATATACTCTTACCTTTAGATATCCTAATTTGCTGTTGCATCTTCTCCGTCTTCTTCGTCATCTACTTTGGCTGTTGACAACCACAAGGCAATTAACGCTAAGCACCACAAATCCTTGTGGCGTCTCCTTAAAATATTCTGTCAAATAAGAAGGAAACTTTTCAAGTTGCTTGCACCCAGAACCACCGCTCTACACATACATGTGTTGATGTTGCTTGTAAGCGGCTATCCGCTGGAATGAATCCAATTATGTGCTTAATCACTGAGAGTGAACGAGACAGAGATTATGAAAGAGGTCTCTTTAGGAGGAGGAGTATGGAAAGGACGCGCTGACAATGCTGGCCAAACGAGTAGAGTAGATGGAGACTCAGTGAAAGAGTCGCTCATCCACTTGAAGCATTTATTTGAGTCACATGTGCGTAACGCTTTCGCTTACACTCTCGCTGCCAAGTATGTGGCATGTGGCAGGGCTTAAGGCATACGGCTGGTCGCTCAGCCCTGAGCCTTTAAGCATTAAATACTTTAACACACAGGCGCCGTTAAAATTTATTCATGGTCGCTTTAAATGCTGGCGGGCAACGGGGTGCTGACACGGACAGCGTCTGTCGACTTGACATGCAAATAAAACTCAGTGTGTGTGTGTGTCAATCTGCGCATGTGTGTGTACGCGTGTGTGTGTATGTGATTGCTGCTCGAGCCATTTTTTTTATTCATGCTGCCTGCTCTTTGCTTTTGACGCTGTTGTTGGTGTTGTTGCCATTTGTTAAGCATGCTTTTGAAAAGCTATTGAATATGTTACCCCAGCCACCCCTTGAGAGGGGTGTCCATTTTAATGGCGATTTTTCACACTCATTTGCCACGGCCTTTCACTTACCAGGGAAGTGTATAACACATTTATCATGCGGTTTGTTCGCTAACATTTTCACAGACTCTCACATTTTGGTATGTATCTGTTTCTAAGATCAACTATCTAAAACATTATATATGTTATCTTGCCAGCCAAATTTCAGCATTATTTCAGATTATACTAAGCTAATAATATAAGTTCTAACTCCAATTCATATTTATTTTGAATTTAAAATTTAAATATAAAAATATCAAATAATATATACAAACAAATAAACAAATGTACATGTTTCAACTTAATTTAAATTTCTTTCTCAATTTTATCTGTTACTAAAATTTCTGTTAAATACATTAACTACTTTCTACGATATGCTCTACTTTTATTATGAATATTTCATATTCGTAGAGTATACAAACTCTAATATGTATATTTTCGTCGCTTCATTTAGAATTTGTCTGCCCTTTCAGTGCTCACTGTGTGCTGTGCCCCATGGGGATGATGACTCTAGGGGCCGCTGTGATCCAATCATCGGTTAAATGGCGAGTAAAGTGGATGGAATGGAGATGGAGATTGCATGCCCTTGGCTTTCATTAGTAGTTCCCCCCGATAGCGTTTGCTTCAATCGATGCATCCGCTGAAAGCCCTACTCAACACTTTGGTACAACCGGTGCCACATTGATAAGGTGCTGCTCCTCTCGAGAGCAAATATTTTAACATTTAATTTTAATTTAAAACAGAGGAAAAGTGGATGGCTGACAGTGAGGTCGCTTCTCAGGCTCGAGACATGCGTAAAATATTTGTCACACGAGCAGTGGAAGGGGACAAAGGGGAAAGGCACCCCGATTTTCATGTCAAACGCCCCTTACCCTGAGTTTCGAGTAAATTACTTGCTTTGCATTTGATTTGCTTTAAGGTTAAGTGACTGTGACATGAGAGTAAAAGGAAAATGTGCACAGATTCAAGTGCACAGGCGGTCGACGTTACGTATACGTAATGTCAAGTGAGTTCATTCTGGGGTTTTATGCTTGTTTGTTTGCCTTTTACATTTGGTAAATAACTAGGCAGCACATAGTTTGCATTTTGAAAAACACCCTCTCTCTTTTTCTCCCTCTTTACAAGTTTGTGTTTGACAAATACGAAAATGTTGTGGTGAAATTTTAATATAATTTGCGTAGATTTGAATACGACAAACATAACTGACTTTTGGCATTTGCAATTAGTAAATGGCATTTGAAATTGGCAATTAACAGAGCTCAGGGGAGCTTCACTTTCACCAGATTCAAGTTAGACAAGCGGGTAGCAGTTGGCATTTCCGCATCCGTTTTGCTTTGTTAGACGGCTTCCGATTTCCGGGTAACTTTGATTGCATTTGTCTATGTGCGATTTCAATTTTATTGCACTCATTTCCATGGGTTTCATTCCACCATTGTCGTCGCTGTTGTTTTTGCTGCCGCTGTTGAGTTCTAGAGAGCGCCAACTGCACTTAAAATGTTTATAAAGTTTTTTATTTACTTTATTTGTTTTGCTCGCTCCGCTGTGCGCCATCTTCAATTCTATTTTTGCCAACGTCTTAGTTCCCCACATTGTTGTTGCTCCTCTCTCCCTTTTCCGCTTCCTTTGTCTGTCTCTCTCACTCTATCTGTGTGGGTTTCATTGTTGCGCCGACTTACAGTTGCGTAGCCATTGTATTCGTAGTTGTTATTTGCGCCTGGAACTAAGCTTTTAATTTCGTTCAAATTTGCGTTTCCGGCTTGGCGTGTAACCAAGTAACCGCTTACTGCAGCATTTTGTTGACTACAAACTATTGTGGCAAAGACGTCTTTGAGAGAGTGGGTAATCTAATCTAAAGGAAACCCTGAAAATCTAGATCTTAGGGAATATTCTTAACGCTTTCGCTATATATTACAATTTACGGGATAGAATATCAGACTGCAGATCACCTTAGGGCATCTTTCGAGCTCATTAGTCGCATATAAATTTCCTATTAATACCTTTAAATTTCTTTGATGTTGACAGATGTTTAATTTAATTTATTTAAATTATGCCCCAAACCAAAATCCTTTATCTTTTCTTTAGAAATTAATTAGCTGCATATGAACAAAGCCAAAATTTCAGTATTCAATAAAATAAATTTGTTAGAAAAGCAGCTAGTTCTAGGAAAAATTAAATTAGATAAAGGAATTTTCCTTTGAAGTGATAAATACTGAATGCTTAAGCTATATAGTATGCTTTCAAATAATTTTACATTTGCTGCGGGCAATCGAACCGAACCAAACCAAACCGAGCTGAAGAGAATCTGAACCCATCCCAATCTCCTTTCGTTGAGAGCCCGAAAATGTTGCACTAAGTATCTGCTTGTTATTGGCATTTGCTGGCATTAACATTTTAATGTCGCCCACCGCAGGCTTCCGGGTCCTTTTGTGAGGCCCTCGAGGCAAGGAGGAGTCCTTTTGTACTTTGCCAATTCATTTGGCTTACTCTCGATTCCTTTTTCTCTTCGTTTCCATTGACCCTGTTCTTTGGCTCTGTATGCCTTGCAACTTTTTTGTTTACATTTGCTTGTTGCCCGTTGTTTTTGCTGTTTAAATATGCGGCAGTATTTAGCATGACAACGACTTTGACAACGACAACGAAAACGACAACGTTGATCACCCTTTTCCCATCCAATTCACAGCAAACCTCAGTCCTTACATATGGCCACAGTTCAAAGAACTTTCCCGTAAATGCCAATAATTCAGATGGTTTTTGCATATTTTTTTTCTAATTTTTTCTGGTCCCTCATTTTGTTTGCATCTCTCACTCTTTCGTCCAACCTGTCCACTTGTCTGTTGTTACTTTGTTTGCCTGCGGGTTGTGCATGTTTTTATGGAATTAATTAAAACTTTCTGCTCTCTGCTCATTTGCAGTAACAGAAAATAAGACATCTCTAATTCATGTTTAATGATGACTAACATAAATTCTGAAAATTTACATATACAATGAATTTTACTCTATGTTGTAAAAATGCAGCGGCACAAAGAAAATTTTTTTTTTTTATATTACATGCACACAATTTACTGAATAACACAGTCGAACTTCCCTAACTCGAATCACCATTATCCAATGAAAAGGTTCGAGTTATGGAGATATTCGTCATATAGAGTTATTTTTCGTAAGTTTATTAATTTAACTGCTCGAGTTAGAGAAGTTCGAGTTATGGAAGTTCAACTGTATTAATGTTTTTTTTTAGGATCTTTTGATTTAAATAAATAATTTTGAAAAAATCTTCAGATATTCATATAGCGTTAAAACCTTTGTATCTGATAATACTTTCATATATAGCTTTGTGAAACTGATTCTGAAACGGAATGCAGATTGGACGTAATAATCAGCATTTCCTTTATGTGCTGCTGACTGGCTCATCATTTCCTGTGGGTTACAGAGTTTTGTCAAATTTGTTGCATGTCCCGTATCTGTGGAATTGTCATATGAATATATTTTCACATCCGTTAAATGACAAATTCCAGACTAGCTGGCTCAAATAAAGCGAGAGAGTCAAAAGCAAACGAACAAAGTACAATAACAACAATTTACTAGTACAAAGTACAAAGCAACCACTCGTTCCCCTGTTTCACGTGTCTGCGTTCATGTTTAGACCGTCAGTACTCTGATTTTATGCATTTTATTATCTGCCTTAGTCACGTTTCAATTTACGGCCCATTGGCGGTTACAATTTGCAATCACGTTTCGCCCTCGCAGACACAAACAGTCCCCACAGCAGAGCAGACAACAGCACCACCAGCACCGCCAGCACCACCAAGGATACCACCCACATTGAAACGAGGGACAACTCATTGTGTTTGTGTGTGTGTGTGTTGCGACTTTCTCCTGGCATGACACCTTTATTACGAGTACGAGTGGCAAGCGGCAACCCAACTGCTGCCATTCTCAACTCAACTCAACTCGACTCGACTCCAATTCGAGCTGCGACTGCGACTGTGTTTATCATATGGTCTGGTCGTGCCACTTATACGCTTCACTGCGCCTCCAGCCACTTGGGCTGTTGTTGCGCGAAGTGGGTTTGCCTTTGGCTCTGTCTCTTTTGGTTTGAGCCTTGTTTTAGTTTTGAATTTATTGCCATTTTGTAATTTTTTTTGTTCCTTTTGCCTTTCTTGTCTCTTCTTGATTCCTTTTTTTTTTTGCCATTTGCCTTTGTCTTAGTTTTATAACTTATTTTGCCGGGCAGGTGCAAATGTTCGTGGTGTCTTGTCTGTTCCTGCCATCCAAGCCATCCAGGCAAGGAACCATTCAGGCTCGCACGTCTGCCTTGGCTTCATTGTTATGTCTTTTATCTATGACGGTTCATTGTACGTTGCCACCTGAATTATCCTCTTCCCTTGTCCCAATGTCTTGGACCTGTAGCTACTGCGGCTCTGTATCTGCCTCTGATTCTGACTCTGACTCTGATTCTGACTTTGTCTCTCTCACTTTGGGTCACGTGGCTAACTACACCCTGCTGTACCTTGCATAACTGCAGTGTGGCAATCGTAAATTGTAACTTTTTATTACATAATTTCTGTCATTACCCCACCGAATGGTTGGCCGGAATGACTGGCTGGTTGGTGCTGTTCCGGTAACCCTCGTCTTGTGGCCATATTCGTAATGACTTCAATACATTTCGACTGTCGCCGCTTGACTAACATCCTCTGCCGTTGCCACGAACATTTTCCGCTGCGTGTCCTGCATACATACGATTTTGTGACTTCCTTCCTACTCCTTCCACTTTCCACTTCCCTTCCCCACCCTCATTCGCAGGTCTTTTATGTGGCATTTTACTACCTTTGACGCAGTCTAACTGGCCAAGCATAGTAATGTTAATTTAAAATGTAATTAGTTTAAGTAATGAACACAGTTTTGGGCGTCATTGCACTTAGCACACTTTTCCTTTTGCCATTTGCAACTTTGTCCCCAAGAATGGTGTTCCAGGAAACGTGGCAACAACTAATTCAACCATATTTTTGTTTTCATTGATTTCAGTACTACTTTTATTTGTTTAACTTTCACTTCATTTATTCAATTTCATTTATGACTTACATAAGGTACAATTTTCGATATTTAGCAGAAACTGTTTTCTGACACAAATTCGTTTATCTTTTTTCACCTGGTTCCATAAAATCTTTCTGCCGTCATTTTAAATGAGTTTCTCCGTTTTCTGCGCATAACTTTCACATTTACGTTAAAGTTTTTCTCCACATTTCTCTTGCCCCTTACAGTACTTGGCCTGCTAATTTTTATGCTTGCCATCATAAATCAAACAGCCTTTTGATCATCAGCGTCCAGCGAGAAGGAAAGGGGGCAGTGGCAGCAGGAGAAAGAGAAAGCAGCATCGATGGTGGCGTCCTCAATCTGGAAGCGACTCTAATTAGTTGTTGCCATCCTTTGGCCATCCTTTGGCTTGTTAGCTTTGTCAGTTCGCTTTATATAAACTATATATATATTTTTGCTTCATTAAACCAATTTCCGTGTCGCTGTCAAAACAACAATTGATTTCCGCGCCAATCGCCGGCACTGCCTTTTGAACATTACCACGCCGATTCTCCTACCCCCGACTCTTCGTCCCGCCTACTTCCTTCCTGCTTCTTATTTCCCCGTCACCTACAGCATGCTGCGCTTTTCACAGCTCTTTTTCCGTCATTTTCTTTTGAGCTATTTACTAGACTGGCTTTCCTTTTGCGGCTGGCCACTTGTGTTTACATTGGCAGCTGCTGACAGTAACGAGTTGTTCTACACACGTCCACATGTCCTTGTCCATGTCCTTCTCCTTGTCCATGTTCGTGTCCGTGTCCAGAGCGAACATCCTTTGTCAGCACATCGCCTGTTTGTCTATCATTTTGTGCGACAGCAATGCTCTAACATACTACTTGCAAATATTACAAAAGTTCTACAAAAATTGTGTGTCATGACAGGACACTGGACAGCAAGTGGACCAAGTAATCGATTCTGCTATCGATGATGTTTGCAATAATGCTTACGACTAGCTATACTTTATTTTATGAAAATCTTTTCACGGGCTTCACCACTTTGTCAGCTAGTTTGTAATTAACTTCATGTCAAATTTAACCCCGATTCAATCTATAAATAAATGTTGATATTTTAATACGACTGGTCGAGTAATAAAGTTGTGTCAAACAAAGACTTTAATTTACTTATACTTTAAGTCGTGTCATTCGTTACTTTAAAATGATATTTTGTAAGTCTACGTTCCTAACTTGTCTTCTTTTTTTATATTTGCATTCCACTTGGCAGTCTTTTTATGTGTTGAGTGATGAAATTGACTTATGAAATATCTCTAATAAAAAGGAAAATACTTCAAATTACTTATATTTCAATTGAAACCATTTAATTCGTTACTTTAAGAAATGATTTTTGAATATTGTCAGAGTACAAATATATTTTGTAAGTCTTTGTTTTTAACTTGTCTTCCTTTTTCTTATATTTGCATTCCACTTGGCTGTCATAATTCTTATTTGTTTCTTTATATAGTACATATATTTTATTTTTGAGCTTCAATTTGTCTGCTTTAGCTGCATTGCTGTTGCTGGGGCAATATGATTGAGCGCTGGGTCGCATACGTGCCGCTAACATGTGTCTGTTCGCCATACTGCAATGGCAAAGCATTTGCAAACAGGCTGCATGCTGAACGCTATTTAAATAAATATATTTGTGCATTTCGATTTGCAGCTGCAAAGAAAATATCAGCACTCGCTGAAGGCATCAAGGCAAACAAATATCAGAAACGGCAGCAGCAGCAGCCACGCAGCATGAGAAAGAGCAACGGCAGCAGCTAAAAGCCACGCATAATTTACCGATGGGCATGGAAAAGATGCCCGGGACATGTCACACGTTGCATGCCACACCATGAGCATGAGCTGGAGTCCCAGTCGACGAGCTGGGAGCTGGGAAAATTACCGTGCGCCTTTGACGTGCGATTTATTTTACGGTTTTCTACGGTACTGCATTGCACATTGCGTATACGATACGTTGCCGATGACGATGACGAAACCAATTCAGTCAACGCACACACGAATGTATCTCAATACAAGTGGCATGTACACAGATACTACTCGTACATTCAAGCGTATATATAAATTTGGCTTATTTGGCTGCACATTTTGGGGACGTCAAATGGCATCGATTCGCAAAGTATGTGTTTGCGTTTTTAGCGGGATTTGACACTCATTGAGCAGCCTTATGCCAGTTGGCAGCCATCGAAGATGGAATCGATGCTATTGGAATGCATTCACTGGATACTGATGCAATGACATGCTATTCTCATGTTAAACACAAGCTTTGAACTGAGCTGAATTGGATTTGTCAAGCATGTAAAAATGCAAACTGGAACTGAAACAATGCGCAAATTTGAAATTTACGTATCGTAACGCGTTGAAACATGAAAATGTTTAGTAAAATAACTCAGCTGACTCTGTCTTCGTTTTCAACTAAGACAAATATTTAGTTAGCAATCGACTATCACATCGTGTATTATATAAGTGTAATTTACCTAAATTATACATTTTGTATTTGTTCAGTCAGCAAGTCTAAATAAATATTTGTATTAGAATTTGTATTAAAGTTTCATGTCCGGTCATATTTTAGTCAATATTAGACCACCCTGCAATTTTTTTAATTGCAGTGACAGAAAGATAATTTAACCTAGGGCATAATAAGCAAAATTGGGCACATTAATTTTATCAAAATGTTTAAATAAATATTTGAATTATGGCCCAAAACTAATTGTATGTAAATGTGCAGGTGTGAAGCTCATTTTATTAATTCATTAAAATGCATAGCTCAAACACACACACACACACATACATACACACGAATGCACATGCTTATGAATTTCAAAACTAATAATAACTTAAGCTTTGTAATTAGGTGTCTGTCCCTGGGGGTAGCAACGAATGCTGCCATTTTGGACCAGCAGCAATTCAAGCTGTCCGTGTGTTTGCGGTCATCTGCAGCTCATTTGCCATACATATCTAATTTATTTTACTAATTTAGCACATTCGCACCTCTTCGGGTTGATTGCGCTATGCAAAGTGGACACGGTCAACACGGCAGCCTCCTCTGCGGTTAAGTCATCAACCGGCAATCCGAGTGAGTCCAGACCCATTACCACCATCTATACCCAGTCACACACACACACACACTCACAACTTATAGCACACACGAGGGAGCTGCACATTAATGAACATCCAAATAATCAAAAACTAAATTTTCGAAAGCATCAACTGCCAAGTCCCTCGGGTTAATGCCGAGTACTGACCATGTTCCTTTATAAGGTTATGTAAGCTGACGTTTTCGATTTGCAACTCGTCCTCGAGCATCACGCAAGACAAGCAAAAGGAGCTACTCAAACAAATCCAGAGGCGGGGCCCGGAGCCGAGAGCCAGCTTCGACATTCATGAGTTCATTCATAAATTATTGGTCCCAGCGCAGTCATAAAGTGACCGAAGCAGCCACCAAATATTGCCCGATTGCATATGGCCAGCACTAAGGGCCAACAGCCCATGTGCGATGGGTGGGCGTGGCTATGTCAGCCCTGGCACATGCAGGTATTTGGCCTTTGATATTGGCCCAGACCGATTATTTGTAGTGCCTTAAAATAATTGCTTTGATTTTCGACAGTGTCCGTGTTCTGGGAAATATAAATTGCCATAATTGTAAAACTGAGAAATAAATAAAAATAATATGATATAACTAGTTTCAGTCATCGGCGTCATATATAAAGATGATAAATTAAATTCATGTTAAATTTTCACTTTTCTGCTGTGACATAAAATCAATTTTATTGATAGAAGATGGCGACTGCCATTTTATGCGTATAAAATTCGCTTTTAAGGATATTTTACTAAGCTTATGTACGAAACATATCAACTTTGATCAAGACAATACAAAAGTGTCAAAACTTAAACAATTTTACCAGAAAACTGGAACATGGAAACTATGGCAAGTAAATAGGTTGACAAAAGAGTCAAATTTATTGATGGAGCTGTGAACTTATTGCAATTTAAACTATTTCAACTAAGACATTCATACATCATCCCCCAATCAGATGAACAACATATCATCTGATCTTTCATGCATGTACATATATGTGTTTTAAGAAATAATAAGCAGGGACTGCAAATAAGAATTATGAATGCTAATTTCAACTAAAAGAATCAATGTGAAGGAAATATTCTACAGTAAAATTTTAAACACCAAAATTCCTATTTCAGTCGGGACTATCGATATCAGCCAACAACTTCTATTTTCAATTTATAAGAAATAAATCAAATTAAATTTTTATCTTTAATTCTTATTTAAAAAGTCAAAAATAATAGTTGAAATTCTTTTTTTCAATAAAAGTTGAGTTATAACACTTATTTCTGTTTTTTTTCCATTTAAATAAAAAATAAGAGCTATTTTTGATTTTAATTTTTAAAGTTACAAATAAGAGTTATCCCGTAACTTTTATTAAAAAAATCCAAAATAAAAGTTAATATTTCTAGTATATTCTTCGTATTTTTAGTATCAATTGGTATTTTGTTTGCCAATAATTACTTCATACATATATTAGTGCAACAGAAAAGTCGGATCTCGAGTCATAGATCAAGAATAATTTTAAATTTGCGTAATACTTCACTTGGTTCAAAAGATATTCAACTTAACTTTTTTTTTTTTGATTTCTAAAATAAAAGTTACGGAATATATGTAACATTTAAAATAAAAATCAAAAATAACTCCTAATTTTTTATTTTTATTGAGAAAATCAAAAATAAGTCTTATTTCTCAACTTTTATTAAAAAAATTAATTTTAACTATTGCATTATTTTTGACTTTTTAAAAAAAAATTAAGAATAATTGTTATTTCGTAACTTAAAAATAAAAATTTGAAAATAATTTTTAATTGCAATTTTTATTTTAAAACTTATAAAAGATACGGTCCCTGATAATAAGTAATAATTATTTATTTTATTTTGAAAATTGATCCAATAAATGAAAACTTCAGTTTTCAAACAGTTTAATTTAAGCTCTAAAACAATATCAGCTGCAATTAATGATACAACAAAGGTATCAAGACTTGTCCAACTTTCAGAGAATAGAGACAGTTACGTGAATAGTATGACTATGACAAATGAATTGGCTAACAAAAAAGACGAATTTCCAGCATCGGTCGAAATAAGTCTCTGAGATTGGAAACATTGTACTGGAGTGCACAATTGTGTGTGCAGCAAATGGCCAGAAGCATACGCATTGGCCAACGTTTGTCGGGGCCAATGCCTAATAAGCATCTAAACAGCCGTAGGCAGTGTGACCAGAGCAGCATCCAACAAGCGGATGCCAACACGTGTTTTGGCTTAGTAACTGTACATGTGTGTGTGCAGTGTAAGTGTGTGTGTGTGCACGCGATTGCCTGTGAGTGTTTTTCTCTTGCCATTTTTGATCCAAAAAATACAAAAGTGTGAGAGTTGCATGAGGCAA
This sequence comes from Drosophila limbata, assembly GCA_963924055.1. NCBI lineage: Eukaryota > Metazoa > Arthropoda > Insecta > Diptera > Drosophilidae > Drosophila > Drosophila limbata. The sequence continues at coordinate 13,603,123 of OZ001352.1, read as the reverse complement.
TGAATGCATTTTGATTGCAATCACAGTGGTTCACAATGAATTTGAATTTGAATAGCCAAAGAGTTGGAATTTCAAAAACGTATTTTTAATTTTACGTTGTGCCCTAAAAATAATTAATCATATTACTTTTAAGTATTGATTATTGATTTGACATATATTGAATGATGAATTTCTTATCACTGTTGACTGAGATGATTGCGTCGCTTGTGCTTTGTGTTGTTTTAACCCATGAGGCAAGTAAGAGCAAAAAATCATTGCATAAATTACGAAGCAAAAGTAACAAAAACCTCGACATGCATGCAACAAATATGCAAAACTTCAGGCAGCATTGTTGTTACCCCATCTCTGGCTGTCCGCCTGTCCGTCTGTCCTCCCGTCTGTCTCTCTGTCTGTCTGTTTGTTCTCTCAACCAATTGTCCAGTCATTCCTAAGAGAACATTGTCAGGTGGCTGCAGTTCCTGATGCAATTGCATCCATGGAAAGCTCTTGTTGTTCTTGTTTGTTGTTGTTATTCTGTTACAGTTATTGTTGACGATGTTTCTGTTGTTGTTGTTTTTGTTGTTGTTGTTGCGGTTGTTGTTGTTATGTTATGCAGCCATCGCTCATCTGACTTCTTGACTGCCAATTAAAGTGACACGTTGTCTGTTTGTCTTGTCGTTGCCTGTCAGCATAACGGTGAACCAAATCGAACCGAATGTCGATGCCCAAACTGCCCCCCCCCCCCTCTCCCAGTGATGGTGGGTGAAGCACCATCACTATGTCACATGCTACACACCAAATACCTCAAGCCTCATACCTCATGCCTCATGCCTCCTGCCTCATACCTCAAGCCCCATTCCCCAATGACTCTGACACTTGCTCATTTATTGTCATTTCTAATTTATTTCGCTTGACATTCATTGTCCATTTAGGATTTATATGCAACATACAGCTCATTCCACAACATCCTGTTTGGGTGCTTGTTGTGCCTTGCGGTTCTTCGACCAATGCCCAATTATCCAGCCCACCGTCTGTCTCTCTGTCTGCCTCTCCGTCTGTCTGCCTCTCTGTCTGTCCGTTGTCTGTTGTGGCTTATTGGCTAACTGCTGTAAAATTGATAAAGTTGACTTTCAACATAATCAAAAGTAATAAATATTGTAGCTGCTGTGCTTGAGTGCAGTCAGTGCCAGCCTGGCGTCACATGTTTCTCTCATATCCTCAACTGGTAATTCCTTGTCTCTCTCACGCTCTCTCGCTCCCTCATTCTCGCTTTTACGATTTCTCTGTCTTACGCTGTCTTGCTAACAGTAAGCGAATTTATTTGCTTGATTCGATTTGATTTGGCCAACTTGAGCGCAGGACTTTGACTATATCTTTAGCTTCTACGTGCCAAACGCATCGCCAATTGGGTCAACTTATCTTACGTCTCTCTCTTACGCTCACTACCTCCCCCTGGCCTTCATATTGCAGACCATTTCATCTCAGTTACGTCCGCCAATGTTTTGATTTCCTGTCTGTATTTGTTTGACCTCCAATAAGTATAAATACTCGTGTATTATAATAGCTTTCATTAACTTAAATTATTATTATTGTCTGACATCTGACTCGACTGGGCGGATGTATGTTTATGTTTTACCTACAAAGCCTAAAGTATTGAAACTTAATTGCGTATTATAATAAATAAATATGAACTTTAATTTAAAACTGTATTATTAATTATATAGAATTATAAAAATTTAAACATTTTTCTTTAAACACAAATTGTCATTTCAAATTTCTAAATATTTAACTATTTTCCAGGTCAGTATTGACATTTTTCTGACATTTCTTTTCTTCTGAGCTTTGTGCTAGACAAAAGACAATTTGGTAAATGTGTGCCAAGTGCTCTGTCCCGCTTGCCACTGACTTTGTCTTTAGTTGTTACCACTATCGTCTGCTTCATTCCCTGTCCCTTCCCTCTTCCCCCTGCCAATGCTGATTGTTTCTGTGTCTGTCAGGCTCTTGTCTTGTCCCTGCTCATGTTTGCTTGATTTGCAGTGCTCGTATCACGGAAAATATCAAATTTCAATAAATCAAATTCAATTTGGGCACACACACACACTTAAACAGTTGGACACACACACACATACACACAGGCACATTGATGGCTTGTGATAGTAATATGTCTTTGTTTCTGTCGCTGGCAAAATATTTGCACAGTCTTGTTGTCTGGAACTCGGGCTTGGTCTGTGGCTCACTATTTGCCTTGGATATTTGTATGACTTGCTGGGCGTGAGTATGAGTGTGAGTGCGAGTGTGTGTCCACATTTGTAATTGTATTTGTGTATTTGATTGTCATCAGTTTGATACACACTCACACACAAACATATTTGGCGTTGTGCCCGCTGAAGCGGAACTGCTTCTCAAGGGCAACATTTACTCGTATGTGAGCCTGAATTGTATAGTTTATTTTCTTTGATATCACGAGGCAACAAATAAATGCGAGAGTGTTGTGCATGTGGGCGTGTATTATGTATTCCAAGTGCCCAAACAGCTGGCGAAATTATATACAGTTATGTATCATATGTATTTGGCAGCATTATATTATGATAATTATTACAATTATGATTCAAATAACTTCCACTTAAGATCGTCTTTATTTGAATAATTGGGTAGAGAGCAATCAATATACTCTACTACTCTTGGAATTTAGTTAATTTTAGAAGTACATACATATGTCACAAATGATGTTACTTAAATATCCACGTATACGTAATATTTAAGCTGCTTGTCTTTGCTACTGCATTGCTTTATTCAATATGCACGCGTGATGCTGAAGATGGGTGTGACGATGCCATAAGCTCATCGGAAATTATGTATGTATATGAAAAACTTATTTTATTTTACTTTTTCTGCTCACAGGATTTGTCGTGTGTGAGGCCAACGTCAACGGTTGATAAATTCAATTTATTTTTCGGTATAATTTTTCCTCTTTTTTTATGTGTACGAGCTGGCGAATGTGATTGTGTGGAGAGGGAGAAACGACAGTTGTTGGCAGTGAAGCCGTCGCTTATTTTCTTTCCATTTATTTGGCCAAATTAGCCAACTATTTGTGTGGGTTAAGCGCACGGTCGCACGCTCGTACATGCACATAAAGGACTGTGCTCAAATTAAATGTGCTATACATTTATGGGCAAAAGTAAAAGAAATCGAAGGCAATTTTGGCATAGGGCTTTTACGTTTTGCGAAAGTGGATTTTGAAATTACATTCCACAAATATTGTGGTAAGCTGTATCCAAAAAAAACAATGAAATTAGTTGTTAAATAAAAAACTTGTTAAACAATGGGTAAAAGAAAATGTGTATAAGCTGTAAGCTTCCGAATTAAATTGGCATTGTAATATGTATTTATAAAAAGACCTGTACAAAAATTAAATATTATTACATTTTTATTGTTTACAAAAAAATATGTTCTATTTTTTTTACCATCGATCTAGTATACTTTTTTATTATAATTAAATTAAAAAACATATGTAACTATATACATTGTCCTGACCGATTCACTGGCAATCAACAGGTAGCCCAAACGGTTTTTGATTATTTTCTCAATATTTGAATCATATGTAATGAATATTTAGATTGATTTTTCTTATTTACATATGCTGTCATTTCAATGAATGTTCATAGGAGTAAAAGTTTCATAAGGTAATCCACTTTACAGAAAATATAATCTGAAATGGTTTTTGATGCTGAGCACACGCACCCCAAACTATTCGAGATGATTCATTATCCGCATTTCCGCACAAAGATTGAATACTTTCAAATTGGCTTTCATTTGCTTAGCATCGATACAATCTAATACAATGCCGTATAGAAATATGTACCTTCTCTATTTATGATTTGATCTATTTCTGAGATTATTGGAAATTTGTATATTTATTTGCATGGTTACATGATTTTTGAGAAAATCATAAACCTTCATTTGTGTACACGCTCTGTGTCGTTCGGCAAATCAAATTCATCCAGGCGTGGGCATTTCCGTTTGTGTCTCCAAACTAAATACATTTCCGTTGCTCAGTCGACTTCGGTTTGGTTTGGTTTGGGTTAGTATGGGTTGAGTTGACATCGTATTCGAGTATGTGAAATGGTACATTGCCCTTTTGCTCATGGAATTCTACTGAAGGCACTACAGTAAAATGGCATTCGTCGCCTTTCGTTGCGTTGTCTTCGCCGTTGTCATTGCGTCATTTTTCAAGCTCTTTACTTGTCGCCGTGTTTCTGATGCACATTTATAACGGCAGCTCGGCAATGTGCAGGCTAAAATGATTGCATTTAGACGCTACAACAACACGAACAAGGACAATGACAACAACATATGCCTCTGTCGCGACCATTTTAGTTAAATTAATGATGCTCTATTTGCCGCGCAAGTGCCGTCCAAAGGCTGCTATAAGTGCTGTCAGTGTGAATAATACGCATTTATGTACATACATAGGTACACAGCTGCTACAGCCAAGTACAGCCATATGCTGTAAGTTCACCTATTTATACATAAATACGCAGCCAGATAACACAATTGCCCTTATTACGAAGCCTTGTCAGTCGTTTATCAATTTGACAATAATATAAAAAAATGCTCGACAGATTCCATAAATATCTTTAGTTTTTATTCTGACTCTTAATTTTTTGTTCTATCGATCATTTGACATTTAGTACTTTAATCTTTAAAATGACCATACATTTATACACTTAACAGGTGTACAGTTAAAATATTTCGCATCCTGGCGGCTGACATATAAACCTACTGTTCGCCAACATCAACGGCCGATTATCGGTTTCAATAATGAGAATTCAGGCTGAAAGGCTGCTGGGACACCAAATTTATTGAATTGCCGGCCACATTCAATTCTGGTTAATTTATGCGCACATATACACAGACAGACTAATATCAGCAGCCGCAGAAATTTGTAACCAATTGCAAAAATAAAATTGAGGTGAATAATGTTGGTTGAAATTGCTGTAGCCCACTAAATTGCATATCAATAAATATAAAAATCAAATGCAAAAAAGAATATAAATAAAAAACGTTGCTGCAGCTGGCATTTGAATGATATTTGAATTTTGATTTTAGTCTTAATAGGCGATGCGGCGTATATATTACTCAAATTTGACGCGGTTTTGATAGCTTCCATGAAAATACTTGAATTTTTCCGAAAGTATAAAAATATGTTTGGACATTGTGGATTTCCAAAAGTGTCAGTGGGTTTATTTTAAACCATTATTTGTTATCTCAATTATTAAATTTTCGCAAATCTCATCGGAATTGGCAACCATGCGATTATAAAATCAAAACTCATTACGGAAACAGAACATTAAATTTTAAAATAAAGTAAAGTCCCCAAAGACACAGAGACAAAACACAAATACAATTTAAAATTTTCACATATGCAAATACTTAGAATTTGGACAACAGATTTGCAGCAGTCCATAAAATGCATAGACTCAAGTTTTTTAGTCCGAGTGCTTGAGTATAAAATATGCCTTAAAGACATATTCATCCCATCAGCTTCCACTGCGTTGGCAAATAAATATTTCAAGAAATATATTAGAAGCAAACATAGTCAACATAGTGCCTGCTGTTCAACTTGCCATAAAATTGAAATTCAAATTTTATTATTGAAATTGAAAATCAGCAAAAGCAGCAAGTATGATGCTCCCAAAAGGTTGCAACTCAAATGGATTGAACGTGCTGCTTAAGTTGCCGTTAAGCCTAATTTGATAGAATTTCGAATTCGGGTACTTATGGAAAAGTGATTCGATCACTCTCAACTCATTCAGTTGGAATTAAGTGTTGTTGACTTATCTTTAGCTTATTGTATAACTGAGAGTCTCAGTCTGAGACATTGAAGAGCAATGACAATTTTGAGTAAGCCATTTTGAAAATTCTAAATTGTATTCAAATAATGTTTTAAGAGACTAGAAGATGTTGCATATCGAAGGATTTTGGCAACACGAGTGAACAACGAGCGATAAGGAATCTTAATTCAGCTTAATCTATTGGGCAGCCTCAAGTGCATCCCAATTTGTACAGTATGCATAAAGGACAGCATCCTTTATATGCTTAGAGAATTTCAATTATTTTATTAGCCACGTGGCATAGGGTTTCTCCAGCACAAAAGGGATATAACTTGCAGGCTATGAAACTATGAAACAGGTGAAGCTGTGTCAGGCATTGTTTATGTGGAAGGTTTTATAACCGGTAGCGATTATTATGAAATATGCAGAATGCTTTAGGGAGAGGATAAGGGTAAGGAAGGCTTGTGTCAGGGCATAAATCTTTCGTGTACGTAAGTATGTATATGAAAGCATATCTACTAATAACCCAATATCCTTTTTCAGCTGGCCTGCCACACTAAAGCCAAAAAAGGACACAGAATGTTGTGAAAAGGGATGAGTCTATCGACGCTAGTTTTGTATTTAGTTGAGTGCTTTGGGCCAAGTTCGCCTAAAAGGGACACTAAGAGAACAATGAGATTTTGCCCTTGCTCGTGCATATTTTTAATTAAAGCACAAAAGCCGAAAAACAAAGCATGCTCTGGGCAATCGAGGGCGAGCTGGAGAACAGGAGGGCAGGGAAACAAGAATGGTAACGAGTTGGCACGCGCTCAGTATGGGCCTAAAATAAATGAAATATTTATTAACAAACCGTCGACATTCTTGGCAGTTTTGCGCGCGTAAGTGAAAACCACCAAAAAAAAACAGAAAAAAATATAAAAAAGGAGAAAACAAAACAAAACAGAACGAAGTAAACTACAAACAAAACCATAAATGAATTCAATTACATTAACTTTTTTTGTACTATCTCCTTCTCTTTTGCTCTCTCGTATACTCTGTCTCTCTCGCACTATTTGCCTGTGCGAGAGGTGGATGTGTTATGCTTTATACGTAAGGCAATAAAAGGCAAAAAGACCAACATACAACAGAGGGCAAAGAGCAACGAAAATACAGCAAAAAAATAAATAAGAGACGAAAATTCAACATACGCGAACCGCAGCAATTTAAACAATGTCCAATGCAGTCCAAGTGGTTTTTACGCTCCACAGTTGAATGGCAATGGCAATGGAAATGGTGGTGCTATCGGTGGATCGCCATATCGCTGGATGTGGCAACTGCATACTAAAGGAAACAGTTAAACCCTAAAGGCCAACCATGAAATAGTGATGGATATTGCGGCTTCGTACATAGTTAAACTTCAGGTACTTCAAGGACCAGTCGATTGACGAAAGAAAGCAAGGAGAAAGGAAGAAGATAAAGGGAGCCAGAAAAATGGTTTTACCTTAAAGGAAAGTGCTTCACGTTATACTTAGTTTCAACTCTGATAATCCCTTAGCTGCATTTCAAGTCACAAAGTCATTAATCAGGTTCATGAGCTCTGTAAGCCATTGCGAATTCAACTTGATAACAGTTTATAGTTATAGATTACTCTTGACAACTGGACTTACCAAAGTTGGAGGCAACTTTTTGGTAGAATATACAGTTGGAGTTGACCTGGTCACACACACTTGTCACCTGTAGTTTACCTCCAATCGGACATTAAAATGTATTTATATAAGTAAATGCCGACTTGCTTGTCTATCTCTCTCTTTCTCTCTTGGCCAACTTGCAGCTGCAGTTATTGGCATTATCTGCCCTAAGGCGTGGCACCGCTTAACCGCGACTCTCGTGCCGAAATCCGATATCTTGTTGCCTGTGTTGCCTGTGTCGCTTGTGACCTGCGGGGGCGTTAACCCAAAATCGATGGCTGTGCAAATGGAACGGATGATGTATGCGGTCAGCGTCTGCCAAGTGGAAAAGTTGTGTACTCCTAGCTGTATCGACAAAAGGGGGAACAGGGAGGCAAACTCCGACTGCCTCTGATAGTGCAGAGTATATGTAATTGGAAGCTGTGGCCCGGCAGCCTTAAAATGGTCTGGCATTGTTTACACGCTCTCTCGGTCTCATCAACAATGATTAACTGCTCCACGTTGACCGTGTGGCATGTGGCATGTGGCACCTGCAGACGATGCACACACTCCGCTGTGCTCCAGTTTGTCGTCCACTTAACTGGCTTCGACCGTAATGCGAGTCGTCAATCAGCTCTGGTTACGTCAGCTACGGATACAATGGTAACCCTTAGATCTGGCCGAAGCAAGCGGGGCCCAGATGCTAATGGACACCCATTAAACACTCGCTGACAAAGTGCCCATAAGACTGTCTGTCGTGGAAGACTCTTCTTAAGTTGTTGACGCCCAGGTAAATGCTTTGATTGCGTGTGGCATTCAACACACTCTTCTTTTAAGAGAGAGAAATGTGTTATTAAAAGGACTATGGATCCTAGAATATCATGAGGATCACTTCAGCCAAACCAATTGATGTTCAGAGAGTGCTTAGACACAAGTGTTCTAATCTAAAGTCTCCAAAGTCAATGATCAACTTTGTTAAAACTTATGAGAAACAATTTCCAGCATATAATGCTGCAACGTTTTAGCATTTTTATACAATTTTTCAACTGGGAAAACCACTGAAACCCGCTTGAAAATCAAATACACTTCATAGACTGGAACATGAACTTTTACGAGCTCGTTGGTTACCAACCAGGTGTCGAATGGATTGTCAGCTGTAATTCATTAATTGACAGATTTAATTGCAGAGAACGAAATGCAAGTGGAAGCTTAGTACTTGTGTTAAATGAACTAGTTCCACTTAAAGTCTTTACAAGACTCTGCTATACATGACGTCCAGTCGATTGAAAACTTATATTACTCGTATTCCTGTGCTTGTGTTTGTCACTTTCAAATTACATTTTATGGCATGCACATACTCGCCCAACTTTGGCTATAAACTCTCTGGGATTGACAGCTTCTCTGAGAAGTTGTTGAGTGCAACAAATTTCAATGACATTTTATTAGCGTCATATGCATTGGGTCATAAAACGATTCTCAATCGCAGCTCGATATGTTTGTCTGACGTAAAAAGTTACATGCTGAAAGCTGTCGTATTTTAAATCTCACAGAAAACGTCATAATTCTCAATGTTGACTAGAAAGGAATGATGCATATCAAAATTTTGAATGAATATAAATTTCGAATACAAATTTCTTAGACTTCCTTATTATAGGATATATTTGCAATTCAGAAGTGATATATTCTGATTGGCCATTTGACCACATTCTTTTCTTATTGTGATTAGTAAATTTCAGCTTTAAGAACATCGGAATCTCTTTGATCCCTGAGGCGTACGCTCAGCAGGTAAAGTCATCTTAAGACTTCATTAAACTTGGCTGATATTCCCGCTCTCCACTAATATTGTTAGGTCTGAAAAGGGAGGAGCAAACATTATCATCGACATAGAATAAACATGCATAATGGAGCATCTTAAATGCAACTTATTTTGCATAGTTAAGCATTTGAGTGGCATCAGCAATGTAGGAGCTGCTACTTCACTAACTTTGATACTTCCACTCGAAGGTACATAGGAAACTCAATGAAAATATCTAAAGTTGGCAGCGTGCAGCAGAGCAGCACAGTGCCTATAAAAAGTATGCCCCTCAGAGTCTCTGTCTAGCCAGAACACTGAACGCTGCTCTGGCACCGACTGTGGTTGCCTTGCCGGCTCCATCTCCAGCTCCAGCTCCAGCTCCATCTCATCTCATGGACCAGGCCGACATTTTTGCCAGCCACTTGCCATATTTACACCAATTCCCTTGTCTGTGTGCCAAGCATTTCTTTCTGCCTTCTTTCTGCCTGCTTCTCGGTCCGGCTGCTCTTTGGCTTTTTTCTCGCTCTTTTTGTTGTTATTGTTGTTGTTGTGGTTGAGTGGTGTGTACACGCCCACAATAGCAATAAGCCGCCTCTCTGCTGCTATTTGGCTGAAAAATTTAATGTTGCTGCTGTCTTCGTTGCGTTGCCTTTGTCCTACTCCTGGCCAACATCATGAACATTGAGTCTGTCAGTTGGCCAGTCTGCTAGCCTGCCTGCCAGACTGCCAGCTTCATAGAAGCTTACCAAAGTTTGTCTACTCGTTATTTTCCAAGCCGTGAAGTGGGTAGTTATAGGTTAATGGTGATTTGGAAGAGCTTTGCAATATTTATAACTTTGTTAAGGTATATTATTGAATGTTACTAAGTCGAAGAAATTAATGAAAGTAAAAAGCCAGAGGTTTCATAGTTAAACTTATTTAAATATTAAAGATTTTTAGGACATTTATGTAGTTATTTTATTTAATGCAATCAGTGCAAATTATTTATTTCATTAATATAATTTAAACGTCCCATCACTTTTTGACTTCTCCAGGGTACATGGCACTTCTTTTCTGTCAAACAGATCTCGGAATATTTTTATAATGCTGCATTTTCTTTAGCTGTTTGCAGTTTGTTCGTTGTCTGCGTTGCTTTTGAAAAGCATTATATTCAATCATAGGGTTAATCATTAGACAACAAGCAACGCAAACTGACTGACAACAATACAGACACGGAAACAGACGCGGACACGAAGGCGGACTAGGACTGGAAATGCAGAGAGATGAGGATGTCAGTCAAAGTGAGTGATTCTTAGGGTGGATTGTACATGGATTTGCAAATTGTGCATATTAAGTGCAGCATTTGTGTTTGATAATTCTTTAAGAAGAGCAACATACGCTTCGTATGCTTAATGCGAGCTCTCACTAATGACTTCAGCGCTTAAGACTAGGCTAATTACAAACGTGCCAAGTTTCACACATCGCTCATACGAGAATATGTTGATAACGACACCTTTTGGGCAATTATTTTGTTCAGTGAATATGCGAACTACTCAACTTTGATCAAACGACAGGAAAAGCACCTGTTTGCCTTTTTTCTGAGCGACTTTTGCGTTGCTTAATTAGTACAGAGTGCTTCTGCTTCAGTTAAGTTGCCACTTCTCTGAGTTGGATGGTGGCTTAAGGTGCGTTCGCTATAAATAATAAAAGAGCACACACAACTCACATGATACCACTAAGTCAACGGCCAAGATGGCGTTAAACAAACTCATTGAGCCATCAAATTTTGGACGCGTTTCAATGGTCCTCTGCCAAGGACACAACATTCCTGGAAAGTGCTTGTAAATGCCTGCTAAGCATTTAATGTAAGCTTAATCAAGCTCGAAATGGTTTTAAAGCAGGCTTAAACGAACAAGGTAATTTTCGGCGGAAATACAAGTAGGGCTTAAAAACTTTTGGTTACTTTCGATCTCAAAACTTTTAAACAAACGGTAAAAGAAAATAAAATGATTTTGATAGATGGCTTGATATTATTATCAAATTATTTCTTTAGAATTTTCACTGTATTTGCGGGCAAAAATTATTTATTGTCTCTTAACTGTGAGGCACTCACATCATTACATGTATTTTTTTTATAAAAGTTAGATAATTTAATATATTTTAAAATTTCGAAATTTATCTTATTAATTTGATTTAATTTATGTAATAAGTTACTAAGAGTCTGGCTTTTAAAGGCTAAACTTTTAAGGCCCATTATTTCAATGCCTGGATAACAAAAGAAGAGATGAAAATGCATAGAAATTAATGTGAAATGTAAGAAAAAATTAAGCTGAACATTGCAAAAAACGGCCTTAAGAATTATTAAAGAAATAATATTAGGATCTCATTAATGACAGATACTTCATTTTTTAATTGTGACACAACTTATTCTATGTTTGCTAAGCAGTACTTACTTCCGAATTTTTCGCTTCAATGCCTTACATTTTTCTATAATATGATATTCTATAGGGCAACGGCCGTTTTATTGATGTAGATTTCATAACGCTTTCGTATCGCATGGCATTCATTATGCATAGATATTCATAGCCTGCCCTCCGACAGACTCAACAATCAATTGCTTTCGGTTTCAGTTTCAACTTACTCTCATTCACATTAAGTGGTCCTACGTAAGAGGTCTGCCGACCGTCATTTTATCTGTTTAATTAAAGGCTGCTATGACAATGAGCCAACACCCAACGATCCCACACTCAACAAACACACACATAGACACACATTGCCATACATGATTGTGGTGAGTTGAGGTGTCAGATGGAGCTGACCTGGGAGCTGGGTCAATGCTATGCTAGATGCCATTCCAAGCCCAAACACAAAGCCCGCTTTGAGTCATTTGTGGAATGTGATGCTCTTGCCTCAAAATGCTGCATTTATTTTAGTGGCTTTTGATGTTGTTGTTACTGTTGTATTAGGCACTGCCAGTTTCCGTAACTTGGTTTAAGTTTATATAAACACCAACAACAAAAAACTGGCAAAAAAATATTTACCATTTTTTGGTTATGCTTTGGTATTTCTTGTTGGATCTTTTTTATTGTTGTTATTGTTGTTGTTGTTGTGATGCCATTTTAGTGGCTTTTGGCACACATGCAACAAAAATAAGCTAGCCGTTGCTTAAGTGAGCGACTAGCAGATACCCTATGCGAATGCTTAGAGCAGCATCAATTTCGTACAAGAAAGTTAAGTTGCTGACAGCAGTTAAATAAGCTGAGACTTCAAATATACTATTAATAAGACTGCAGTGCAATATACTCTACTTGTGTGCCTAATGGCCACAGGGTAGTAGTAAAGGAAAAAACTGGCACAAGGACTGCAAAAGGATGCTCGCTGCACTTATTTTGGGTGCGACTCTTAGTATTTCTCTTGCCATTTTATTTAAGCGGATTATTTTGGCACATTTGTGCCAGGTTTTTTTTATATATATATATATATGTATGTGTTTATTTGGTTTTAGTTTCCATGGGGGCATTGGAATGCCTAATGAAAGTCCGGGTAGATGTACGTAAATTTGACCAAATTATGTGCAGACATACTTATGTACACATATATTCACACATATAGTATGTGCTGTTTACACATAAATGACCATTGAGGCATGCCTGGCATTGTGACAAAAGTTATTTAATTATGATTATGCTTATGTTGATGCTGATGCCATTTGCTGCTAACTATCACTGCTCGTCTGTGAGCTCTGGCTGCTCATTTGTGCTGAAATTTACTTAGTTTTGCACTAAAGCGCCTCAGGCTCAGCAAATGTAGACATAAAACTTAAACACACACTACAGACACAAACATACACATACAGACACACACAAGTGCACATTCACACAGAAACACACACACACAAGCCGAGGCACAGACCCTGACCAAGTGTCTGTGATTGTAGGACACTGGCCAGGGGACAGGGGACTGATGAGAGGGAAAGGAGACAGGACACATGTCAGCTCACATGCAGCGACGACTGTCTGCACTTGGCTTCGGCTTTGGCTTTGGCTTTTGGATTTGGCCTGATCTAGTCGCCTGGGCAGTTACATGTTAACTTTGGCGCTAATGTCAAACCCTGGGCAGCACATGTCGCACGCACAGCACAGCACAAGTTTCCTACGTTGTGGCCATGTGGCTGACACGCCCCCAAACTGCTTACGCCACGTGCAGCAGATAGAGCAGCTCAAACTACAACTGCAATTGAACATAAGTATTTGCGAAATTAAACAGCAGGCAATATACACATTGGGACAATAGGAAAAAGGCAGGACGAGAGATAGGTAGTTGGCTTTGACATTGCTTTAGTTGATGTCCTTTTACATCAACGTCTCAATATCTAAGATTAAAGTAGCTCAGTAGAAGTAAAGTAGAAATCAAATTTGATGAAAATGTTTAGAGATCAGATCATCAAATAATAATAAAATAAAGTTATTAATTTTATTTCATGTTTTTCAACGCTGCAACACTTGTATATATTGTAAATAAACCTTTTTAATTAAATTTGTTACCGAAAATCGTTAATAATTGTCGTTTTCAAAAAGTGTGCTGTAGAGTCATCGGATTTAAAGGTAAATGTCATTTAAAGCATTGAAACAAATAAACTGAAAATTATAATAATCTTTAAAAAGTTGAGGTATTTTTAAAAATAATTTTCTTAAAAGCATCTATTAAATATTTTATAAAAAACAAAACCGAGCAACAGCAAATAGTAAGAAGATAGTTTACTTGTTATTTTTACTTTTTGAAAATGTTCGGAATTCGGAACAGGACTAATTATATTTCTTAAAAGGGAAATATGCTTAAAATAAAAGAATTAATATTTTTAGTATATTTATTATAAAAATTAAAAGTTACGAATAGAAGAACTTTTACATATTTTGCAATTTATAATTTATTTAAAATATTTTAATGAATTCTTAATCATTTTAATATAATTTAATCCAGTAAGATGTAGTTTAAGACTGTTCTAGTTTATAATTGTATCTTATTTATCAATAATCCTAATCCTACACAAAAGCAACGTATTGTAAGTTCATTTAATGTATTAATCATTTACAATCATATATTTTAGGTGGAACAAATCAAAAACTATTAAATTGGCCGTGGCCCTTATTAAATGGCCATTTGGCATCCCAAAAGACAAAGTGATTCTATATAAATATTATTTAATTCACTTGTATTTATATGCATTTTATTTAAACAATTAATAAGTTTCAGACAATGATTTAAAAGTGCGAAGAATGATAGATTTTATGCTCAATAAATAATATGATTATGAATTTCTGTATGTGTGTGAAGATAACTAGTGTGTAAGCTGTGAATCTGAACGCTGATGATAATTAATGTTCTAGTTTCTTGCATTACTCGATGATGAGTTCGCAGACAAGAGCTTTGTCTGCCTCACACAGAGTGCAATTTGATGAAAGGACAATACAATGAATAATGGGAAAATATAATTATATAGATATATATAAATATATAGATATATACATACATACAATATAAAGAACGAGTGCATAAGAGCTGTTATGCTTTTTGATTTGGGCCTTGAGTCAATTAAATTTTCATATTTCAGGCAATTCATTGGCAAAGTGAACACTTAATGAATATTTGTAAAGGTTGGGTGTTGACACAAGCAAGTGTCAAGTTCTTCAAAATATGTAATTAATTAATATTATTTAAGGAGCTTATGGCAAATACAGTTAATGAAGCTGCTGGTGCTAGAAATGTGACGACTAGAACTCAAGAACACCAAATATTTTGATAAATTCTTTGATTTATATAAGAGAGAATGCTTCCAGCTGAAATTTAACTGCTGACTCGGGCAATTGTGGAGCAAAAGGCAACAAGAAAAAAGCAAAAAGCAAACGGCAAAATGGTGAAACGACAAGCGAGTAAACAAATTAAAGTCATCCAATGGCAACTGGCTACTGGTAACTTGCAACAAATTGCACTTTGACTGGAATGGCAAGTTTAGTGCCCGACCTCGACTTTTGGATGCCGTCGAGCAGTTGCACAAAAGTGCCCCCTTTTTTCCATTGCATTTAGCGGTTGTCCCTGGCGACCAGAAGAACCAGAGAGTCGAGAATGAGAACCAGACCAAGAGCACAGAAGAGAATGGCAAAGGATGCGCCGAGCTGAGATGGATGAGTGGCAGCCACATTGCTCGTAGCCAGTTGTATGTCAATGTGTGTGTGTTGGCAGCGATACATCAAGAACGAGCCAAGAAAATGAGAAGGACTGAGAGAGGAAGAGAAAATCGAGGCTACAAAACAAAACTGTGGAAATGAATTTCAAGTAAACGAAATGAAATGAAACAAGGGAAATTACAAAGTTTTAATTCAAGTATTCGCATTCGTTAGCAAATACTTAAGCTGCAGCTTTAGTATCACTGAAGGGCTTGCCATAGGTGAGAGGGGCAGAAAGGGGGGCATAGAAATGGGAGTAACAAGTACGGTGTACACTGTACATACATTTCACTGAGACTAAACGAAATGTTTTACTTTTAGCTGCCGCCTTCAAGCAGCTACAATTTTTAAATCGCCTGCTGTACACCTGACTTGCCACCCAACAGTGCCTCATGCCTCATGCCTTAAGCCATGTGCCATATGCCTCATGCTCTTTCTGCCTCCGCTCTTTCTCTTTCGCATTTTGATGCAAAGCTGCTGCTTGTGGGTTGCATTTAATTGCAAATTAAAATTCTGCGCTCAAGACTTTGTATGCAAAGGGCTGACAGACAGACTGGCGGACAGACCAAAGGACAGACACAGATAGAAGAAGCAACGGCAGTCAAGTCCCCAAGTCCCTAAGGGTACGAGTAGATGCAGCAAAATAAATAAATGTTGCCGCTTTTGGGGGAAACAACACTCAGCTCCCCAGCCTGCCATTTCTGCCTTCAATGCAACTTAATGTTGCTCTCCTTGTGTGTGTGTATGTGTGTGTGTGTGTGTGTTTGTAAGTCTATGTGTGTTAGTGTGCACTTTGTGCTTTTGTTTTTCTTTGCAGCGAGCTCACGAAAACTTAACACAACTTTACTCTTAACTCGTTTGCCCGAATTAAATGTTGGCCAAAAATTTGCCGAAAAACATGTCAGCTGTGCCAGCAACAGTAACAAAAACAACAACGACATCGACATCGAAAGAGCTTGCCACAGGATATGAAGGGCGCACGAGAGTCCTGGGCCCAGAACGCGGCGCAGTTGCACATGAGCAAATTAAATGGTTTCCGACTTCCGGCAGACAACAAAAACGGCTGTTTCCATATTATATACATGCTATATGCAAGTTTTATGCTCATATGGCTCACCACTTTTTACTCTTTCACCTCCGTATTCCCCCATTACCTTCTATCAACTTATTTTTATCTTTTTTTTTTTTTTTTTTGGCGGAAATTCGCTGAATATGGATTTATAGCTGAGCGTTTGTTGGCATGTGAGGTCCCTGTCCAACATAGAAGCTGTCGGCAAGTTATAAATTAGCATAGCATGACGGGGTTTGAGCAAGACAAATGGCAACCAATTTTGATAAGTAAATGTAAATCGAAAACAAATTAGTATTTCAACAAAGTATGCAAAAAATTACAGCAATTTTAAAACAAAATAAAAAACTATATAAGAAAAAATTAAAATCTGGCTTTAACAGTTTGTTGTCATAGCTTAATTTTTTGCCTACCCTGTAACTGTGTTTATAATACTTTTAGGATATGATCGACTTATACCGTACATGTTGTATATACATACATATATGGTTATTTAATTAATAATTATAACAATAAGAAATTAAAGAAACACACATATACATGTAGACAAATTCTCTCGCATTCTCTCTCTGTCTCGGTACATGATATGTTGGGCGAGCCCTTTCGAATAGTGCACTTTAATAAATATTTTGGTCGGCTGTAAGCCTGCTTTACAGCTGAACAAGTTTGCACGCTTATAAAAGCTTTAAGCTGAATATAAAATGCCCGTACAGAGAGATTTATGAATATATTCGAATCTGTTATTGTGTCGAATACTTCTCTATTATTGTCATTTAAAATAATGTTAATGAAACAATTTTTGCATCTATTCCTTTATATATTTTCTCATGAGCGACAAGTTTCATGTCCCTTCGCTAGGGTATTAATATTGAGGGAATTTTAGATCAAAAAGTAAGCTGAAAGAGAATTTACGGCTACAAAAAGATTGAGTTAAATATTTTTGTGGTATTGTATATTTTCCATTAAAATGCACCTGCAAATTGTTGATGGTGGGATAAAAAATGGATACATAAAAAATTGAGATTGAAGAGTGGAATCGCAAAAATAAACTGCAGCAAAAGCAAAAAGGAAATAAAATAAAAAGCACAACAAGCCGTGCCAGTCACAATGGTCGCCTGGTTTTGCATATTGTGAACAAAAAGTGCTGAATTTAGCTTAGAACTGCGATTATTTGATGACAAACTGACCAAAAACTGCAACTGCATGATGGAAAATTGCTGTCACAATATAAAAATGGACTCACATGCAGTCAAAACATCTGGTCACCGTTGTGTGGTGAAGGGAGGTAAGGGTGTGTGTGTGTGGTTGGTGTGAGCTTCTGCATCAGGAGGGATGTAAAGTGGTTGCTTCAACCACAATATATAAAATATAAAACCGCTTAAGTTTTCATTCAACGAACTGTAAAACTGCATTTGAATGACGCTCGCGAACTGAAAAGCGACGATACAAATAGGGCAAAGTCTGCTGAACTTGAGCAACAGACTGTACGAGTGTGTGAATACCTCTGTGGGAGGCTGTCCGTGTGTGTCAATGTTTATAATAAAAGTGCGCGACTTGTCACACATTTAGCACACGAGCATCAGGCAAATGTGGTGTGTGCTTTTTAGCTCGTTTAGATTTTTTAGATTATGATTTGATGGAAAAAAAATGCCGCGACTGCTGCTGGTGGCTGATGATGATTTTGCAGCTGCTGTTGCTGCTGCTGTTGCCAACAGCTGCACAACAGAAAAAAGTGGAAAGAAAATAAAATTCAGGAGCGCTGTTGAAAACGTCAACCTTGCTGCCATGGAAAATTCGCTGACGGCAGGAAAGAAAGTAAGGACCAAATAAAAACTAACCGCAAAAGCCAAATAAAAATGCTGGCGGTGACGTGACGGACTCGCCAGAATCAGAGACTTTAGCTTCAACACTCTGATGAAATAGGCCGTCGAATTTGATGTCCAACCCAACCAGAAAATAAAATAAAAGAAAACAAGAACGGAGGGAACCACATTTGACGAGAACAAATAAAAGCCCGAAATTCTAGTCCGGAAAACTGGTTACTGGTTACCGTACTGAAGCTGTAGTTGGTTAGTCGGTGAAATGTAAATCAAAATTCCAACCAGGCAGCCATCTGACTGGGACAGGAACTCAGACTGAGATGAAGACTGCTATGGAGACTGAGACTGGGTCGAGGTCTCAGTCTGGCTGTGGGTCGGTCTCTTTTCCGGATTGGTGTTGGCAGTCCGTTAACGTGGCCGTGGATAAACCGCGCGCGCGTATAAATAAATATTTACAACTCGTTTGCCGCAGCCAAAAGCAAACTAAGCTGCCAAGGCTGTTGCTGTTGCTGCCATTGCTGCAGCTGCTGAAACAGTGTGGCAGCAACTGTGGCAGGTTCCATCCGTGGCAGTCGGTGTTGAAGCGTTCAAGGACCTGCCAGCTACCAGCTGCGAACTGAGAGCTGTGGGTCGTGAGCTCTGAGCTGTATACTGTATACGGAATACTGAATACCGTATGCGGTGTGAGTCTACGACGATGCTTGAACACCTTGGTGGCTGCCGCGTTAACAATGCAAACTCATTGTCAGTTTTTTCGAGGGTCTGCTATAAAGTTGATGGCTTTTACAGGTGGAAGGGTAACGGGTTTGTGAGCTGAGTATCCTTTCAGAACCACTGGGTGTTGCTTACGTACTTAATTTTCTAACAATTTTGATGGCTGATTATGTTGAGAACAAGTTTATAAAATAAAACGGAGTACTAATATTTTATAAGATAGTATTTTTCTGAGGCAGGGCACTGGTTTTAAATTAACTTGGAACTGTCTTAATCCAAATTAAAATCTTATTGAAATGTTTTTATAATTAGAATATGAAATGACACTAGATTTCTGTCTTGTCTGTAATTAAAGATCCTTAAGGACTCAAAAAGCAGCTCTGGTTCATATTTAAGCAATAATGTAATATCAACTTAAATGTAACATAAACTTTTGAAATGCTCCACCACTTTTAAAGTTTCTTTGAACAGTTTTGCAGACCTAATTCAAATAATTCGTTCAATTTAGTGGTACATTACGGCAGCTCTATTAATCTATTATGAGACTAAAAACCATAACTAGACCTCAACTAAATGGTTTCCACTTCTTCCTTGTGGCACAACGCATGTCTTGCCGCAGTCCGAATGAGATGCTCTTAAATCTTGTGGGGCTCGCTATGGAAGCCAAAATGCAGGCGGTGGCCTGGTGGTCCAAAATTTCAAATCATGAATTAAAGATGACTCCGCGGTGCTCAGACTCCTGGCCTGGGTCATGACAGTGCGAGGTGTAAGTGCAGAGCCCTCGAAAGCAGGCATGACTTCAAAGCAAAAAGAGTCAAGTGGAGAGTTGTTGGCTGGGAATGGGGAAAGTAAAAAGGGGCGTGGTTAGAGCTACCTAGGCATCCAAGCGTAACCAAAAGCTCAGACGCTGTTTATTGTGAGGAGAAACGTAATCAAAATGCGACACTTTTTCAAACACTTGGGGCACGAAAACAATGAAAATTTCATTTCTTCATTTCGACGCATGCTGCCGGTTGTCTGTTGGATTGCTCCACTCTCTGGTGACACTGATAGCTCTCCTGCTGCTTTCGCTTCTGCATCAGCGAACGTTGAGGCAGTCATTCTTCACCAGAAAACAATCCTTAAATAAACTATTTATTGTGCTACCAAAACGCAAAGCAAAAGCAAAGGAAAAAGAATACGAAAAAAAAGACCGAGAAATGGAAACGAAAACTCAATGTTATTAAAGTTGTGTGAAGCGTATAAATAAATTGTAAGTGGGAGTTCTGGGAATTGCATTGCAAAGCTTAATATAAATTTAATCCAAAGTCAAACGGAATAAACATAAATTACTTTTGGTTAAAAAGTTTAAGCTTCAAGCATATTTCATTAAGAAATCACAGCTTTATTTCATTTAATTGTGATTTCCGCACTTGAACTTAAAGCCAAGCCAATTGAATTTGTAGTTGTTCGTAATTTGAAATTTTAAATAATGAAAAGAAACATGTTTTCGTATTTAATATTCCACAAGTTGTGTGTGTTTGGGTTCTTTTTAGATTTCAATAAACATTATACTGGCCAAAGATCTTTAAATACATTGTTTGTGTACTGCATTTGCACACTTCTAAGTATGATGTGAATAGCATAAATTTAATTTTTCATTGCATACTTTGCACAGTTCGAGCAACACAAAACAGAACAATACAAAACACAATAGAACATAAGTCTCAGCATATGTAAATGTGACAGCCCGCATGCAAGTTACACATACATTTCTCCACATGTGTGTTTGTGGGTGTGATTATGTGTGTGTGTGTTGTGTGTGGGTTTGAAATCAGTGCGTGTTGAGGACGGCTTTGAATTGGGAACCAGCTCACAGTAGGCGCGCTATTTTACGAGCACATAAATAAGAAGGAGCTGGGGATAAACTTACCACTTGGATCGCAATACAAAGCTCAAGATGGACAGTCTGAAAATCCATTTCGCCTGAAAATCGTTGATTTTTGCTTAAGTTGAATTATGTTTAATTGAGCCTTGAAAAGAAAGTATAAATTTTTGATATACCATTTTAAGTTGTTTTATAGTAAATTACAATTTGGACTAACTTTAAGTTCTTATATTTTCTGGAACATCCTCTAAAAAGGTTAGTCGTCTCTTGGTGCAATTAAGTTAAATTTATTAAAGTTAGAGCGAATGAAAGTCAAAGGTGAAATGCATGCATAAGTCAAGTCAGAGACTGCACTAATCAAAAACATAAATTCACATAAAAAGAGTCCTGCCGTAGGTGTAGATGTCGAGACACCTGCACATGTCCTTGCTGTTCAGTTCTGTTCTGTAGCTAAAGTTAAAGGTTTATGAGCTGCACACAAAAATGGAAATTGTCCCAGCTGCTGTTGCTGTAAGTTGTTGTGTACGTTGTTGTGTTGACTGTTGTGTAGGCTGTTTATCTGTATGTGTTTGTATGTGTATGTGTGTGAGTGCAGACAACTTGGCACTTAGGCAGACTGCTCAAAATGAGCCTAACGACGACGACAGCGGTAGTTGACAGTCGCCGTCTGCCGTATGCCGTGTTTTTGTGTAGTCCTGTAGTCCTAAAGTCCTGTAGTTATACTCGTTTGTATGTATGCATGCCATGCACATATAATAAGCATAACAACACTAAATGGCTCTTTATGCATGCAAAGACAACACACACACACTCACACACAGAGATACAGGCACACCCACACACTTACACAAATTGAGTGCATACTTGGGTTAAAGTGCAGTTGACTGAGCCAATTTTCAAAGCAGCAGAGAGACAGCTAACGGGCTCAGCTCCACTTTATGGCTCATTTCCTAAATGGTATGCAGCTGACGTCATCGAGGCCTAGCACACCATAAAAACAAACGAGAAATGCTACAATAACGAAACGGAAAAAATGCCGCCATTTTACTGCAACTCTAAAGGACTTTTGTAACAGTTTGAAAATATGTACATATATTTTTGGAGGCCGAGTCAAGATATTTTTGGGGCATCCTTATAGGTGTTCTGGTTTTTATTATCAGAAACTTCTGTATGCAACTGGGCACAGAATTTAACACCTTCATTATTTAGATTTAATATTATCAATCAAAGAAATGTTAAATATATTTGAATGAGGGAAACTTTTTTGAGCACAACACATTTTCAAGGAGAAATAATAAATATTTAGAATAAATTCCACAAATAAGAAAAAAGTTGACAGCGTTTGTTATCATTATTTATAAATACATATATCTTAGTAGTAGTAGTAAGTAGTCACTAGATTAGTTTTACAATAATGAAAGGTTGTCCCATTAACGGTGACAATTTAATACTATGGCAGAGAGTATACTATGTTTGTAAAGGTGTCGGAATTAAACCAAATTTTGTTATGAGAATACCAAGTAAACATGAAACAACAAAGTGTCCAAATTATAATACTCTTTGATAAAACATGCTGAACATAATATAGTACACTAGAATATCGCAGTGTTGACCCGCAGTGATATCTAAGTACATCAAAAAAATAAAAGATCTGCATTGGTTTTTGGGTCATGTTCCGACTATTTGGCCATGAAAGGAGACCAAATCACGGGCCGTTTAACGCGCTCATTGCATGTAATTCCAATCCATTGCATGTGGTCTGATGTCTGTCTAACTGTTTAGTGTCCGTTTGAGTGTGTGTGTATATGTGGATATATACTGGTCATGGGATGGCGCGTGTCGTTTGATATCATTGCGCAATTGACAGTCGGACATTTGAGCGGTTAACAGCATGGCGGCCATGCCAATTGCAGTTGCAACTGCAACGTAGAAATTCTGATGCAACAGCAATTCGGTTTTGGTCAAAACATTGGCCTATGAATTCGAGATCTTGTTTTCAATTTGATTTGCAGTCAAGTTGACTGACAAATGCTGAAACAGCTCGACTTCAATTAAAGTGATTGATCACACCTTTCTGGATAATTTGATTTGTGTGAAGAATTTAGTAACAATCCAAGTTTAAAGTTTTTACTTATTTTCAGTGATTATCTTGTAATTTTTCTTAGCTATGGTAACCAGAAACATGCTGTTTATTTTCCAAGCAATTTAGCTAATTTTCTTTGTTGATTTTTATTTGAGTAATTTGAGGCGCACAAACTCCAACCATGGGCCAAGAACTGTAAGGGCAGACAGAAAAGCAGCACAAGCTAACGACTTAATAAATGATAACAATATTTTTCATTATACGAACGAACAAAACCCAACAACAGCAACAATAGCAACAACAACAATAGATTGCTGGAAGCTCGACTTATATGCGTTAAGCACGCAAATCGGTTATTATAATGCATACTATATAAATCGTGCATTGTAAAGAGTGCATTAGTTGGCCATACATTTTGTTGTTTACTCTGTTTGTGTTTAGGCCACAGATAAAGCCTATTTGGGATCTCAGTCGCTGCTGTCTGTCTGTGCTACAGATAAGGGCCAAAACCATTCGTACTAAATAACATGACAGTAACAACAGCAATAACAACAGCAACAATAAGTGCCCCCACAAAATAAAACAAACAAAAGGTCTATTAGTTATTGTTGTTTGATTTGTAAAGTGTTTGCCATTTGTTAAATAAATTGATGGCATTTGCGGTTATTGGCAAATAAACTGCGCGAAAATTATCAATGTAAATGGCCTAAAAGGAATTTACTAAAAAGGAATAGGATAAGTGAGTGCGACTAAGAGATACCCCGAACTCTGCATAATGACTTTAATTTTCCCTAAAATAAAGATTTACTTTCACAGCGAATTTGATGAAATATTTTCATCTGATTTTATGCATCTGACAAAAATCTTAAGAGTGAATATTAAAGATTTGTTGTAGTTGACGTAGAGTCTAGTTACAGTTGACAGTTTATCAATGCGAATCCCGGACTAAAAAACTGTCAGCTAGGAGCTGAAAGTGTGAGCTGAAAAGAACTAGGCACAGCACGGGCAAACAATCAGCAACTGTCATAGCAGTGAGTTGAGAATTCAGCACCGAAAAACGAGACGAAATCCAGAGCCCAAAGGAAAAAATAATGAAATGACATTGACATTTTGAATAATGACGAAGCAGCAACAAAACTTTCCAGGAGCAGGACTATCAGGACTCCAGCTGGGAGGCCGAAGGTTGATGACAGTTAAACTCCTAACGCTTATCAAGCCTGATGACAGAGATTAGGCAAGCAGCCAGCTATCTATCGAGTGAATCTGGCCCAAAAGACTAACTGCCATTTTGGGCCAAGCTAGGTGCGTGCACAACAAGCAAGTCCTTTGGCGACAATTCAAACACTAATGAATAATGTCAAGGCGTTGTCAAGTGCATTTCGTTGTAACATCATTAGAAGCAATGCAAAAACCAAGCCAGGAGCCATCCCCTAGTGATGCCTTAGAATGCACAAGGAGATGCACATTAAATGGCTAAATAGACGACAACAATGCCAAGTGGCCATAATCACAGAGGTGCAATTTGGACAAAGAGCACAACACTTACCAGCTAACAGATCACAGGAAAGGCGAAGGAGGAAGGTAGCATCTTGAAGCTGCAACAGCAACTGTGGAAGTGGCAGTGGCAGTGGCAAGAGCGACTGCAATGCCATCAACAATAATAAATTTTCGCACAAAGTGCCAACTGCAAAATGAATGCAAGAACAACAATGCGAAGCAGCAACGAAATAGTTGGAAAAACTAAAATTAAACTTGCTCTGAGACTGTGTTTCTACTACGCTTTCTCTCTTCTCCTTTTTTTTAATATAATTTTAAATTTTTTTTCTAGCTGCCACGCCCACTCTCAGAAGGGTATTATGCTGCGCTAAGTTCAAGGTGGTTCGGCGGTTCGCTGGCTCGGTGGGTTGCTGGTTCGGTGTTTCGGTGGCTCGGTGGGTTGCTGTCTGCCAGCTTTGAGTGTTGAAAAAACAACTTGAGATTGTAATTAGTTTTTGTTG
The DNA here is from genome assembly GCA_963924055.1 of Drosophila limbata. NCBI lineage: Eukaryota > Metazoa > Arthropoda > Insecta > Diptera > Drosophilidae > Drosophila > Drosophila limbata. The sequence goes on along the minus strand of OZ001352.1, from coordinate 13,578,116 downwards.
CTGCCGGGTTTAACTGCAGCACGGGCAAAGGAAAACTTTCAAATTGAACTGGCCCCCACCGCCTGCTGCTTCTCTCTCCCCCTCTCATAGTTGGTTCCCTCCGGAGTTTTGGGCCACGCAATACAAAATATTTTGTGGTCTCAACTTTTTCACGCCGCCTGCCACCAAATTGCAAATATGTCTGCGAGAAATCTTATTAAGTATACGAAAGTGGTGCATTGGCGACAAAGGCAAAAATGTGGAGCGATATTAAAAAGAGAAAAATACGCAAAAGAAAAGCAAATAAAAATTATGAATGTCATTTCGAGCCAAAGAAAAACATTTGCACAGGACATCCCCCAACCTCACTCTGCAATTTACAACGCCTCAAAGGCAACTGAAACCGAGTATAGAAATTGTAGTTACGTATTCGCAACAGGTAAAAACCTAGACCCTAGACATTGCAGCGCCAGTGGGTCAAGTTTGAGTGGAGTTTTGCTGGGCCACAGTGAGAGTGGCACAGTTTTTAGGTGGATGCTCTGCGTAAAGTTCATTGAGGTCAGCCAGTGGGTCAAGAGTATGCTCGGGGTGGTGGGCCTGACTAACGAGCAGTTTGGGGCGTGGCTGGGCCATTTGCCTGGATGATGCCAAGAAAATGAGGCTTATAATGTGCGTAATTTAACAGAAATGCGGTCTAAGTCGCACATCTACTGTAAACACAACTTTAATAGCACATTCGCTGGCGCTCTTCTCCTTAGTAACTGTGATGAGTCCCTTGAAAAATGCTAATAAAAAGGAATCACCAAGTTTACAAGCCAAAATTGATAGCGTCTACATTTATGTGCACTTCAAGTTAATTAACTTTCATATTTTTGTGTGCTCCATTAAAATGCCCCTCAGAAATATTTGACTACCTGGACTATATTTGGCGTATGTACAGGATGGTATAAAACTTAAAGTTGGAATCTAAAAATTGTATTTAATATGTATACAAGTCACATTATGTAAATAAAATCAACCAACTTCTGATACAAACTCTTGGGTTATAAGTGTTTTTATTTATGTATTTTGCTTTTTAATATGCCTTTCTAACAAGAATTATGTTATTTACAAATTCAATCTCTGTTTTATTTTAAGTTAGCTTTAAGTCCGATAAGTACTACTAAGTTGAAACCCTAATCACATTCCGTTTGTTCAAGCATCTCTTTCAACTCTTGTTAGCCATTCCCATTGTCTAAAACTTGCATCGTTTTGTCTGCGGTTTTTCTCCATCTTTTTCATTTGGATCCAAATATTGCAATGAATGGCTAGCTGGCTGGCTGGCGTTATCACTGAAGAATGGAATCTGGCGTATCTGCGTCGCATAACCACTCACACGCAAACACGCACACACATACACCCACACACACATGTGTGAGTTGAGAGGGACTGCAGTAAGCAGAATTTTTCACTCACATATCAAGTACAAGAGCTCATATCTTGGCGTGTACATTTCCAATTGTCTGTCTGTCTGTCCGTCTGTCTGCTTGTCTGTGTGTCAGCTCATCTGTCTGTCTGTTTGTCTATCTGTACAGCTTCTTTCGCTTCGCGTAACCTCAATGTGTTGCGAACACATCAGCATCAGATTCAGGACTTGTGTCCTTGGCATCTCACGCAACATAGAATAAATGCCCTGAGAATGAGTCTCTTGACTGCCAGTTGCTGTCTCTAGCTAACCCAGATTGTTCCCTTTCATCCCTTTCCAGCTTTAGTCGCATTAGAGTTGCGCTTAAAAGGTTAAAACGTTTTAACTTTGAGATTCGCCATGGCAAACGTCGTGCAGCAAATCGTCTAATGAAAGCGACTTTTCCAAATTAAGTAATTCCATGTTATTTTATTTTATTTAGATTTCTTTTTTCATTTTGAAAAGAGCTGTATGTTTGTGGCCTCAACGTGACACTGCGTGTTTTAATTGAGCCAGTTTGTGTTAAATTAAACATTTAAATTTACAAATTAGAAAGCAAAGCAATCTAAATGATTGCGGCACCATTTGACAGCCTGTCAAAAAGTCGCTTCTCAAATAAATTTACTTTTGTAAAAATCTATATTTAAAATCAAAAATGAAAGCGGGTTGAGCTGAGTTAAGCTCGGATGCAGTCTAATTGGATGGCAGCTGAATTTATTTCATGTTCAGTTCAGATGAGTGGAGTCTTTCGACTATGGAAAGTGGCTGAAAGCTCCACATCGCGTATACGCCGCGTGGTCCGCATATAGAAATGCTGTTTATTGGCCCGAGCACAGAGTAAACTTATTTCTGGGCCCGATTAGGCTGCCTATTGTAAGTCTACTGGCCTTGGCTGGCATGGCGTATACGTGATGCTATGATAATCATGCCTATTTACAATAAATCTACGCTGAGGACTTCAACTTAAGTGAAGTGAAGTGTTTGCCGAGCAGCGCTGATGATTTATTTAATGCGTAATCTCTGCCAACGCCTTACTTGACAACACCAACAATAACACCAACAACAATAACAGCAATAATAACATTATAATAATCATTATGTTGGCAGCACCTCGCATTATTCTGCTTTCTCTCTCTTTTTCACTTTATCTCGCTCTCTCTCTGTCTGTCTTCGTCAAGTGCTTTGTTTGGCATTCTTAAAAAAAAAAAAAAAAAATCAATTAATTGCGGCTCTTAAGAACGAGCTGCAAAGTCTTTGAATCCTGCTTATAGTTGGCCACTTTTCGAGTCACGTAATTAACTTGGCTAGGACATCAATCAACAGCGAAGCTGGAGCTACAACTGAAGCGTGAGCACTTGAGCGGATAAACATAAATCTGTGTAGTGTAAATGGCTAAAGTTCTGCTGCCACGGGTTAGTACCTTCTACTCCCTCTCTTCCTGCTCCTGCTCCTTGAGAGATAGGGAGAGTGTTGAGGGGTTGGTTTTGCAAAGGTTTCTCTGAGTATTATTGCGCTTGTCATTATCATTAGAGTGCTGTCACACCGCACACTAGAACAAACGCAGCTGTGCCTTGTGCAAGAACAAGATACAAACTCGACTTGTATCTATAGATACTCGTGAGCGTGTGAATGGGAAGGGAGAGAGGACAGGCAAGTGTGACAGATAGCTGCTAAACGCTTGAGGACATAAATATTGATTGATTGTTGTCAGACAAAGTTGTCATTGTCGTTGTCGTTGTCGATGTCCTTGTTATTGTTGTTGGTGTTGTTGTTTACTTTGCAGGGTTTGAGCTGGTAGCTGTCTGAGGTGTCAACTTTGTGGCGGCCGCTCAGCCAGTAAAAGTGATAAGGAATCCACTCGAAACAACAATGCTCTTCAAGTAAAATTAAGCTAATAAAAATTTGATGAAGAAGCGAAATTATTTAGCAAAATGTATACTTGGCTAATTTAAAATTTTTTTCTTTTACAAAATACATATTTTTATTCTACGTTCCAATTAAGCTAAAGCACTCATAAATACTCTGTAAAAATATATATGGGGAGTTAAGTTTTTCTAGCTTCCTAGTTATTATTCATATATATAGTGATAAGCGTACAAATTGCGTTTGTGGAGCTGCAATCATAAATCATGTCATAAATTGTCAATATAAGTCAGTGAGATCCGACTAAATATAGACGAGGCGAACGAACTTCAATAAATTCTTTATCGATAATCAGCTGCAGACTGGTACACGCAGCTTATGCCAGGACATTGCTTAAATGCAATCAAATTGAATATCAAACCCGATGAAGACATTTGGCCGCAATTCAAGCCAAAGCGAGCGAACTGCGGTGAACTTAGCCACAGCCACAGTCAGAGCCACGCCCTTTGTTGCATTAGCAGCACTTCAAAAGATGCCAGAAAAAACACACAGAAAAAAATAAAAAAAGAAAAAATAACGAGCAATTCAATAGGATTTACATTTTCCAGCTATTGAACATTTCGCTCGGTTTTAAAACGAGAAACAGAACGAGCATCGAATCAGTTAAGTCAGCATGTCTCTGGCTCTGGTTCTGGCCATGGTTAGAGCTAGTGACAAAGACCAAAGACCGAAGCAAAAAATGTAAAAACTATTAAGCGGTATTAGCCGCGCATTGCGCTTTATATTTGTGTGTCGAGGTCCTGCTGCCATCCCATTTCCCCATCCTGTTTTCAATTTTAGCTCTGCTTTTCTCCTGCAAATCATTGAACACGCTCGGCGTTGACGACAGCGACAACTACTTCGATCCTGGCAATAAAAAAAGGATTGACTGGCATGATTTTAAAGAGCATATGCTGCAAGCTACAAAGAAAAGTATTGTAATCTGAATGATGAAAATTTGGTACCATTTTATGTCGCATAGTAGCTATGATTGAGAGCAAAATACAAATTAATCATCTGACTGATTTAAGTAAATTTTAAGCTAAATATTTTTGAATTACAGATATTTAGATATAAAGATAACATTTCCATTTTTATTCCCGTCATTTATTATTGGAAGGGAATCCGATTAAGTGACTTGCCCATTGAGAGACCTAAACCTGCTTTTAGCTCTTGCTTTTCTCGCTGTTTCCGTCGAACTTTTGATCGAATGTCAAGCCATTTGAGTCAACGTCGGTCGTCGGTCGCTTGTCTGATGTCTGGCTTTGGCCTGACCATTTGACTCCATTTCCCAGCACCACTTACAGTACGCCCCATTCGTCCCAGCACTTGCACATTAAGCGGGGTCGACGGGATTTCCTTTTTCGTTCATCCGCAACAGGCTCTATATATGTATGCACATCCTCATCCTCATCCACATCCACATCCCCATCCTCAGCCTTGTCCTTTATAGCTTCCGTTGTCCTGGCTGTTGCTGCTGCTGCACTTGCAAATCTAATTTCATATTTTATGAAGTGGCGCACAGTTCGGACCGCGATCCTTTACCTTTACTTGCTTGGTCCTGCCTTGCTCCTGCTCTGCCAGCGATTCGACGTCTCTTAATTTTTGAGGGCATTATTTTTACCTTTTGCACCTTGTCGTAATAGTTGGAGGTTGGTGGTTGGTTGCATGCAATGGCCGACACGTAGAGCTCTGTGCTGCAAGCAGCCGAAATTGAACTGGAAAATCAATTGTTGAGCACATAAATTTGTTAGTACGAAAATTGCACCGTTGGGTAAAATATATTTTTGGAGAATTGCACTCAAAAGCGAACCGCAAATGAAATGAACACAAGATAAATAAATGCCATCTCCAGTGTCTTCGACTTGCTCTTAAAGCGCAAATAAATCGATTGCTTGAATTGTCATGGATAACGTAACCCTACGGCGCTGTTGTCATATCATTTACTCAAAAGCACTCGGTCTGCATGCTCTGCACTTCATTAGCGACATCTTCTCCCTCGACGGGGCCAAAAATGCCAGCTATCTCTCTATCTATCAGAGGAGGAGGACGGAGAAATGTTGTTGCCTTTGCCGCCTCGTTGCACTTATCTGAGCTCAAACGATGCACAAATATTTTGTAGACACTTAAGCAGCTCAAATTGCAAAGGTGTATGCATGTGTGTGTGGGTGTGTTGAAATTTATCAGCAACATTCCCAATGCCAGGCAGCCAGGAAGGTGGCAACAATGTAGGATTGCTTGTTGCAGGCTTAATGCTTTGCATGGCATCTTTAGAGGGAGGTAGTTCAAGTTCTTCAACGCGTCCAAGCGATGTCAAACGGCAACGGAAACGGAAACTGAAATGGCGACATTGTTGAAAACATGCACGTTGAAACTTGTTACTTGTTACCCAAGCGACACGACGCAGGCAGTCAAAGAAGCATCTGCAAGAAATCTTTTCAAAAGCGGCAATTCATTTTAGCATTTCTCCGAATCCGAAAGACGTGCACATGTCAGATGATTGTGACTGTGCAACGATGCGTCGTTGCCATTGCCATTGCCATGCAATGTGTCCAGCAGCCAGGTAGACCCACTCCCATCCAATCCTGTCATGGGCCAAGTAGGTGCCAAGATAGCGCAACTTGCCATTCGGCATACCTGAAAAGACTGCCAGCTCTTGACAATGACAAAGATACATTCAGTGGGTGGCAGTTCTTGGGAATGGGTAATGGGGAATAGGAAATGGCAATGCTCAGTCTAGCACAAGGCCCAAACAAAGCTGACCGAAGCTGCAATATAAATGGCAAACTGTGTTGTCAGAAATACTTACTCTATGTATGTATAGGTACTATGGCCTAAAAAGGACTAGAGTTATTCTCACTCTCCTGACTATGCAATGTTTATCTTGCAAAAGACTTAAGCAAATGAAAAGAGAACATGAAAATATCCTTGTAAGAACACAGGTGCTTTATTTTAATTTATAATGGATCCGTTCTTGTGAATTCACTGCACTATTAGTCTTGTCAACAATCATTTAGCAAAGTCAACAACCATTGCATAAAATTGACTTGAACATAAACTCACTAGAAAGCTAAAAGCCACAAAACTTTCCTCTCTCTCTCTCATTTTTTCAGTCGCTCTTTCGTTGAGTTTGGACATAATAAACTTACTGGAAAGCTAAATGCTACACAACTGATCTGCTTAAAAGCTCTACAGCTTCCTTCTCTCTCATTTTCTGTCGCTCAATCGTTGAGTTTGGCCAGCTGTTTAGTTGTGACACGAACCCAGAGAATTCAAGCGTCACACTTGTTTAGTCATCGCAGAAGGTAAACCACTAACAATTCGATCTTTTGAACAGGCCGTTTAGACAGCTTTAAGACAACAATATTGACGTCGACGTCGATTTAGACGTTTACTGCGATGGCGACTGCGACTGAAACTGCGCTGTTGCTCTAGCCTAACTGGCGATCTGTCAGCACCGTCAGCATATTTAGTTTCAGTTGATATTCGTTGCTGGCTCTGGCAACATCACGCGGACAAGTTTCAAAAACGAGTTAAAAAACATAAAACGGACAGAGAACTTGCTAAGCAGGCGGCAAAAATTATTTGAAATCAATTCAAATTGAATCGACGGTCGTCAACAGGTGCAAATTCGATCGAGTTGAAAGTACACAATTAGAACGCGGCTAATTGGTGACTGGTGAATGAGCCCGGTTAGTTAAGTAATTGTGGCTTATATTATTGTGCATATGTATTAATCTGTGTGTGTAATTGCTGTTGTGCCATATCTTTGCTTTAGTTGTTGGCTAATTGCGCGAGTAAAAGATACAAGCCAAAAACCAACAGCAGCAGCTGCAACAACAACAACAACGACAAAAACGACAACATCAAAGCAGCGCTCACATTTCGCATGCGCACAGTTTGTCTAGTTTTTGTAAGTGTATTAGTGTATCTTTACCGCATTGTCAGTGTATATGTGTGTGTCTGTCTCAATCTTTGCTCAATCGCAATCTTTGGGCATTGCCAAAACAGGTTAACTAAAAGCAAACGTGTTCTTTACGTTTGTTGACTTTGCAAACGCAAAATACATACAAAAAACACGCCAAACTAATTCACCAGCAACAACTACAACAAAAATTTCGCACAGCTTTGTGCACATACATAAGTATTTTGTTTACATTTTGTGTATGTGGAAGTGTGCAAAACTTTAACAGCAACTGCAACAGCAAGGGAAACAAAAACCAGCAGTTGCAACTTTAAGAACTGTGAACTCAGGTAAGAAACCGCCAACCTCATTAAAATTGTAAAAGGGCCCAAGCCTTGCGAAATTGCAGCTCAATCTCAAGGATGAGATATTAACCGCAAAATGATAATGCAAAAGCACAGCAGCAGCATCGGCAACAACAACTACTCAAACAACAATACCATCACCGGCAACAGCAACAACAACAACAACAACAACAAGCTCGTCGTCAACGACCTGCTCCAATTCGATTTATGCAGCCCAAGGTCAACAACAGCAACGACTTTAAAATGCAAACTCAGCTGAAGCTGAAGCTGAAGCAGAAGCTAAAGCTGAAGTCGAAGACATCCAAGACCGTTGAGGTTGCTGCTTCTTAAGTTGTTTTTTCGTTGTTGCGTCTGTTGCTGCCGCTTTTATACCCTGTACTCAAAAAGTTTTCAAAACGCTTTGTCTTATACACAATTAACAGATGTTGCGTTTAGTTTCCGCTCAGTTACCCAAATGTTCAATTAGCACATCAACTACCTGAATTTAATATGTAATAGAACTAGAACTGCTAAATTTGGTTCATAAGCTCCTACACACTTAATAAACCAACTTTTGCTTTAAATTAGCGCTGATTAAAAAAGAAGAATTTAACAGAGCTAGAACTATACAAGGAAACTTGTTTTTACTTTTTGATTACTCATTTCGCTCTGGTTTCGATTTCATGCGGGGTATTTTATTCGTTGAGCTCTTATGCCTTAAGCTGGTTATAATGTTATACACAGCTTCTTGTTGTTGCTGCCAGAGCTTTTGTTATGCATAAGTCAGCTATTGTTGTAGGTCTGTGTGAGTATCTCGATTATATCTCAGCGAAGAGTATTGTGACTTAGTAGAGGTATTGTATGAATATCTAAAGCTTGAATTAGGTGCAAGCTAATGCAGTTTGAGATAATGAGATAATATTTAACATGAGGGCAACTTTTACAAAGAGTCTTTACAATAATGAACATGTATGTACATATATGAATACATACATATGTATGTATCTGATCTTTCTGTGTGCTTGTTGTCGGCTCATCAACTCTCATATAAATTGCCAAATTGTTTAAGAAAAGGGTATTCGGAATACAGTTTGCTAAAGACTTTCTTAACTGCGTGTAAGGTCATTGGCAGTCCTTCAACTTAAAGTCGTCTGTTCAGGTTAACATATCGGAGTCTCTTTGTTTGTCCCCGAGTAATTCATAATGATTTAATTTGCCGCTTTAAACACGGCACTTAACCTTTTAGTGTACACACCAAAGCCGCAACAATGAGAGCAACTATTGCCATAGCAACTACAACAATAACAATTACATTTACAGCAACTGAAACAATTGCGGCAACCGCAATACTTGGCGCAATTAAAACCGCAAAACTCAACCTGGCTCGCTCTACCTTAAGCCTGATTTGCCCTTATGTTTGTGGCATTTCGAAAAATAAAATTAAATCAAGAAAAGGGTCAAACTTAAAGAACGCATACTTAAATACCGTTATAGTCGCATTACTTTTGACTAATTGAATTAATAAATTACTCAACGCTTATGCAGCATTTTGCTCCCCAAATGTGTGTGTGTGTGTTAAGTGTATTTCAGCTGACTAAATTGGCTTACACAAGCTAGTGGTCCTTTTGGCAGTGGACTTGGTCAAGCCTTCGCGTCTTGGCTCGCATCATTTAATTATTTCACATGAATTGCAGAAAAATGTTCATAACTTCCACTGAGTCGAGTCACTTAATAAAACATTAACCATTATAACGTCCGATAAAAACGAATAAAATCAGCAAAAAAGTATTCTTCTATTGTTGCCTATGAATTTCGATTTTTATTTTGTTACTAACAAATGAATCTTTGTCATTGAGAATCTTATAACGAACCGAAGAACCATTATCGGATGCCTGCGATTAGCACTTAACATATTGCCAGTCATTCTGATACGAGATTATGTTGATTACACGATTCGAGTGTATCGATAGTACGTAATTGCATCATTTACATATTTATTTGCGGATTATTTTGGTGAAAAAAGTATAAATAAATAAATAAATTAAGCAAAATAATTGTTCGACATTTCAACATTTCAACATACAAAATCAGTCCTAAAAACATTTTTAAATATCAATAAAAATATATATTTTTAACCCAAATATATTACTAAATATTAATTGTTTCTTCGGTGAAAGTCTGAGTTCCTCAAGGCCAACTCATATCTACCAAAAGTTGGTTAAAAAATTAAAAACTAATAAACGAAAAATAAAATCAAATTGAAATAAATAAAGTCAAGTGGCAGCTGCTAATTGTAGATACAAAAATTCTAACTAGTCTACATGAATTTAATGCGAGTTCGTTTAATGTTTGAATGCACTCGTTATTCGAAAGTGCCACTGGCAATAAAATAATTTAACATTTTGGTGCTTGTTTCGGGTTTTAAAGTGCAATTAAAGAGAAACGACAACGCACATGAATGAAATTCATTTATTATTCCCATGCAGTGGATATTCTGACTTTGTTATTATATATGTGATGACCCTTTTATATGTAAATATTGCAGATTAAAATAAGGATGTACTGACAGTTTTGTTTTGAATGCATTTTTCTCTATTCTAAGTGTGTTTTTTCTTAAGTTAAAATTTTTTTTTCTGTAGTAATTGAATAATATTAGACAAATAGAATAGAATCTATATGAAAGAGTATTTCATCTTCGTTGCTTTTATTCATTTTCTACACTTTTTATTTGTAAATGTTTTTTATTATTTTTTTCTGTACTGACTTCAATTTGCACGGGCTGTCAACACATTTGCCGGTGTACGATTTTTATTGAGTTTTGTGAAGGCGACCCGACGTTTTAACCATTTGTAATGACAATTAATTTACAAGCAATACGAACCAAGTTAAAAAAACACCGCGAATTAAATAAATACACATATATATGTATGTATATGGATGTGTAATTATTCAATTAAAAATACCACACATTTATATATATTTATCAAAATGACAGCTCGTAAAGGTTGCCGCCAATAAAAATAGTCAACCGAATATAAAATACACAACAGGAAAAAAATAATTTATCCAAAAGGACAAAGTCAAATTGTACTTTATGAAATAATTCAGTGATAAATGGTATTTATTTATTTGATTCAATTTAAAAATGCTATAATGCCATAATGAGAGGGTTTAAGCTGGGAGGAAATGATAGTCATATTAAAGGGTTATTCTGATGTCTGATATATGCTATAGAAATCGGGTTGTGAAACGGAAATGTACTGTAATCAGCTGTCAGTTAATCTTCTTATGGAAAATATCCGGAAATAGTATAAATTAGGCTCAAAGAAAACATAAAAATAAAATTATCAATCAATGCCGTTTAAATTTGATTGAAAATCATTACTCAAAATTTAACATTTAAAGTAGAACATTTAATGTAATTAAATTTTTGTGTATTTTTAAGCAATATTCAACTGCTATTGATTCTTTAAATTTCTATAAATTTTAATGATGTGATTCAGATTAAATACTAAGAAAATTTAATTTAAATAACTTTCTATGATAATATTAAGCAATAAAATTATGCAAATAAAAGATTGATTATTTGATTGTGTGTGTGAAATGGCAAAATAAAAGACGGAATCAATAGCCTGAGAGATAAACAATCAGCGAATATGAAAATACATTTTCCGAGTCATAATTTTTTATGGCTAAAAATAGGAAAGTGTTTTTGGCAACAACTTCATGGAAATATGCAAAGTTTTTGCATTTATTCGACGACAACAGCCACTAACAGTAATAAGCCACTTGTAAGGCTGAGATAAGTCCTCATCCCCTCCCTTCTTCTCCTCTCCTATCGACTCAACGTACCTGCAATCCCCTCCATCAGAGTGTGTCTTGCGTACGTCTTAGGCTTGACACATTTGCATAATCTGAAGCAAATCTTTGGTAACAAGTAATCGAAAATAAATTTGCATAACAAATAGCGGACGAGGTCCTAGGCAGGATCTAGCACACATACACAAACAAGCACACATACACACACATACGACGAACGGAAATACTGAAATCTGCACTTGATGCTCAATATCAATAAGTATATGTAAAGAATTCATACAGGCGCGACTTTTGCATTGGTGCGTGCAAAATTTAATCACAATTTAAATTGAAAATTTCCAACACAGAAAAAAAAGATGGCTCCGCTCTTCTTTTCGCCTCGTATTTATATTTGTAAATAGACAAACAACCGACAACAGACGCAACCCGCCCCAGGCTACAACGCGGAGAAGAGAACAACAACATTGTCGAGTAATTGCCAAATGTTTGGATACATACGTATGCAAAAGTGATATTTGCATACACAGAAAAAAAAATCCGGGATATTTAGCCCGGATTCAATCCGAAACGATGTCAAAAGTGGGGTAATCTCGGATTTACTTAAACCAAGTATGAAATACTTGATTTTTTCAATCCCGAATTCAATCCTAAAAATTCTTAAAACAAAACATAAAAAAAAAAAAAAATTTTTTTACTTATTTTTTATTCTGGTTTTTTTTTTAATTTTTTATACTGGTTTTTTTTTTTATTTTTTATTCTGGTTTTTTTTTTTTAAATCTTCTTTTTTATTTTTTTTTTATGGTTTTAAGCTTTTTAACTTTTTTAAAATTTTTGTTCTTTAATTTTTTTTTTAAATTTTTTTTCAACCTTTTTTATTTAATTTTTTTTTAAACATTTTTTATTTATTGTATTTTTTTAAAACATTTTTTATTTAATGTTTTTTTTTTTACATTTTTTTTTTAATGAAGGGAATGTTTGTGACTGCAATTGACTGTGGGAATCGAACCCAGGTTTTTTTTCAAACAGGTCGGCGACTCTAACCACTGAGCCATCGGACCAGTTGAAATGAGAGGCCGAGAGAGAATCAAGTAATTTGGGCTTATTTTCCCATTTCAATCCCGATACAGGCTTGATTATTCAGATCAATCCTGAAAACATACTTAAAAAATGCAGGCTTGAATCAAGAATTTTAGGCTTGATTTTAGAACGGCTTTTTTTTTTCTGTGTATAAACAGGCATATGTAGCCGATTTTCATTTGATGTTGCAACGCTTTTTTGCCGTCTCACTTATTTGCATATCGTTTTTAAAGGTTGGCTGAATTTTTTTATAATTTTTATGAGCACTTGGGATGAAGGAGTGGCTGCCTACAGCATTCAAAATCTGCGCCGTGATTTCAATAAAAACAGCAGGGAATTGAAATTGTTGATAGTAAAGTGAATCTTATACTCATACTTAACTGAATTCATTAACCCGCGTATGACATATTTTTTATTGAATTCTTCAAGTTGGCCAAGAAAAGCGGCTGAAATCGGCTTATGGCCAGTGCCAGTCTCAGTCTCATTCTGTTCCATTTCAATTTTGGGGGTTTTACCCGGACAAATCAGTTTACGATTACTCACCAGGCTCAGCATAAACAAAGCTTTGCTAACCACTGAGCCACCGTGACTGAAACTAGACACAAAATTTAACCTAAAGAGCTGAAAGTCGTAATCTGAGACGGCCAAGCGTAACCGAAGCACTTCTCATTGCAATCAGCTCAACTGTAAAACTGTTGAAAATGCAATACTAGCAAAATTTTAATTATTTTTTGTTTATGTTTAAAAAAAAAATTAAATTGAAAATTTTTGGAAAGCGCATCAAGTGGAAAACCTTGCAAATGTAGTTGGACTATTTCAATGTGCATAATTGTTTGGAAAATTCGTATATAAACAGCAACTGAAAATCATTGTATTGTTTGTCGCGGTTCACAGTGTTAATTACAACATTTATTGTTAATAAACAAATAAAGAAATAATATGGTAAATAAATTAAATGCATGTCGAATTGCCGCAGGCCATGGAAAATGAATTATGAGAGAGTCCAGCACAACGTATATGTATAAATATGAAAATGACCTTTTTTGGTTGGCTGCTCATAACGGTATCTGTAACTGCATCTACATATGATATGTTTGTGTGTATATATGTGTGCAGTTTCAGGGGACAGTCAATTGCAAGAGACAATCGGCAAACAAATATTTGTGTTCACTGCACAAAAATCGTTTGTTATGCTCAGCTGCAGTCGCAGTCAATGCGAGTTTATTCTTATGACCATAAAATACTTATATGCTTGAATTTATGAAGAACGGAAAATAAATATATGTATTTTATTATATTTTATTGGTCAACAAAAATGGCTTTTGACTATTAAATTGGCATTCAACGGAATATTCATTTATTAGTTGTTCTAGTCTATTGAAAAATTTCCGTTTGAACTTGATTTCATCATCTGTCTTTGTCATATCAAAAGTCTTTATTTAAATGATTTTAATAATTGAAATTGAAAGGATTAACATTTATAATTGATCATGAAATGGGTTTCATGGCAGCATGAAAATGTATAATTTTGAGGAAAGAAAAATAAAAAAACTCCTAAGAAAATCAAATTTTATTTATAAATTTTCTAATCTCAGCTTTTATTTTTATTATTCTTAAAATTCGTGAATATAATTTGGTTTATGTCTCTTTCTTTTAACAACAATGCTTTGCTAAAAAAGCAATAAAGGCCTTTAAATATTTGCACACCCACACAAAAGCGCAAGCAAACAAACAAACAAATGCTCACACTTCCTTCCATACTCACATATAGACCCATTCTTTATGCTTATATGCAAATAAATGCAAAATACTCTTGAGTTTGTAGCAGACATTAGATGGGAGTGTGGTGGTTAAATTCTTTACTGACTTTTACTTGAAGACTTTCGTTTGACTTGATATTTCGTTGCGGGGGTATTCGGGTCGTATACTTGATAGATTTAAACGAAGACCAAAAATTCAATGTATGCATTTCGATTTCTTTGTTTGTTTTTGTGCTGTGCTGTGTGTTGCGTTGTGTTGGCTTTTCTAAGTGACTGTCGGTGTCATAGGCGACTTCTCAACCCTCTGCCTGTAACATATGCCTGTGTCTTGCGTTTGTCACACAAATAACAGCAACACTTTCGCTGCGATCTCTCTATCTTTCATTGTGACTGTGCCTTCGCCTGTGCTTGTGTCTGTGCTGCCATGTGCCTGTCAGTCCTTGTCTAACCCAACCCCAATCCAATTCCAATCCCAAGGGGTAACCTGAAACATGCTCCACCCGACCAGACGCAATGCACTTTATGTCCTCGTCCTGCTGATGACGGTGCCGGCGTCTCGAGTCTGTTGCTCCTCTTCTTCTTCCTCTATCTTCCTCTCTCTACAGCCAACGGCTGTTGCAGTGATTGTCAACGTCATCATCATCAGCGTCTCTATCTCTGTCTCTGTGCCGCTAATCCTTGTCATGCTCCTGCTCGGATGCTCTGCAGTGCTCTGTTGCAGTGTCTCTTGTACTTGTTGTTGTTATTGTCAAGTGCAAATGTCTCTGTAAAATATGCAAAGACATAAATATTTCAATGGGCTTTGTCTGGGTGTGAGAAAAACTACAGCATGCTGGTCATTGGAGATGCTCAGAAATCACGCAATGAAGTTATTTTCAAAGTGACTTACAGAAATCCTTAAAAATGAGCTAAGGCTCATAATCAATAATATAATATTAAATAAAGACTGGAAACTGACTTTGAAACAGATTTTCATACATCAGAAAATTTAAAAGTCTCATTCTCGTAATTAAAATAAGTAATCTGTATTTTATGCGAACAAAGTTCATATGGTGAGTATCAATTACTAACTGAGTGCAGATCAATTGTAAAAAAGTCATTTGGTTACTATTGCAATTCCCATTGAAAATGGACTGTTTATGAAACTGGTTATCGTTCTTAAAGCATTTAACTACCAATAATTGACTATCATTATAAAAACCTTAGTCTCGTTAAGCTTTACTCCAAGCTGATCTTTCACAGTAATTCAAAAAAGTTATCGTTTTGATCATTTCTACGTAATGTGCTCTTGGCTGTTTCTTTGTATTTTTTTCATATTTGGTGATTGTTTATTAGTCTTGTATGTGTGCGTGGCAAGGTTTAAGTTATGGGTTAAAGTTACATTTTCTACAACTTTAACTGACCTCAGTCAATTTATCAGGCATTGCGTACTGGACTTTGAGATTGAATTCCAAAGGCAGCATACAGAAGTCACTATCCATTTATAGATGAAGTTTCTCACAATCTGAAAGAGAGAAGAAGAGCGAGAGAGAGAGGGAGAGTGAATGTCTGCTCGGATGTAAATCTTTATTGAAATTGCATTTCATTTCTATTATACGTATAAATTACATGTCATTTTGTAATAGACAAACTGCAATCATTTGCATACCAATATAGTACTTGCAAAATTGCTGACGTCGCGTTGTTGTGATTGTCTCCACTGGTTTGTCGAGTAAACACGGAGAGGAGAGAAATGTATATTTATATAATATATATATATACTAACAAGATTCACTGTCAAGTTGAAGCAACAAATATCGAGTCATACGAGTGGTTTTAAAATACTTTGATAAATAGAAAACACTCGACCTCTGTTGTTTCTCGATTTATGACAGCTCGGTTATAGGCAGCTTGATTAGCAGCTCGAATTCGTAACCGGTTCTCGATATTGAATAAGTGACTAAGTGCAATAAAACTGTCAGTGTTTTTCCCCAGTGTAACTTTAGCATTGTTTGACTATTTGACTACACACGCTATCTTGAGGATGCACATTCCTTGAGTGCCATGTTCAAAGTCTACAAATTATTGTCTAAGATGGAAAATCTTCAGTTGAACAACTCTGATAATTATTGACAAGCAGGTGCTAATTTCATCAGTTCAAAGTGCATCCACTTCACTCAAACAGAACACAACCTAACCAACTGAGCAGAGTTGCAGCTCATATATGAAAGTTCAGTTAAAATGTTACATAGCAACAAAGTCTCTGTATGTGTGCCACAGCATTACTGTAGTAATTAAACTTTTATAAGCTGTGATTGCTGATTTGCTAAGACATTGAATTCTTCTGACTTGTTGCTTGCACACAGCAAATATCAAAGTCTAAAAGCACCTCGAAAACAAATTAACTGCAACGTGCGGGATTGCAAGCCAGTGGGAATTTTCGAAAGTATTTGTATAATTATCTGAACATACATAAATATAGTAAAGCCAATATAGAGTGTCAAATGTCAGCAACAACTCAAAGTTCGTTTAGTGCTTGACAGAATGATATCATTTTTTTAGTTGGGAATCCCTAAATGTTATATGGCAGTATATTCGGAAAATTGTGCTCTGTTAAAGATTGATTAGTACAAAAACCTAACACCTTAACTCATATAGTTAATTTTGACTTTTAATTTTATTATACTTAAAATTTATAAAAATTGTACATTATGCAATCCATGACACAATTTCTATTGTATTTCAATAAACTATACCTCAAGCCTGAAAGGTTTCGCTTTCTTGGTCAAGTGTGATTATGTGTCAAATCGATTGCATCGACGCCATTTTGCAGCTGACCAATTGTAATTGTAATGACGATTGCTTATGCAGCTGCAAACAAGAACGTTTGAGTGCACCATTTTCAATTAAGGGGCACCACAAACAAATGCGCTGAGTCAGGCCAAAAGAGAATGAAAGGGGAGTCAGGGGAATTACCGTCAGAGTAGTGCAACGAATTGCAAATTGTACATGGCTCAAAACTATCCAGCCACAATATTGATTAATTGTATTATGACAGTTCAATTAGCATATGAATATTTTTGAAACAAATGAGAAAACTATGCAAATTATTTATTTAATAAGGCTACTCTAAATGTACTTGGGCCCATTCGAGCAGCGAGTTTTTCGCTGAGTGTAGTCTGGTCAGCTTTTAGTGTTATGCGCAATCGGAAAATATCACGAAGAGTTAACAATGTTGCGCTAAAGCTCAAAACGCATAAAAGTATGCTACGTGTAATGAAAACGATATGTTCACATGGATGCATGTGTGAGTATGTCTGTGTGTGTGTGGGGGGGTAGGGGTCAGCTGTGTGTCCTGGCTACATTGAAATGGCTTAATCAATATTACTGCGCAAAATGTGGGCAAAACAACGCAGTGCTTTAAATTTTCCTCCTCAACGAATTGCAATGTGAATTATCCTTTCATGCCCGTTTCATATGGGAAAAACGATTGTAAATTTATTTGTATGCCGCTTACAAACGGTTTCATCTATGTAAGAGTACTTTATCACTCGCACAATGTATTGTAGCTCTTTAAACTGATTTTAAAGTGGTCTTAAAAGGCTTTATATGGAATTTAAGTTGTGTAGGTGCCATTTTGAATATGGGTTCAAGGATCAATTTCAGCGATATTCAGGTTTAAGTCGTATTATTATTATAATTATATGAAGCCATTATTTAAATATATACCTGACGCTTTAATAACTTTTCCCAGTAGTATAATATACTGAAAAAATCCGGCTTCGATGATTATTACTAACAAATGAATCGTAATAATTGCGGTACTTAGTTGTTGGTTGCATACACACTCACTCACTCACATACTCACAGACACAAGCAAGAGCGAAAAATAGGCTTCATTAAATACAAATGTGCCTTGGCAATCGACCAGTCCACAGAGAAGGCCAAAACCCCAAGCCCATAACCCAAACCCCAAACTAACCCAACAAATGATCTATGTGTATTCATTTGTGTTTCTGTTTTTCTGTTTAACTCTGAAACCCATTGAATTTGCTACAAAATGTTGCGGCTGCTACTTGAAATTTGCTTTATTTTTCTCAAAGCGAGACTCCATTTTGTGGGATGTATTAAGAGTATCGCTTTTTGGCAATGACCACTGTATATAATTGAAAACTGTAAGAATCTCTTGGTTTCCCAAAATAATATTAAACGCTTAGTTTGAGCACATAAAAGCAACATTGAAACTTTGCAACCTTTTTTTTACGAGTTATAACATAATTTGCAACAAATTTGCCTTTAAAAGGCCAAAAAAGTCGGCAAGAGATGTTGCAAATTATTTGCTAACTACTTATTATGGCAAATCTTATATGCAAGTGTGTGTGTATGTAAGTGTATTTGTATTTATGTAAGTCGAACATTACTAACACATGAACGCTTTTTTTGGCGTTGACCGGCAAAAATTTGTTGTTAAATTTATTGAGCGTAAAATTTTGTGCAAATTTCTCATATATATACATTTTTTTTTGCTAGCGACAACTGCCCGAAGTGCAGAGCAAAAGAGAAAGAAAGAGATAACTTTTTGTGTATGTGCAAAAATAAATATAAATATTTATTGCTTCTGCGAAAAGTGACTTTTAGAAGGCAGAACTTGGTTCTGGCTCTGGTTCTAGTTCCCAGCAAATCAAATGCTTTTTATATGTAAATGAACCGTCTGAATGTGTGTGTGTGTGCGTGTGTCTAGAAGAGCCATTGACCCATTTCAAAAGTGCCTTAAACACTGCCTATTTTGATGGCCAAGTGTTTAGACCAAGTTACTACAGCTATCAAATGATGCATCCAAGCGGTTAATGGCCCATAGATTCCTAAGAAAATTGCAGTTCAGACCACTGAGCAGTCAATTGAAGAAGGCAGAAATGAAAAAAATAGTGCGGAAGAGGTGTAAACAATTCAGAATAATATTTAAAAAGCCCTGTAGAATATTTCAATAAATTAAAGTATTTTAATATTAAAAAATATTTATTTAACTTTATTTATGGCATTTTTATGTGAATGTAAAAATTAAATAAATATTTTATAACTTAACTCTTATATTAAAGACCAATTTTGCTCAGTTCGAAATCGAATCTGTATGTGAACTGTCTCGCGGCGATTAGGTCATGATTAACATCTCAATGTGCACTAAAGTTTATGTGAGCTATAAACATTTACTGTTGACACCATAAAGGCAGAAGATCATATTCTTCCATATAATATTTGTACTATAAATATATGTAAGTGTCACATCATATAAATGCAGTAAACCAAGAGCTGTACAAATATGTGACCCGCATTGTAATAAACAATGCCACAGACTCTTTACATCCGTTTATAGACTTATTTACCTGTCGCAGAAACTGACGCAACATTTGCCCATAGACATGCCTCAGATAACCAATATCCTGAACAGTGCCAGTGTATATGTGATGGCACTTTTATTCATGTCTCTCAATGGCTAGACAAACGCCAGGCACCAGATAATCATTTCATTTTATAACTTTTTTTATCTGCCGCCTACGAAAAAAAAGAAAGAAAGAAAAAAGAATCTTGCGACTTCTTGTTGTCGTTGTTGTTACAGTTGTTGGGTGTTCGTTTTATTGCGGCGCTTATATTTGTTGCCAGGAAATACCTTTGTGTGCTCTCATTCGATAGATACAATCGCAGCACGCAACAATTTGCACTTCTTTATGTTTCTGAACTTCAAACTTTGTTTGTGTGTTGGCTTGGGTGTGTTTTGTATTTTATTTATAAACATATTTTACTTTTCATGCATGTGCGCAGCTGCCACGCCCCTTCCCCCTCCCCCATTCCCGAAACCTTTTTAGCATTGCTTGTATGATTTTATTTATTTCCGTTTTGCCCGCCTGACAGCCTAAATTCTTCTGCCAAGTTGGCACCTTTTCCGCCAGCCATAAGTGCGACATCCCCGCTTCAAGCCATAAAACGTATACAAATCTGTGTTGCCGATACAGATACAGATACAGTTTCGTCTACAGGTACAGATACAGCTACGTGGAGGCACGTGAAACTTTAAAAGATTTGCTGAAACCAAAAAATAAGGAATAAAATGGCCTTTGGATTGTTCACGTGCCGTTTGCTGCTTTATTACAATATAAGATACTTCTGTCTGTTTAGATACACTCGAAGTTGGCTAACACCTTTTGCTGCTTGAAAAATTATTGCACAAAAGTTTTTGTTGCTTTTGCAATTTGCAGGCACTCAGAGATGTGTACGTGTTGTTGTTTGCTTGTTTGCTTTTGTGTTATCTGGTCAAGGTAGTTATCTTTCCCAGCAATAGATGGACTTTGTTTTGCAGTTATTTGATTAAATTTGTGGTTCCTGTGGTGGAGGATGTTCCCTTTTGCCAGATTCCTTAAACCAACATACTCGTAACTAAAAGCAATATGGCTAGTTCTAAGGTCTAGTAGCCAGCAAAGATAAATAAAGTTTTAATTAGAAACATTTGCCAGTGGACATCTCAACAGGGCTTAGCGGTAGGTCAGCGGGAGGTCACTGGGAGGTCAGTAGAGGCTCTTTGGTTACTGTGTGAGCTGCATGCAAATTCAATTAAATAATGTTGAAATAGCCACAATGTTGTGCGGTTAGCCAGTGACTGCTTTCGGAACAAGTTGATTTATACAACAACTCTCATTAGTTAACATCAGTTAATAACTATGATTTCGCAGTCAGATTTCCCACTTTTTCCATTGACAGCGGAAACGGATGTTGATAATCTTTTATGACCAAATTACATGATATTTCTTTGAGAGTAAATTCTATTGCGTAAATGAAGCAAAGAAAGTCTGTGAATTGATTGATCAAAAACTCAGGAAATTAGTTAAATAACATTGAAGTTGACATTAGCAGCATGACGTATACGCAATAAATGTCATTGGTGTACAGGAAAATAATAAATTCTGACTTTTATTTGCTAGGTGATTATTTAATTATTTCGATAGGGAATCAACACTATGAAGCTTGCTCCTTTCCAGTTGCTTAGCTCTTCATGTGAAGACAAGAATACTTTGACCTGACAGCTACTTATATGTTTAAACAATATTTCTTAATTGAAATGCTGCGGGCCAACTCCTGACTTGTATTACCAGACACAGGCAGACAGAAGGACTGTTAGAGATAGATAGAGAAAGTGAGAAACAGAGAAAGGGGATGGGGATGGGAAGAGGTTGGGGCTGGCAAGTGTAATGCTAGTAAGCAGCACAACATTTGCAATGACAGCATTTGGCCAGGCCATTGCTCATGAGCTTTCCCTGTTCTCCGCAACACCACAATAGCCTTAACCCTGCTCCGACCCGTACCAAGCCACGGAACGAGAGAGAGAGAAAGGGAAAGAGAAAGAGAGAACTGTTCTACGTCCCACCCACTTGTGCTTACAATTTTGCCAGCGCTGCAAGCGAGCTGAGCAGAAATTAATTACATTGAAGTCATTTATCAAGAAAGTTTATTTCTTGCTTGCCCAGCCATCCCCCTTCCCTTTCCCCTTCCCCTCTTCCCTATTCCCTCTCGTCATGCCCCAAAAAAAGAGCCACAACGAAAGCAAAACAGAAGCAAACCTCGAACCACAAGATGTCAGTTGTTGTTTACTTTGGGTTAGTTATTTGCCGTTGTTATGCTTATTTTTATTTATTTGGCCAGCCCATTGTTAGTGAGAAGTAAATCAATAAATGAATCGAAGCTTAGGCCACATTTTTTTTTGTGTTGCGATTTTTTCGGCTTTTATTTTTTTAGTTAAGGGAAAAAATAATTGCAAAACTTTTGGTGGCAATTTTCAAATTATTTGCTGCATTTTCGATTAGCCAAATGTCAACTTGCAAATGAAAATGAAAATAAAAAGAAAATGTTAGAGCATTTGGCAAAATTGGTACTAACCCACCAGGAGGTCAGATCCGAGTTAGTCAGCCAGAGTCAGCGAATGCGGGTAGATGGCCATTTTGAAATTTCATTCATTTCAGTTTGCTGCTAGTCACAAAATTGGCAATAGCCAAAACAACTTTGAGCTGCCGCTACATGACAGCAATATCCATCACGGGCTCACTGCAATGACCAAGCTCGGGTCATGCTCCCATATAGAAAAATTGGTTTAATCAACTGTGAAACAACTGCAATAGCACTACTACCACTAGCAACAGCAGCACTGGCAAAAATAGTCACTATAAAACAACAACAACAAAAACAATTGAACAACAAAAGTGACAAGAGAATGGCAATCGTTAGAACTTTGCTGACTGGGCTAGACGCGTATTGACAGCTTTGGGTATTGGGAGGTGACTCCATTTAAGCAAACTGCTGCGTGGGTCATGTCAGGCCAAACTTATATATATATGTACATACAATACATATACATATCGATTTACTTTCCTTGTCAATGCACAGCAACAGCAGTTGCAACTGCTGCAGCAGCTAAACGTTTGCCAATTTTATTTTTATTCTTCAGTTTTTAGTTTTCAATTTTCAAAGACACGTACTCAGTAGCATTTGTATTTGTATTGTACCATTTACAGCCAAATAACATGGACGCCGAAGCCGATGGAGTGCCGCCAACGGCGCCAGTTGCAGCTGCAACAACGGCCAACAGCGATCTAGACTTGGCCGCCCGTCGACGACTCTTCATCTCACAGCCATCGACGCTGGCGTCGCGTCGCCAACAGGCGGTCTGTGTGAGGCGCGCCCATAAGATGTATGGCGGCGGCAAGAATCCAAATATCGTTCTCGATGGCCTCAATATGACAGTGCCCAAGGGCTCCATGTAAGTACACAGCACTCAGCACTCAACTCGTTTTACACAGGTCTTTGAAGAGCATTGCATAAAGAGCTTCCACGAAATCGAAAATGCAATTTATTTCATATTTCAAATAATAATTAAATTCCAGAAATCGCTAATTTAAAATTTCTTATGAGGAAAATATTCTTCAAAATTACCAAATCAAATTCTACGAATCGCTAATTTCAAATTTATAGGGATAAAGAAAATTAATTGAAAATTAAAAATACATTCAACGTATTCCAGAAAAGATTATTTTCCAGTTAAATTGGATTCTAGAAATCCCAAATTTAAATTTTATGAGGAAAACGATTCTTAACAAGTCGAGTTCCCGACTATAGGATACCCGTTACTTATTGAAATACATTTAAAATATTTATTATTGCATGCCTTTAGGCACCTACGTTTCTTGAAACTTAAAACAGCCATTACTAGCGTAATGCTTGGCCGATCTTGTTGCGATTAAGTAGGATAAGAGCTTATAATAATATGTGGATTACGTTAATTACAAAAAAAATTGTAGATTTTCGCGAATTGCGGATGCGTTAACGGGCGTTTAAAAATTTGAAGCAAACTTGATCTGCAAACTTTAGACTTCCATGCTAAAAGTTTTAAAAATGTGCTTTACTAAAAGTGAATTTTAAATAAATAAATAATTTTACATTTGGAATGTCTCATCCCGATTTCGTAACACTGAATCGAAACCATGAAATAATGAAAACTGGATTGGCCAGTAGAAGATTAAAGCCACTTAGCGAACTCGATGTGGATTCGATGGTCATTTGTGGGCTTGAACTTTCAACGGGCGTAAGCTAAATGGGCAACAGCTTGCGGCATAAGCGAAACTAAATGCAAATGCAGTTGGTGGTCCATGTGGGTGGACTGACTGTGAGTTGTGTGTGCGTGTTTGCCTGTGTCCACTGTGGCTAAGCTTGTGAGTGTCTGTGTGTTTGCTGTAAAATGCTGTTGACCGCATTTAACAGTCGAGTTGTTGTTGCCAAGCGGCAAATGAGGCGAAGATGAAGCCGACAACGTCGACAAACGATAAGTGGGTCAATGTCAGCACTTGAAAAACTGCCAAATTAACACACACACAGCTTGTGTATGATTGTGTGTGTGAGTGTGTGACTTAACCAGAAGTAGCCCAGTGACAACGTCACAGCATCCCAAAACCAGTTTTGTAGACAAGACACAAACCACAAACTGAGCTCGATTACGTGCATTGGAGTTGCCAGATCGCAGGCATAAAAGCATGAATGAACTGTGCTCAACAATATCATCACACACACACAGACACAAAGTGTGACCATGAAATCATTGAAGTGACTGCCTTGAAATGTGTGTTTGTTTTGGCCATTTAGTGAGATATTTCACACAACTTACAAGCTGACTGACGGACTGACTGAAAGGCGGACTGACAAACGTATTTTGAAAATCTGTAAAAGAAGAAGCGTGCAATAACAACAATAACAAAGGCCTTCGTCGCGGGCAATACCAGAGAGTGTTACCCGAAAACTTCAGGCCTCTAACAGGCGAACAAACAAATGAGGCTAAAAGAGGAGATGAAGTTAAAGAAGAGAATACAAAATAAAAACGCAAACTGTCAGCAGCGCGTTAGTGTGAACAAGAAGATTTAGCACAAAATATGTCGTCCCGTCTCCCTCATCCTCATCCTCACCATCACCCACTGAGCTGGGGCTTTCCCCTGAGCTGTCGGACGTCCCCCAAGCGAAGATTTGTGCTGTTGTTGTTCAAAAAAAATAAAAATAAACATGTAAGAGCGCTTAAGTAGAGTGTGCTCAACTAGTAGATATTCTGTAACTAGGCAACGTAGATTTTGACTCCTTTAAAAAGGTATATTTTTGTTATACAAGCTCATTGTATATTCTTATGCAGTGTGATTTCTAAAATCACAAAATTGCTCCTCAAGATATTTCAATTTCAAGCTACCCTTTATATCTTAGATTGTGCGGTATCAAAAGAGACTGTGAAAACGCAGAGCCCAAAAGTTTCAGCCGCTTTTGTAGGCGCGTCTCAGTTCCAGTGTCTGTGTCTGAATCTCGACTGACTGACATTTGGTTTGTTGTATTTGCTGTCATCGCTGCGAAGTGGCGCCTCTGGCCAGTGGTGCGAGGAGAACGGAAAAGGGAAGTGGGAAACGAGAAGCATCAGCAACGCCATCTCTGACTGCTGTCATTGCCGTTTGACGTACTAAATAATTGTGTGTGTGTTTTTTTTTTTGCTTTATTGGCAATGAATTATATTTTTTCTCTTACTTTGCCTTGTATTATTTTGATGCCACAAACACATCTCTATATATATGATATAAATGTATATGTAGATAAACATACTCGTGGAGAGAAACGATGAGGCTGAACGAAGTATGGACAATGAGCACTTAGTACTGAAGTGTTGTTCTGTGGTCTGCCAAACTCGCAAATAAATCACTCCGGCCACGCATAAATAAAGTATTCAGAAAATTACGCGGTTTTTCCAGCTGCCATGAAAAGCGGTGGAATTTATGGTCCCATTCAGTGCGCTTGATTTGTTCGATTGAAAAGTCAGTCGGGCGGCGGTTTAATTGAATGACGACAATCGGTTAGCTATGCCAACGAGTGCCAAATAAAATATCAAGAGCATCCGCTAAAAGGAACAAATTGCGGCTAACTAACTAAGTGGCGTCCGTCAAATCCCGTCAGAAACATATTTTAATTGAGTGCACTTGACAAGAAAATAACCTGCATACGTATTTAGATAATTTAATTTCCCTCTTAATTAAAAGTTAGGAACTTGGCATGCTTTTAGAAAATTAGAAAACAATAAATTGCAACACTTAATATATAATTTTCAAACAATCTTCTATAATTTAGTTCTATTTAAGTGTTTCAAGTGTGAGCCAATCCGATTGAAGGCTTTGCTTATTTGTTGTTAAATTAAAATGATGTACTTCATAATAAACTTCAGTAATCCTTATTCCAAGGGATGTCAAAATTCAAAGATAAGTCAAATTTTAATTTGAAGTTTATAACTCAAGTGTCTAATATGATTATGATTACGCCATAGAAGAGCAATTACTTACTCATTCGTAAAGACATAGTTTATTATTAGTTTTGTGATTATTACAAGGAAAACAAGTAAGTAAGTAAGTAAGTGACAGATATGTGAATATAATATGAGAATGTACTGTCCTCAATGACAGCACACAAATAGCATTTACAAAGTGCAGTTATCAAATTTTAAATTTATGAGTTTGTATTGGTTTCTCTTCTCATTTATATTTGGAATTAAATTTTAGCCCTTTGCATCTGATTGAAATGGTCAAAAGCCCAATATTCAGTTAGTAACTGAACTAATATGGACCACAAAATATTACCACATAAATGCATCATGATGTAGTTGTTGTTCATCTAGGCAACTATCCTTCAAACCAGATACACTAACTGAGTGTACAACTTCAACTTGATGCTTGGAATTGGCGATAAGATTAATTTCCTTTATTTGTATTAATATATTTACATTTATTTAAGTAAGAGCATTTAATCTTCGGCAATTCGACAGTGGCATCCCAGCTCCTGAGTTCTTTTCACTTGTTGCTGTTGCCTTGTACTGGCTGTTGACCACAAATTGAGGGCTGGCCCCATTGATTGCCATGTAATTTCTGTGGTAATGATCTTTTCGACATGATTTATACACGAATTTCCATTAAAATTGAAAATGAACTTGAGCAGATTTAACAGAAGCTACTTGTGATAAAATTGTCAGCAGGATGTCAAAGAAATTGATTTCAGAAAACAGAAGTTATCATAGCAACTTATCGCATTAACTTGCAAAATAAATACCTAATATTGTACTGTGACCAACAGAAACAGGACTAAAACTATGCTGTTATTTCCACTGCACTTGTTTTCGAATGTTGTTGACTTGACTTAAAAACTCGTCGGCCAGGTAATGTAATACCATGTCCATGGCCAATAACAACAATAACAACAACAACAACAGCAACAGCAATGACCTCCCGTTGCCGCCATTATTTTGACATATAAGAGCGCTGAGAGGCGGCCCCGAACAAAGGAAACATTTTACACGCAGTCGAAAAGGACGAGGACGAGTCCGTCTGGGACCCAGGCTCACGATGTTCGGGGCGGGACCAGGTCCAGGTCCAAGGCATTACAATGCTGAAAACACAAACAGAAAGAGAGAGGGCCTCATGGGCAGCAACATGGAGAAACATAATGGCTGCTTACAATTTGTGAACGAGCATAATGCGAACATTACATCCGCGCCATTGTTCTCGGCCCCGATCCCTCCCTGGCATCCTGTACCCGTGTCACGAGAAATGGGGAAATGGTGATGGCAGACTCTGCACAGGGTGGCTAAATTAAATTAAAGCTGTTTAGGTGTAATTGGTCGTTGAGAGGGGTCACAACCAAAGAGGGCGGGGTACAGCTGGCCAAAGGTTTCGAGTGGGTTTTCGGCCAAATGGCAGTGACCCTTTTTCGTCGGCTTTGGTCCTTATATATTGCAGCAAGCATGAAAATGGCCAATTAATGGTGCATGAGTCAGGGTAAATTGAGCGCAGAGACGCACACACACACTGTTAAGCTCACACACACACTTATGTATATACAATAAACAGACCATTCAAGAGATTATAGAGTGTTCGCGCTGAAAGTTGGACTCTGTTGAACTGAGATGCTCAACAGAGTCGCACTCAAACTCGTAAATAAAGTTCGCCTTTTAATTGACATGAAGCGATTATTAAATTATTAAAGCTTCAGCAAAATGTTGAGCTCGACTAATGCGTTTGTAATTAATCCGGTAATCGAGCAATCAGATATCGCTGGCATTAATTGTTATATTTGTGATATTTAGCTTTTCTTCGACATTAATTACAGACACATAAATACTATACTGGTATCTGTAGTCGAGTTGTGTTATAAAGTGCCACTATTAGAGGGTATATAGTCATCTGGCGTATAGTCGTCTGAAAAGGGCACGATACTGAACTTTCCAAAACAAATTATGGGTTATTAACTACACACATGCCTTGGCAATGGGCTACAGCAGGCAATCAGTTGATTGTTAGCCGTTACTAAGCGGCATTACAGTGGTGCAAAACAGATTCGATAGAACGGATTTTATATGATAGGAAGCGGAATGTCTATTTATATCATTTGTATGTACAAATATTTAAAAATATTTTTCTTTGTGAGTAATATTTAGATAAATTTATATAATCGGCTTAAATATCGATCAATTTTGACTATAGCCCATTGTGTTTAAGTCCACACACACATACACACAAAGCTCTCGAATCGCACTCAACCAATCGCCTGACGCTCATTAGGCAGTGTCTGTGTGTGCACACTCGTGTGTGTTCTTGTGTGTGGAGTGTTTGTTAGTATGCTTATTAGTAGCAGTCACTTGAGTCTGTAGTACCAGCAATTAGATATACACATAGTCTACTTGCTGGCCACTCATTTGTATCTACTGATTGAGTAAAGAGTGAGAAATACATTAATGCGATTCAAGGGGAATATAATCTACATATAAATTTATATATACGTATATATATCTGTATACTCAAATATGAATATCAGGCAAGAGCGTTCGTAATTCATAGCACAATTGCGCTTAACCGCAAGCCGTCCACTTTGTTTGCTTATGTATTTATTTGAGGTCAATATGAAAAGCATTTGCCACTAATTACAGCTACAATATATATATTTATTCCATATACAATTTGAGCTACATTATTGTTGAGGTTGTGTCGACCCGCTGCAAATTCTATCAATGCATGCGAGGGGTGTCAACAACTTGAATTCCAACTAAATCAATAATCACAAATAGTAGATGTTGTTATTGTTGTTGTTGGAATACCTTTGGAATTAGTCTCATTTGCGTAAGTAAACTTAACTATGACTGCGACACTAAAATCAAACTTACTTACTTTGTATCCCGATCTCTACATTTGTATCTGTATCTGTATAGTACTCAAATTAAAAAGCATTTTACTGCCGACATGACTCAGCAAATTGTTTTGATTGCTCGACTCCATTTCCATCTTTCTCTCTCTCTTTATTTACTACTAAATAATTGAGTGATTTTTAATGGCGGCTCGTACATCGCTCTATTGGCTTATCAATCGATGCTCAAAAGACTGACTGACTGACTAAATCATTAACAAGGCCTAAATGCCTTACTAGTTGGCTTTTATACGTATATGCGTCGAAATGCGTGTGTAGCTGCGATTTATAAAATCCAAACTGACAGACTGACAAACACTTTAACCATCTAACTGACAAATAAGCCAACTATTCGCTTGAAGTTGAAATGATTGTGGTCTATTTGTAAGCTGTTGGCACTCAGAACTCTGTGAGCTGTTGTGGAATCGATCTATCAGCAGATAATGCCCTTTGTCACGTTACGAAAGTAATGTGGTAGAAATTATATCGATTTTTGGGCTATTTAAACCCGTGGAATTAAGGATTTCACTAAAAGTAAACCTTTACTTAACTGACAGCATGCCAATTAGAGTCGAATTTAATTTTTGGTTAATATTCAAAAGGCAAACAACAACTTAGGCACAAACCAGAATTTTCTATCCTTTTGAAAAGCGGAAATTAAAATGTTTATGGCAAATGATGAACCAATAAGACCAAAAGGAACTTGGACACAGACGCGGTAAAACGGCGTGAAAGGCTAAGACGGAAGAAAGAAACAAAGTTAAGAGTAGGCAATGGAACGGGGTACAGAGGAGATTAAGGGAGTAAAGTAAGTACCTTCCGCCCAGGGCCAACGGCCAACTGTTGTGGCATATAATTACCAAAGTGGCCCTTGGCTTAGCCACGCCGACAGCCGGCGATTGGCAGTCCACAGTCCGCAGTCTGTAGACGGCAGACGGTAGTTGAGAACCGGAAGTTTAACAGCCGTTGCAATGGGCAGCTTATTAGCCGAATTAGGCTGCCTCGCGATTGCGTCGCGTCCAGAGTTTGTTTGCTCATTTAGACGAGGCCAATTGAAGCGTCAAGTGAGTGACGAACGGTACTCGGCCGCAACGAGTCTCTAATGAAAATCGATTAAAAATGGCATAGGGCAACCCCATCCGCCCAATGCCCAACGCCTCTCGCGCATAATGGCAAATTAATTGTAAAGTGTGCGGCCATTTTGCTTTGTTTGTTGCCTTCGCAGCGGTCAGCGGGCAGAGGGGTAATAGCGGCGCGGGGCGGAACATTTGAAGGAACGAAGGCAGCAAAAAACAATAATTAATTGATTGAATGTTCTCGTTGTTGGAAATGGCAACCGCCGCAAGCAAGGGGCAACTAAATCAAACCCAACCCAACCACACGCCCCTTCAGCTAAGTGGCATAGAAAATTAGTTTGCCCAAGAAATGAATTTTCTGTTGCAATCGTTTTGCCTTATTTAAAGGGAATGTTGATTTTTAATAGAAGTTGTAACCTGCATATTCAAAGGGTAAAGAAACTTCGAAGCAAGGATTAGCTAATGATTTATTGTTATTAAAATAATATAAAATAAAGTATAAGGAAAATTATGTTATATGAATTGCTTTAAATAAAATCTGAATTTATGAATTTCTACTCTTACTATATAAAATGCAGTAGATGTAATTAAGATTATGTACTTTTTGTCAATTAAATAAAAGCATATTTCAGAAAAAAATCAATAGATTTAAATTGAGTAAGTGGAATTTTTATATATTTTGATAACTATTGGAGTGATATTTTGACTTAAAATGTACGAAAATTAATGTGAAATTTGATATGACTTTGATTTAATATAAATGGACATTGAAAAACGGCTCTTAGATGATTAACTTACTGGCTTCAATTTTAATCATTTAGTAAATTGCCAAATAATAAATAAGATGAGGGAAATATTTTTTTTAAAATTAATTTCCATTGACTGCGACACTTTGGGAAAATTGTTGAGAAAATTTAGCTCCTGGACGGGGTAAAGTCGTCGCAACTCGGCAATTACTGAGCGGAATGTGAATTGAAATTCAAGCAGCAATTACCGAGATCGAAATTTGCGAAATAAAATAAGAGCGGAGGGGAATGAAGGCCCAATACAAACTCAGCTGTCCTGCCGAACCAAGGACATTACGTGCCAGGGACATTGACAGGCGGCTTTTGAGTGTTGGCCGCAATTAGTCGTCTAGGAATTCAATTTATTTTAGAGCAGTGCGCTCTGCCAGCCAGTCGAGCTAGCTATATATTCGTATTTGTATTGGTATTTGTATTCGTTGTTGTTGTTCTATTTAAATGATTACATAGCCTTGGCAGCTTCCTCAATCTCAGCCGGCTAAGATGGTACACTTGCTGCTCCTGTCGTTGCCCTGATTTTCGCTTAATTTGCTTAAGGTACACTTCACTTTTAGCCAAGTCTCCCCGCACTTGGCCCAAGTTTTGTGCCCGCATCTGTCAATGTTTATCCACGCTGGCAGTTTTTCCCTCTGCGGTCGCGCACTTAAATTCTTGTTAATTTGCAACGCAGCACATCAAACTGACAGCGTGGCATATGTCAATGTGCTGAGGTCTCCTCTGCAATGGACGAGCAGTCCGTGTACGTTCATCATTCAAAGTGCGGCAGGCACTGCTGAAATTAACAATTACGTACCGCAGGAACTGCAGCAACAGCAACAAGAGGAGGGCTGAAAGTGGCACCTTGCAGCCAAAGGGGGCGGATGGATTGGGCTTATAAAAATAACTATGGTGCAGGGCATTACAGCGGAAACGGAAGTGCACATTAACGGTGCATGCTTCCATGTCAGCCACAACCTCTATGTGTGTATGTGTGTATGTCCGCTATTAGCGTCGCACATGTGTGCGTGTGTATTTAAGTATTTTCCTACAGCTGTGTGAGTAATTAAAACGGAGTGTGCTCGTTTAATAAGTTAAGCGCTTCTGCACTATACACTCACACATACACATACACATACATGACAACCCACATCACACACACAAACCCACATACACAATTAAAAGTAAGGCAGACACACACACACACAGGCACACACACTAACACTCACACACACACATTCAGGTGGTGAGCTTCCGTTGCTGCTGCGACATTGTTTTAACTGATTTTCCTGCCCCAACTTTTATTATTCATTCGGCCTTCCATGCAATATTCAATGCTCTGCAATATCAGCAATACATTTATGTATATATAATAGGAATTATTTATATTCAGAAAATTATATTTGATTCGTTTGAATAATTCAAAGCTAGACTTATGGTAGTTTTTTGATTATTCAGAGAATTTATGTTAAAATGATAATGACAAATTTAAATATAATTTTTTTAAAAGGAAAATATAACATATATTCAAAATTTCCAACGATTTTGATGCTCTATTTTTAACTTTATTAAAGTAATATTATTTTATTTGGGCATGTTTTAAATAGTTTATGTGTGTTTTACATTCTTTATAAGAGAAGTAGCTGAATCCGAAAGTCATGTTGGCCACATCCATTTTAAACATTCTTTAATTAACTTGGTCACATTAAGAAAGCATCTTATGCCGTGCACCACTTTTACGGTAATTCCTGAAAGGCCCACAAAATGCAGAATGCAGCCAATTGGCTCGTTTATTTGTGCGCAGCATAATGTGGTCACAATAAACACACTCACACTTTTATACACACATATGCATAAGCACTCACATGTATAGTTACCCTGACTATCGTCAAGTGCCTAGCGGCATTTTGGCTGACCTTTGTTGCACACGGCGTATGCGCAACATCCGCTGAAAAACTATTCCAACTATGGAGCAGGAAAAAATGTGAAAGGAGTGCCCTGGTTATGTCATAAAAAGGAATTAAATTAGCCATTAAATTATATGTAGGTGGTTGCATATTTATTTATTGCTGCATTGCCGTTAGGCAATTGGCCTTGACGATTAAATTTTTATTATTGTCTTTAAATAAATTTAAATTAGATACGCATTTGTTTTGCATTTGTTGTGGAGACAGTATTTCACCTTTTCCAAACCTTATTTCCTCTTTTACTTGTCGAAAACAAAATGTCAGCCGTTGCGCTAAGTTGTTAATTCCATCGAAAATGCGCATTTTCTAGTTTCATTTGCCCAGGCACACACACGAACACGCACACACACACGCACACACACTCATGTATTTTCACATGCAATGTGATCTAATGCGATGCGATAAATTTGTCCCAATTTGTAAAACGGCAGCGACAATAAAACGAATTCCACTTGTTTTTGGATTTTTAATCAGGTAACGGAATCGCGTGCAATGGCCAACAGTTTAGCAATAGCATCATCACAGGCACCAACAACAACAACAACTATAGACATCAAAATACTGTAATTGACATATGGTTGTATCTGCATCTATACTGATATCTGTATCAGTATCTGTATATATTGGCATTGCAATTTGCATCTCAGCTGATTGTCGTGATTTTATTTGGCCTGTAAACAAGTCGAAACAATGAGCCTTTACACTGTGATTTTATTTTGCATTGTTTAAATAACATTTTGTATTATATTTACATTCAATGACAAAACATTTGCACTGCCTGCCAAACAACAAATTCAGTCGCGAATCGCATGAAAGCCATATCAAAAGCTTGTAATTAAGTGGGTTGTGCCTATGCATAAGCATTGGCAAATATGTATTCTGATACTGGCAGAATGCTAATAAAGCTGATGTGATGGGATAAATGCAATTATTACCTATTCCAAATATCAAATAAGATATAATATAGACAGTTAACTATGGGTCTAATATAGAAGGACTTACACTACTGATAGAAATTTAATATAAGTCTAAATAAATAGAAACAATGATTTTAAGACTAACACGAATCTTTTTAATATGATGTACAGGGTGTGTATTAGAGGAATCCTGGCTTATATTTTTATTAACATATGCACAAATTATACAAATAATTCTTATATTTAATTTAATTTAATGAAATGTATTGTATAAAATGTCACTAAGTACACACAATTTTTTTGACGTATTTCTTTGTTTTATTTTAAAATTCTCTTAAATATTAAATGAAGGGTTTCTACCAAAATTTAATTTATAAATTATTTATAAAATTTGTATTGCAACTTTAAAAAAAGAAGGGCAGTTAAAAGCTTCCGCCTGCGATGCGGTAAATTTCGCTAAGCGAGAAAAATTCGTTGTTAAAACATTTTTGATTTGCTTGCACATTTTTAGTGCTGACTTTTCAGCATGTACTCAGGCTATACACACACTATAACAAATATTATACTTATGTGTGTGTATCTATTTACTGTTTGCGTGTCCGAACTTTTAAGAGAATGTGAACAAGTATTTGTGTGTATGTGTGTAAATATAATGCGCGAAATTAATGCTGTCCTTGAATTTCTCATAAACTGCCAATTCAACGAAAAGTTTGTGACAACAACAACAATATTGGCAATCACACATACAAAAAAACAAGCACAAAGTTTGACTAAAGTTCATTTGGCAAACTGAAAGCGGCAACTTCTTTTAAAAAGCATCTTAATCAGCAGTAAATTCTCAACTAATCAGGAGCTCCATTGTCTAGCGACTCGCACTCTCCATTAAAGTGCCAGCTAACATATTTGTAACACGCGCATTAACGTGTTCAGTGTCCGGCAGTGTCAGCATTGAGCCATGGCTAACTTATTGCAACATAATTACACGCTGCGAACGTTGCAGTGCATAATAAATGCGAACACCGGGCGTATGAGCGATGCTTTTATTAGAGATGCGCCCATTGCCCGTTGCAAGCGGTAGATATGATAGATATTTACGCTACAGTGTAAACTATAACTGTTGTCAAATCAACTGATTAAATAACGACAAGAAATAAATCAGAGGGAAAGTCAGTAGAGATAGTGAAAGACTTGTGCTAGAAGGAAAAGTTAATGTAGTATCTTACATCAATTCTTAATTTTCATTCTACACGCCACACATTTCTAACTAAGAGTAATAACTGCAACTGTCCAATTTCCTTTCAGTCCCACTTGATATTCTACAGGAGAATTTTATTAATTTATATTTTTAAGATTTTCTATCTAACGCAAAACTCAGATACTCTCTGTTACTCTCTTGATTATATTCAATTTGCTTATGATTCCATACTTGAAACTTCTCATATTTGTCACTTGCTCATCTCTAAGTGTAGCTTCGATTTTCCTTGGCGAGTGTTTTTGCTCCCTGTCTGCATTGGCGCTTTGAACTTTGTTTTAATTATGCTGGAAGACAGCAGACAGACCAGACGCTGGGTGCATTGGACATGGACATTGTTTGCGCTTGGCTTGGCTGGGCCCTCAGCTTAATAAATTGCAATTGTTTGCAAGCTAACTTTGAGCACACGCCCCCAATTTAGCCCAGTTTCGTTTCGTTTGCTCCCTTGCTGCGGCTTGAATTTTGTAATTGGTTTTGGCTTTGCGCACTGCATTTGACAAAAAAAAAATAAAGGCAAAGAAAGTTTAGCATAATACGCAGGGAGTCGAAGCAAACAAAGTTTTGCAAACATTCAGTCGCAGAATAGATTTTTGTATGTGCGGTTAACGAAGCAAATAGAAAAATTCAACACTGAAATTCGTAATTTTGATAATTTTTTTTTTCTATTGCAGAAAGTAAACTTCAATATTGATTCAAAAGTCTAATAAACGTAGTAATTGTTCTCGACTCGCCAGATAGTCGGAAGGCACTTTTCAAGCTAACCAATTCCAATTTAAAATTTTCCACAAACGGAATACTGGAAAAGTGACACTACGCAAACTTAATTAAAAGCCATATAGTCTGCCAGTAAAGCAAAACCACCATTTAAATATTACAGTGCACTGTCAAAACAATACACAACTGGATTCTGAGGAAACAATAGCCTGAACAAGCTCCAACAAAATTGTTTAAATTATAGCAAATAACGACACATGCACTTTGCATGCCACAGATACTGATATGCAACGGACAGACGAACAGATGGACGGAAAAACAAACTGGCAAACAGACAGGCGTTCAGATATGGAAACAAATATTCAGAATGTCAGTGGGGGCAACATCTTTGTTATGGATGAGCATGGATGCTGGACATGCCCTGTTAAAGAATATTAAACTTTTATTATGAACTGATGCGAGTCGGTTTTTGGCTTGATTGTCTGGCTGCTTAACTATGGATGCGATTATCATAGGGTATGCAATCTTCTTCCGCATTGTCTTGAAATAAGCTGACCCAATCCAAACATTAAGTACAAATTTTTTGCTTCTCTTGGGCTCTTGTCAAATTGTTTAAATAATTTATAAGCAAGAGCAGCAAAATGAAAACCGACATCTGCTGCTTCTGCTACTTCTGCTGCTTGCAATGGCAAAGGTATAGAAAAACCCTTTAAGACCAAAATCCTGGTCATTGTTATGACTCAAGTTGGGTCAAAAGTGTTGTGTATATTATGGTCAGCACGTACCAAAACTGTAAGTAGAAGTCCAACTGTAACTGTACTGCCAGTCATACTTCATAACTTTTCTCTGCCTCTCTTACTCCCTCTCACTCCCTCTCTCTTCCTTAAATTCTCTTACGCTTTGTGTTGCTTTTGTGATCGCAAAATTTAATTATTACCATACGTTGGGTCATAGTCAGAAGAGAAGCAAGAGCAACAATTCAGTAGCAGCAGCAGCAACACCGACGCCGGCTGAGTTTTATGAGTTTCATTGTTTTGTGCTTACATTGCGTATGCGTAATGCGTGCGTTTTTGTGTGTCTAATTGAAAAAATATCAGGCATACGCCTTGTTTTGTATTTGCTTTGACGGACTTGGGTCAGTCAGATATGTGAGAGCGGATATAAAAAGCATCTGCTGTCTGGTGGCATAAACATTCAATTGTTGAATGCGAATCGAGCTAAAGAGAAATATTTGTCAACATTGTGCTCTGCAGTTTAAATTCCTTTAATAAGATATGAACATTTTGACTTTTTGACTTATGTACTCGTAACAATGAGTATAACTCATATTAGCCTGAAGCATTTCGCTTTGCTAAACTTTAATCCCAGCCATTACTTTGACTTTTGCATTCTTGATTCAACTATCCTTGTGGATGCAAAATGAATAGCGAGCTGTGAGCTCGGAGTTCGGAACTCGGAGCTCTCGTCTATAACAAAAGTTTATCGTTTAATTAGACAGTTAACTACTTGGGAGTCAGTAAGTCACTCAGTAAGTCATTCAGACTTCGAGCTGGTCGTTATAGCCAGGAATGCTCTTAATTTTCCATGGAAAACTACAAAGTAAGCTTGTTAATTAAATACGCATTACCGCGCCTCTAATTGCTTGCGATGTGCTGCTAAGCAATAACAACATCAGTAACAACAACCACAACCATTTGTTGTATTCAGTTGCAAAGTTTTTTGCTGGAACCATGTTGCAGTCAATGAAAAATGGCAGAAAAATAAGCAAAAATTAAATTTAATTATTCTCTGACACTTTGGCCTCTGACAAACTGACAAGCAGACACACAGATACAAGATAAGCTAAAGAGACAAAAAAGAATAATTGAAAATACAATGGATGTATACTTAATGACAAATGTCGCACGGTAAATCACATTTAATTAGTGGACATTTCAACAACAACTTTGACTGCAACTGCCACTGCAACTGCAACATTAGAAGGCATTCTGGCATCGGACGGTGGCATGCCGCAAACTAATTCAGCTGTACAACACCATCAATCACTGCGGCAAAAATAAGTTCGTTCATTCGTTCCAAGTGCTCAGAAAATGCATCAAGCTCAGCACAAAAAGGTTAATGGGTGAAAAAATCAACTTTGACGTTGTTCCTGCCCATTTTGCCATTTTACGTTGCATTGTTTGTAGTTCTAGCTAGCTGCAAAAGGTCTACAGTGCTTGGCTAAAAAATCCGCACACCGTAACAAAATGTGGGTAATTTGTGACTTCATAATGCTTTTTACTGCATTGTCGTTTTGCTCATTTAACCCTACGATTTCCTTACCTTATGACAAAAGCGGACTTACGTTAATATAGTGTGACAAATTGCAGTTTCATGTTTATTGAAATGAAAAAATAATTTAGCGCAGGAAAACTGAAATATAGATAAGTTTAGCAGTTTAATTATTTATTAAACCCTCAACAGCGCAAAAATAAATAATGAAAAAATGTTGTTTTTAATAATATTACTTATTAATCGATATATGAGACCTTTCGTATTTACTCGTTTGTATAATCATTTGTTTAGTATTTTTCCCACTATATATATTACTTTAATTCGTACTTGTCTCTGTTTATAATTCAATAATTTTGACTCCTTGTTCATTATTTGTTGTTGGTCATTCTTTCAACTCAATATTCTATAATCTTAACTTTGAACTCATCACAAGATTATCTTTAGAAAATACTCGCTACTTGCTCAAACTAAAATCTGTTTTCCACACCTAATTCAACTTCAACCCATTTACTTGACTAGTAGATACTAAAGTCAAACTGCTTTGTCCACTTTATTTACATTCTTCACAGCTCTTAAACTTTCACACTTTAATCATATCTGCGCTTATTGTTTTACCTAATATTGTTGTTGTTGCTCATGTTGTGAATGTTGTTATTGTTTTTATTTTAGCGTGAAGCTGGCCAGCGAAGAGTTGCGCTCTTATTTATCCCTTTGGCGCTCAGTTTTGGCTTATTCAAGTGTGGCTTTTTCATGTGCACACTGCGGAGTCACTTTGACCTGCATGTTATTCATGGCTAAACACACACACACATACATGGTAACATACACTACCCTACAACCCAATCCCAACTGCCGAGCAAACAATTTTCTAAACTTGTGCGCAGCGTACAATGTGAAATGAAGGCGTTGGCCTGTTCAAGAGTTTCAAAGGGGTAGTGGGAGTGGGAGAGGATGTGGCTGTAAGTGAGGGCTTGTGAATTGCTGCGCGCTAAGCTGTGCTAAACATTCCCTAAATATATTTTGCAACAGCTCCTCCATACACACACACACACTTACACACACACACATGCGAGATAAGCGGAGAGCATAGCAGCCAGGACAGCGACAAGGACACGCAGCGATGCCAAAGTGTGAGCGCTGCAATGAAACTTTTTGCACCTGAATATTTTTCAAAAAACTATTCACAGTTGATTTTTCACCTGATGCTTTTCATGCAGCTCGCCCATAACGATTTCTCTGTGTCTGTGTGTGAGCGTATGTGAGTGTGTGCTTATATGTGCATATATACCACTTACCTATGTGTGTGTGTGTGTGTAAGTGCTTTAAATATTTGTCTGCCTGGCTGCCTACGAAGCCGTGGAATGCCTGGCAGCCTGTCCAAATGTCCAAATGTCTGGCTTGCCGCAGAACTGTTCACGTTATACGACTCAAGTTGCATGCAGTGGCGCTGCTTTTGCTGACTGTGGCATCAAGGGCTCGACTGCCCAGTTAAAAAGGCCAAATTCACTTTAAGAGTAACTCAATGGTATGCTTTTTGCCTAAGAACTTTAATGGCTTTTATGAGTAATTATCTGGAGTATTTTTAATGTGCGCATTTAATTTTATTGTCATATTTGAATTTGCTGCGGAATCAATGGTCTTTAGGGATATTTAAACTGCAGGAAAATCGCATGTGCCATGTATGAAGCACCAAGGAACTCCACTCGCGCTGAACCGCTCCTGTCTGGTTATACACACACATACGAGTATTATGCACATGTGCAAACGTGTCTGCTTGAATGTGCAGCCTTATCTATATGCATTTTATTATATAAGCCATGGTCTTAAGTTCACCAACTCACCCCCAACCTTCCTCACTCCATCCCACTCACCTCTTGCGTTTGTTTTCTCCTTATTGCAGCTATGGTCTCCTGGGCGCCTCGGGCTGTGGCAAGACAACGCTGCTCAGCTGCATCGTTGGACGGCGGCGTCTCAATTCGGGCGAGATTTGGGTGCTGGGCGGAAGGCCGGGGTCCCGAGGATCCGGCGTGCCCGGTCCGCGAATTGGCTACATGCCACAGGTGAGTTGAATTTTTCATGCGCTTTTTATTGTTCTGCCACAGTTGGCAACGTTGCTCGTAACTAAATTAAATAAATGCAATAAAACGTTAAAAACAACAATGCCTCATCTCAAAAAAAAACGGAAAGTTTTAAATGCTGCACGGGATGAAAATTTTAATTTTGGAAAAGTGGAATAATATTTGCACACTCCCAATTCATAAACCAACAGCCGTCGGGCTCTGTGAGCGCTGAGAAATATTTGCATTCGTTTATTCTATAAATTAAATCTATTTGCAGGAGATAGCACTTTATGGGGAGTTCACAATGCGCGAAACTTTAATCTACTTTGGCCTTATTGCGGCCATGCCACGCGGCGACATCGAGGATCGCACCGAATTCCTGCTCAAATTGCTCAATTTACCAAATGGCTCGAAGTTCGTCAAGAATCTGAGCGGCGGACAACAGCGCAGGGTGAGCCTGGCAGTTGCCCTGCTCCACGAACCGGAGCTGCTCATATTGGATGAGCCAACGGTGGGCGTGGATCCGGTGCTGCGCCAGAGGTGGGTTACAAAAAATATGCAGCACAAAATTCCACAGGGAATTGTGCTAAAGTTATCTCAGCTTAAAGAGCTGCCTTCAGTTGAAGCTCTTCGATTGGGAGCTTGTTTATTTACTTATTTTTATCTTTTTCACTCGTTTCGCAGCATTTGGGATCATTTGGTGGAAATAACGAAAAATGGTCACACAACCGTGATAATCACGACTCATTACATCGACGAATGTGCCCAAGCGCATATGGTAAGTTCGCCTTTAATTTAATGACGTCTGCTTCGGCAGACAGCCAAGTGTCAATGGCTTTTTGGCGCCCACGCATTGTTCGCCCGGTGTGATTTATTGACAAGCTCGCACGTCTCTCTATTTGTAATATGCGGCGTATGAGCAATATTATGTATACGCTGCTGAAAGGTGACAGCTCAGCTGCCTGTCGAGGGAATCGACCAAAAGTCTCAGCGCCGCAACGGCGCTTATCAGCTCAAACTCAAGCTCAAGCTCAAGTGTACGCTGTCAACACGCGATGCTGAGTGCTTACTTCTGCCCGGAGGGGCATTGGTGGCAGTGGCGGGAGGAGAGGAGTGTGGGCTCTGGCGGGAATGGTAGCAAATTTGTATCCTGTGCGAACTGCAACAAATCTGTGTCCTCTGTGTCGAAAAAAACTACAATATTACAGACCGACCGACTGTCCGGCTGTTTCTGTTGACCTACGGCCCTGGCACGATTTACGAGGCATTTCCGAGCGAGACACATTGCAAAATTTACTTCAGATTTATTTATGTTCGCAATGCGAGGCGTAATAATCAAAGTGAGAGAGAAAGAGACAGTCGCCGTACATGTATGGCTGTGAGTATGGGGGATGGGGAATGGGGGTTGGTCATTTTCTGCCCCTGTCCCCGAATGTGTGAGTGTGTGTGTGCAAAAATATGAAAAACAACAAAAAACGATACTGAAATAAAGCGTGACAAAGCGCACAAAGCAAACGCCCGTCACAATGGACACTTAGATAGACAGATATATAGATAGATAGACCGACAGATACCCATGCGACACGCACAGGAAATGCACACACACGCACGCACACACACACACACACGCACACTCATTTACACGCACACATAAAACAAACAAATCCCTACACACAGACAGGCACTTATGCTGGTCAGGTCCGAAGCGGAAGGTGGGAAAGCGAGCCAGTGGCAACACAATGAAGATAAAAAGATTGATGCATAAAAGAAAGCATTAAAGAGGTAGCAAGAGTCCGATGAGTAGGAGTAAGGGAACGAAGCCCAAATACCCTACGTCAAGGCCTATGAAAACCAATGATTGATAGGCCAACGATTTATAATATTGCGAAACACGGATTTATTTAGGTTCTTATCAAAACTTAAATGTGTCGTACCTACAGCAAATATCTGTGTTTGCTTATCCACTCAGTTGGCTGTTTGACTCATTTTTTGGCTCTGAAAATGTCTTCAGAACGATATTTTTTACGTTGAATTATTTATACTTAAAGATGGGTAAGATTGCATTTGAAATTCGAGAAAAATATAATATTGGATTATTGAATTTCGGTATATAAAAGCTCGTTAACTTAGGAGTAACATGTAATACTAAAGGATAAAAATACCACCTCATGGTACTGCCAACAGTTGTCAAGGCGACACCCTCGCAATGTCATTGCGGTAAAGAGTTATGGCCAATAAACGAAATCACTGCCGGCAGTGCAGAGACAGAGAAAGACAGAGTACAATTCCCTGTTCCACAAAACGTACTGGTTGCCTGAATGATCGACTGGGACTCCAGGTCTATAAAACAGTGGGATAAGGTTTAAGGTTCAGTTAATCTAACAACGACACGGCAGCCATTGAAATGTGAATTTAATGCCAATTGTTATACTGAATTTATGACCTAAAACGAAGCAAAGGCAGTTTCCATTCTCTTTTCATTCTGGGTTAAGACAACTGACTTTTGTCTGGATGGCAACTTTGGTGACATTGTTTAATTGCTCATATTGAACACGTGTTGTTTCTGTCCAGACAAACTGCGCTCGAGTTGACTACTCGTATTATGACCGGCAGCAAATTGCTTTTTCAGCTTTGTCACTTTTTCCTGCCACGTTTCTTATTTGCCGCCGGTTTCGTAATACCCACAGGAGTCCACTCCTTGGATCTGGACTAGTCCTCGCACACATATCCACTCATTTTTTGTGCCAATTCTGCACGTCACTCGGACCTCAGTTTTCGTACGTTTTGCTACTTGTTCAACTGCCTAGTGAATACTGCTCACTTGCTCACTTGTTGTTGCCGTTGTTTTTCCTTCAGTTTTTTTGTTTTGTTTTGTTTTGTGTCTTTTTATTTGTTGACTCAACAGAATTGCGTGCCGGCAGCACAACAACTTCACACACATACTTACAGACACAAAGAAACTTCTATCTATACAGTACACTCAAAACATATATGTATAGGACATACATATATAACTAGTCCGAGCTGAAGTTCGTGTTGATTGAGTGAGACATTTCGATTGACACCTAACTGCCACTTGCTTCACGCCTCGCGACCTTTTCAATTTAATGCAGCTCGTCATCAATAGCAACTAAAAAGTAATTTAGAAAAATAAATTTAATATATTTTAAATGGGTTAAAAAAAAAAATTCTTTTAAATAAAATACCTAAAAAACGAATAGAGCAAAACGATCTTCTGCGAATCGTAACAGCTGTTTCTTTGTGAAGCTCTAATCTGCATCTGTCTTCCTTCATATATTTCAAAAATATTGCTGTAGTTACCTGATTAGCTTATAAAATTTTATTTCTGGCATCTATATATAATTTATTTATTTTCTGCAGTAATTTAATAATAAAGCTAACATTGCTTGCCAATCATTTAGTGATTTGCCTTCTGGACCTATTTAAAGAGTGAATTTAATTCGTCCATAAACTTAATAAGCAAGCTGTAAAAGAATTATTGACCAAAATTGAATACCATATTGTTATAAAAAGCTTATATTGATTTTGCATAAAGTATTTATATTCAACTTTCAACAACAGCTTACTGAAGACAACTGTCAACTCT
Organism: Drosophila limbata; assembly: GCA_963924055.1. Lineage (NCBI taxonomy): Eukaryota > Metazoa > Arthropoda > Insecta > Diptera > Drosophilidae > Drosophila > Drosophila limbata. Next base: position 13,534,481 of record OZ001352.1, on the reverse strand, counting down.
GTTTCAACTCTTGACTTTGTCGTTATATTGATGTTTGATGTTAAGTTCTACGGAAATGCACAGAAGTCGCCAGGTCTTCCTATTTTTTTTTAAACTTCTTAGTATCAGCAATTATTTAACTGTCCGTTTGAATTTTTGGCCACGTCGCCCCTTTCACCCCTCGACATTCACCGAGCTACTTTTTTGGTTTTTTGCTATTAAAAAGCAACATGCGGAAAATTACGCGACAAAAAGGAAATGCAGTACCGAAGAGATAGCAAAAACTATTAAGGACACAAGACAAAAAAAAAAAGAAGCAGTAACAGAAACAGAAGCCGCACCAAAAACAGCTCAAAGTGTCACTTTCGTCGCAGTCGCAAATGGAGAGGGGAATGGAGGTTGGAAGGTGTGGAAGTGGGCTAAAAGTAGTCGTAACAATATATCCATCAAATAATGTTACGCTCCCTGATTTCATTTATTAGAGCAGAAAGTGCTGCACAACCAGCTGGGTAGTGCCAAAGCCAACGACAAAGCGACTTCAACTCCCCCGCACAATGTGGCCACGCGGCGTATGCGCGATTTCGTACTATACCCTCGCTGGGTACCAACATCAATTTCCCATGAGTCAAGCAGCTCTGACATTACATTTAGGAAGCAATGTCTAGCTAAAAAAAAGCAGCAGCAGAAGATAGAAAAACTAAAAAAAGCAACAATACGAAAAGCGGCTGGGACAAAGAGCAAGGCAAATGGCAATGGCAATGTTGCCATTTGGGAAGTCTGACCCCAGGTTGCTGTTTTAGGGTTTTAGCTGCACCCAGGCAGCCTAAGGGGAGCAAAGGAGGACAGGAGACAATTGGGACTGAGTGTCAGGCTAATAATGACGCAATTGCAGGCGTTGATGATTTCTGGTAATGTCTGGCAAACCTTTGATGTGGGTCCTCTGACTTTACTGTGTGTGTATGTGTATTCCTATCGGACACAGGACGTGCTTTAATGTATATTAAGGATACATATAAGTAGATATAATAAAGAGCTTTTTAAACAATGAAGGTCAAGCAAATGGCAACAAATAGTCAGAATTAAGTATTTCAAATTATAAATTATAATTAATAAATTTAAAAAGGTTCAGTCTTATTTAAAAACACATTTCAGAACCTTTAAAGTTTAAACATAAAATAAATGTAAAAAAAGCAGAATCAATTATTGTGAAATTACTTGACACTCTGATATATAAGTACCTGAAGTACGTAACATATTAAATGTTTTTTAGGAAAAAATATTCCATGAAAAAAGCACTTATTTATTTTGAGTGCCTTAACTACTAAAATCTCAATTTCATACACACATGTGCATGTAAATATGTGCAGCCCCCTTTAAAATATGAAATAAAAAAACCTTGGGAACACTCCCATCCGCCTCTCATATATCATTTTTCAATTTCCGATTGCGTGCGTGCATAAAAAGCGTCCAAAATGAAAGTAAACAAGTCGAATACTGCGTTGGAGAGTGCATAACTACGAGTTACTCTGCGGTGTTATTGTATTATTTCCATTAATTTTGGAGTATTTTAATTTCACTAACTTCTTATTTACACTTATCAGCTCTTTTAATATACCTTAAAACTAAGAAGTGTCTGTCTGACTTTTATAAACATTACCCGCAATCAATATACCTTTTTCTTACCCGATTTATGATATAGGGTATAGAATCTAATTTATGGCAAGTGCAATTCATGTCTGATCATAAAGTGGGCTATAAAATTGCAATTGATTGTACACAAAGGGAGATAGGGAAGCTCAAACCATAGTCTTACATGGTCATTCAATTAGGAGCCTAATTTGCTGCTCTATAGAAGAATTACCCAGCGCAAAGGGCAATGGGCAAGCCTGAGGAAATAACCGATTTCCGTACGACTGAAGACTGAAGACTAAATCAAATCAAGCAGCAAAACTTTTGTAACTAACAAGTGTGTAACCCAGTGTGTGAGTCAAAGTGTAGCGTATTTAGCATAGAGTTGCCATGTGCAGACCCATCGAACTGGCCAAAAAGAATGAGGGATGAGCTATAGGTGCAGACACTCAGATGCATGCCTAATGAAGCCATCGAGGGCGTCGGAACTGATGAACAAGCAGTTGGCTTCGACTACGAAGATACCAGGCCAAGAGAAATGAAGTTTTGTGAATGTGGCAAAGTTTGCCAGGAAGATGGCAGAAGGCAGGACCAATGTCCTGAACTAAGTTGCCTAATATGTTGCTCAGTATGCCTGGTCATGTGCGGCACAGAAATCAATTAAGTTAATTTCCGCACGTTTCGACAAATGGCAGGGGGATTAGCTGAATGCAGTCAATAAAACTTTTCAACGACAACAACAACAAGGGTTTTGTTCCCTCCGCCTACAAATACTTTGTTGAAGAACTTTGTCTCCAACAAGACAATTCATGAATGGGAACTTGAAAAAGTCCAGGGCCGAGTCAATAGTTAAATTGACTTGACGACACTTTTTTCTTGGCTTTGATATCTTTGTGTATTGTGTTTTCAGATTGGTCTACTGCGAGGCGGCAAAATGCTGGCCGAGGAGTCGCCCGACTTTCTGCGACAACAGTACAATGCCGACTCCTTGGAGGATGTCTTCCTGAAGCTCTCCGTCATGCAGAACATGGGCAAGCGCCGACGCTCCTCGATTGCCCAGGAGATTGTCGAACAGGTCACAGTACCGGCCATATCGAATCCCGCCCTGGACATGTCCGACGAACAGCATGCCGCTGAAATCTCTGGTGAATTCGGTGATAACATTTCCATGTCCTCGGCAGCCCGTGATCCGATCAGCAACACAGCAACCGCTGCACCACCGTTGCCACCCGTACAGGAGATACCCACATCCTTTTGGTACAACCTGCATGTGATGCAGTCGCATCATTTGCACGCTCTCATCTGGAAAAACTTTCTCTGGATGATGCGGAATGTGGGGTAAGTACATGGGAGTAAATACTCTCAGAAAAATATGAAATATTATATATATAATTAGCTATGTGATATAATTGTCCGATTACAACCAAACTTTGCCAGAATATATTATATAAGAAAATGCCAAATATAAAATCTGTGAGTTTTTTTTTGTTATTCAAATTTATATTTATTTTTTACTTAAACTGATGTGGACTTCGGGTCAATGTAATTAAGAAATCCACGGTGTTTAGTTATTATAATAAGTTTATTTGTAATTTAGTGATTAATATTTTAAGTTTGTAATTGAAAAGTAACTCGCTTAAAATCGTATTCGTCGTTTGTGCGAGCGTCGTTTCGCAACTTAGTTTTGGTTTTTTCTCAATCAGTCCATTCACTTCGGACTCTCGATCAGAACTCTCGAGCTTCACCGCGATGCTGGATAGTTATCGTCTTCTCGATTACTGTGATGGGAGGGCTGAGCGGCGTTGCCAGACCCATTCACACACTAATATTTATCAATTTGAATTTAAACCAGCAGAATTTGTGTTTAGTTCAAGATTTTTGTGTAATTAAACATGTACGATAAAATCTTTTACAGACTTATATTAATTCCAAACTCAGTCAGCTTTTGAAATCATTTGTGCTTGAATATCCCCGGCTTAAGTACGGAGAGCTTGATTTTTTCTGACTGTATCTATTTATATAAACTAACTAACTCCACCTCTGCTTTCTCTCCACTTTTCCTCTCTCTTCCTTTTTCTATTGTAGGATAATGCTGTTCATTGTGGGTCTGCCTGTGGTGCAAATATTGCTGTTCTGCTATGCGATTGGACATGATCCGACTGGCCTCAAATTGGCCGTGGCGAATCACGAGATGTCCGAGGAAATGATTATGCAACAATTCTGTCCAGTGAACGCCGGATGCAATCAGACCATGCTCAGTTGCCGTTATCTCGATATGCTGGTCAAGAACAAGAGCATGGTTGTGGTGAGTACGCAATGCAAATTACCTTGCTGAAGATAGCTGCAGGAGAAGGGGGAAGGGAAAGGGAAAGGATACGGATACAACTACTGTGTCATTGGCTTTTGCTTAAATTGTACTACTGTGAAAGCCAGAGAACTACAATAACCACTCTTGTTGCTGTTGCCTCTTGGTGTTGCTGCTGCTGCTGCTGTTGTTGTTGCTGCTGTTGTTGCTTATTGAAGGACACAGAGACGATGTTTCGACCCTGCTGGCTATTCGGGTAATTTATTTCAATTTGTGTGGACAGCAAAGCTGGTCAGCCAACGTGTGCATGCTCTTCAATCTACTGCACACAATGCCTGACCCTCCTCCTTGATTCTCCTCCCTCTGCTCTGCTCCTTGGCACTCCTAAATCAACAGAACATTCCCACTCCCTTTTCCTTGAAGTTGGCACCGTCTTGGACGTTGTTGTTGTTGCTGTTGCTATTGGTGTTGGCGCACACAAATTACAGCTGCTTATCTTTGGCAACAACATCGTGAGTGTGAGTGTGTGTGTCGGCTGGGCATTTCAGCCCGGTCGAGATCATCAATAAATTTACTTGCTCTGGGGCAAAAATAGTAGTTGAAAGCCGCCCAGTTCAGAAGCACAGCCCATTGTGGCAATTTATTGCAAATTACGCTTCAAAAACAAAGACTCTTGTTGCCTAATTTGATCCCAAAAGCTTCGTCTCTGCTCCATCCAAGGCATCCAAAGTCCTTTGCAAGTATCTGTTTGGCTCTCGGCAAAACATTTCATGTATTTTGCATTAGGCATTGTAATAAAAACAAAAACTTACTAGGAAGCAATACATTTCGTTTTTTATTAATAAGTTAGGAATATTGTATTATTGTAGCGCGATGAGGCGGCTAATGAATTTCTAATTTTTCATTACTTCGAATTGTTGAAAGTTTCAATGAATATTTTCATTTGAGGTTAAATTCAATTATGTATCGAACGCTTTTTTGATTCCTTAGAAACTTTATTTTCTACATAAATTTAATAATTTTTAATTGAAGGCTAAATACCTGTCATTTTGTTAAATCAATCAAATGCTAAGCTCTCTTATGACATTAAAATTAAGCGAATTATACTGAATAGTGCTTAGGGCATGACCTTTTTGTGCCACTTTTACAAATTTGGTTTCTCTTATATTATTATTATTTCTTCTTTTTTTTGTTAAAACAATATAATAACAGTAACAATAGCAATAAAGCTGCCAACAACAATCTGCACGCCTCAACTGGCAATTTGCAAAGGAAAAGTTTTGGCTTCAAATATTGAAAAGAGCCTCGGTCAACCGCCAAGTCCCCCTTATCACTCTTAATTTGTGTAGGTTTAAATTAAGATGAAAACAATTTTATAAACAACAGGAACGAAATGTTATCATTATCAAACCGAAAGCTTGATACCCTTGTTCTCATTGTTCGACTATTTGATAGAGTAGTCCGTTTTCAACTAAATTTTGTCAGGACAATTATCAAAACCACAACTTGTCAGACTCGTTAAGATATTTCAAGAAACAATAATGTTAGAAGAAAATTATGTTTTTTTAGTTTCATAGCTTAACGTAATAATATAATGCCCCTATCAAGAGTATCGAAAAAAAACAAGTTTTGCATATCTTTGTAACGAATCTGATTTTGCCCTCAAAAATTTGCGGCGCCTTTTTTTGTTGGGCAGCTCCTTATTGTTGTTGTGGGGCGAAAGTTAATTTTGCTCAATGAACAGCATATCAAGGAGCCATCAGCACGTGGCCAGCGGTTCCTACAATCCCATGTTCTGCTCTGCCCCTTAACCACACAGCCCCTCTCCCTCCCCTCCCCTCACCATCCCGATCAGAACGACCAACCAGCAGCTAGGGGCGATTTTGGCAGTTGCTGATATTTGAATTTCTGTTGTTGTTGCTATTGCTGTTGCTGTTTATTTTGTGGCCATTTCAACCGCTCCGTGTATTGACAGCATTTCAATAGCTGCCAAAAACAACAACAACACAAGGCGAGACGAGAACTTGCATGCTCCACTGTTCACTGTTCACGTGCCGCAGGCTACAGAGTAAAATTTAAAAAAGATAAACAAAATGCACACCGAATTATATTTCTATATATATATTTTTTTTATTTTATAGCTCTTTGCTTTGTGGTTTGTCTAGATCAAAGGCATTCGGGGCTTGGCCCCTTATCTAAGTGACATCAAAATTGGTCTTTGTTTTGGCGACCCTTTTAGGTGCATGGCCAGAGGCGAGTGCGGAAGGGGAACTTCTGGCACTTTTGGCTTTCAATTTATGTCCAAAATTGAAAACATATTGTACAGAGGGTTGTCCCCCCTTCCCCATTGTTTGTTAATGATTTTGTTGCTACTTTTAATTAAAAGTTCATTAGGCGTGACAACATTGCTCATTAGCCAGGGGGATGGTACCAAAAGGGGGAAGGGAGAGAGGAGAATGGAGAAAGGGTTTGGCGTTAAACTTTTGCCAAGTGCAGTGGCTATATTGTTGCACTTGATTAGCGACAAGCTTTAACTTTAAGTAAATGCTTCACTCTTCTGCTTGCTATTTTTTCTTTTAGTTGTTGTGGTTATCTTTATGAGCAAAACTTGCGGTTAGAATGAACAGAGAAAAAAGAGTATGCAAATTGCCAAGGCAGCGAAAAGTTTTACCTGTGCAGGTCTCCACTTCATTTGCGTACAGCTTCAACTTGTTTCAGTCCATATCCAATCCCTCATGCCACTCTCATGCAGTTCCTGCCTTCCTGCGTCCAAGTTGACTTCATTTGCGCATAGTTTGTGGCTCAAGTTTGTCATAAACAATGTTGAACTTAAGCTTGAACTAAACCATAAAAGTTGTCAGAATAGCTAAATTGATTGCCTCTTGTTGCTTTTCTTATGTGTGCCAAGGGCTGGATCACTCTAATTGAATTATATTAATTATTATTATTATTATTATAGTAAGAAAGACAAACAAACAAAACTAGGTATAGTAATCATGATTTGCACTTTGTTAGATTTAATAAGAAAAATATTATATCTGATTGCAATATTTTGAACTTTTTTAAAAATAAATGATAAAAATCATTGATTTTGCGTTAATTAAAATAGTAAATAAAAAAAAAATTTGATTTAATGCTAATTTAAACTTAATTCTAAAGTTTGAGAGTCAATCGCTTAATTGTTTCTATAGCTTATCAAGTATTAATGCCAAAATATAATTATAGTATATTTTCTTTACACATTTGACAAGTTTAACTTGTAAAATGGTTAAATTTTGGGTTGTAGCTTAAGTTTTGTTGAAATTATGTAAGCAAAGTTTGCAGCCAACTAATTCGATTAACCATTAAATCCAATGGAGCTTATCGACGTGTCGAACCATTTAACCACACACATGTTTAAACACTACATGTGGGTGTGTAGCCACAGTGCCTGACGTGTGTATGACTTCATTTGTCTAAACATTAATGCGGCAATTGCGTAAATTTCACGCCTGTTGGTCTGTATTCCCTTTCGGTTTAAATATCATCAAACACACACTCTCATCCTAGTTAGCCACAAAATTGGTATAGCTTAGCCAAAATACAAATGCCGATACATGTGCCAGCAGTTGTTGTTGCCGCTGTCTGTCTGTGGGTTATTGTATGTATGTACATAAGTGGCTGGGAAAACTTTAGGCCAAAGTTCTGAGCCAAAGTTGTAGCTGGGAACTTAATCAATGTATGAGCACTTACAACAACTGGCTTAGGCCCAAGGATATGCGGGCTTTACGCTGGCCTTGGCTATGTTCATGTTTTCCCTCGACTTACACTTCATTATTTATTTTTGCGTACTACGAAGCAAGTCAACCGCAAACAACAAATGAAAGCAAAAAAAAAAAGAAAGAAAATCAGAGCAATGAAATTGTAAAAGATAACGCAAACATATTGTTGACAACAACAGCGGCAGCAGCAGTAGAAGCGAGAGGAGGAACAATAATGGCAACAACATACAAAGTACCATCAAAAGGCGCAACGCACAAAAGTAGGCAATGCATATTGTGTTGAGGCGCTTCCTTAAGGATTTCAGCATGCTGATGCTGTCCCTGTTTATCTTGCTGTTCTTGTTGTTACTGTTGCTGTTGTTATTTGTTGTTTACTGAATTTATCGCTTGACGCAAAGAACGCACATTAATTACGCGGAGTTACTTTTATTGTGCCGCGCGACAAAGCCGAACATGCAGCAAACAATGAGACAGGAAATGAAACGAGACGCTGTAACAATTACCAAGCGACTGTAACTGTGACTGAGAGTATAACTGTGACTGCGTGTATAACTGTAACACTAAGTGTAACAAAGGGACTGTCGTAGAACCCGAAAAGGAAGTGCCCGAAGGACATGCGTTGCTCAATAATTCAGCGATTTTAATTGCGCAACAACAAAAGGCGCCAAGTCATGTCGTATTTCTCTACACTGCGTGCAATAAGTCTATGAAGTCTACCCGCTGGTTGGGGGAAGGCAGGTGCAATAACATCTTAAGCTAATTGAACGAACCTTTGATTGATTGTTGCCATTTGCTGATAATTGACATTTTGTCTTGATTCACAGAATTATGTTAATGACGACGAGGCTGCCTACGAGGAGGTTCGACGAGGTCGCGCTTGGGCAGCCCTCGTCATTCAGCCAAATTACACCGACGCCCTGGTCGAGCGAGTCGAGGATGGTCGCTATGCCGACGATGCCACCGTCGAGGCATCCGATTTGGGCGTACGCATGGACTGGTCCAGTAAGTAAATCATACAACACTTAATAGTGCCCCACTTTAAAAAATATCATTCTTAAATTCAAGTTTAAAATTAGTGATTTTACCAAATAAAATTTAAAAAAATAAAATCTCTTGCCGAAACCCGGGATTGAACCGGGGATCTTTAGATCTTCAGTCAAAAGCTCTCCCAACTAAGATCTTCTTTAAGTGTGTATTTTGGATATTATTGTTAAATTAACATAATATTCGGTTAAAACCACTCCGCATTAAAATAGCTAAAAAAGCCTTAAGTATTTGATTTCACTGAAAAGATTCTTAAGAGCCCCTACAAATATTATATGATTCAAGTATTTTGTAACTCCTTTAAGAAAATCCGGGATTACTGAATCCGGGATTACTGAATCCCGGAATCCGGAATATATTTTTTTCTATGTTTTTATCACTTTACTTACTCATCCCCAAAATTCTTTTTCTACAGACCAACAGATATCGACGCTGCTGTACCGAGACCTGCAGTACACATTCTTCAGCTTTGTGGAGAACATGCTGACCGATTGCGATATGAATCCGAAGCTGGGACGAATCCCAGTCGAAACGGAGCAGCCGATTTATGGCTACAGGAATCCAAATTTCACTGACTTTGCGGCACCCGGCGTCATTCTGACCATCATCTTCTTTCTGTCCGTGGCCATCACCTCGGGCGCAATGTTGATTGAACGCAACGAGGGAATGTTGGAGCGTTGCCTGGTCGCAGGGATAACAGGACCTGAGATCCTGCTCTCGCAGGTGGTCACACAGTTCACGGTGATGTTAAGCCAAACGGTGTTCGTTTTGATTGTCAGCTTCTACTTCTTTGAACTGACCCTGGTGGGTGACATTTGGCTGGTCGTTGCCCTCTGCATTCTCAACGGTCTGTGCGGCATGAGCTTTGGCTTTGTCATATCCTGTGCTGTGGACACAGAAAGAACGGCAACATATGTGGCCATGGGCTCGTTCCTGCCCATTGTGATGCTGTGCGGCATCATCTGGCCCATCGAGGGCATGTATCCCCTGCTGCAATTCATCACCGCCTTCCTGCCGCTGACCAAGCCCACGGAATCGATGCGCTCCATCCTGCAGCGCGGCTGGGGCATGGACAATCCAACAGTCTACAATGGATTCATATCGATAACTTCCTGGGTGCTCGTCTTTCTGGTGCTCACCATACTACTGCTCAAGTTCAAGAAGGGATAGAGTCGACCAACACTTCCTCCTGCTAATTCGAGTACCTATGATTTTACTAGGTTATAAGGGTAGTCCTTAGTCCTTGCTTAAGTCAAGCGAGTGTATGTCTCTCTCTCTCTTTCTCTATCTATTACTGTATAGTGTCTTAGTCCATGTAATATACTTAAGGTTCCGGATGTCACATTTATTCCATGGAAATGTTGTGCCTTTTATGCTTAAGTTTTCATATCTCTGTTATCAATCGCGCATACACATTAACACTGGTCGACATAATTAATCATACATGCGTTGGCATGTACAAGTATTTTATGAATAAAGAAATACCATAAAAAATTTACTTAAAAATAAATCGGAATATATCTGAATGAATTTTGATTTATAAACCTGCTTTCTCTACAAAGATTTTTCCTTTCGTGTGTACATTTGCATTGGGAAACTTAATTTTCATTTACATTTAGCTTTGATTTGACATTTTGAGTATTTGCAAACCCTTAAAGTTAACTGTAATTTGCAGTAGCCAATGCTTTTCATTATACGGCAAATTGAGGTACTTTTGGCCCTTTCAGTCAGTGCTTGATTTGGCCAATATTTATTTATCGAGCAGCTGCAATCAAAGGTTGCCCAACTGGCTTTCTTTCACTCTCTGTCAGTTGGCTTGGCACTTCCCCGCAGTCTCCCAGTCACCCCAGGCAACCCTCACCGTCAACTTGTTCATTATTTGTGGCCCCATTTGGCAGAGTAACGCCCCAAAACGGGGCAACAGGGGCTGAACTCAGCTCAGCTTGTCATGCAGCTCGTTTTCGACACATTTCACATTTTGCGGCAAAATCAATTAAAGCGGAAATGCATGTAGCAAGTGCCTGAGTGAGTAACGTGGCCCGTGCCACACGTGCAGCATCCGCTTAGCACAAGAAATCACCTTAGCAAGCGGACAAAGTACCATCCCAGTGCAAAGGATAAGGGGATGGCAGCTTTTGTTCCTGTTCCTGTCTCTGCTTCTGTCTATGCTGCTTCTTCTTCTCAACCTGCTCCCTGCGGTGATCGAGTAGTGCAGCCATTAGAAAAGCAACGGGTTACGTCACACCAACCTACACACACACACACTAACAACTGGGTGTTATATATAGTAGTATGCATATGTAGGTCAACTCAATGTGGGAGGAAGGACGGTAGAAACCTGGCAGGGCACTTGTAACTGGCTCCACATGTCGTCCGTTTCCGTGACCAGGACTGGAACCGAGAACGGAGAACGAGACTGCGATTGGCATTGCATTTGATGTTAATCTTCAGTGTCCATCTCCGCCTCCGCCTCCGTATCCGACTCCCACTGCAGTTCCCATCCGTCTACCAATTTCCATCAGCTGAATGAGTTGCTGCCTCAAATCAGTCAGAGTCCTTGCCCCGTCACTTGCTGTGGCTCTGAATCTGAATCTGGCTTGACCCCTGGCCCTTGAGATGTGTGGGTATTTACAATTAGATATCCGTCATCAATCGATAACATCAAGCTGGGAGCATTTGCTATTATTTTTTGCACATTCGATTTGAAATGAATTCACGTTGCTGTTAATGCTGTTGCTGTTGTTGTTGTTGCTGTTGTTCTTCTCTCCTTGGATGCCATCATTGATTACTCGAGTGTAGCTGACGGCGCCACTCGAGCACATAAATTGGAAAGTTGAGCTCCGTAGAAAACTCATTCTCTTACTGATGCTCAGTCTTGTTCTCATTCACATTTTCATTTTCATTCTTATTCTCATTCTCATTTTCACTTCATGTTGCCAGCTCGCTGCTTTCCACATAATTGAAAGTTCAAACTTTTCGACTTGCCGCTGAATTAATTTCTCAACTTCATAATTTCGCTTGCTCCGTGAAGCTTTAATAACATCCACCCAGACACCGTCAGTCAGTCATTCAGTTTTCCAACTGTTTTCAATGATTCTTTGTTTGCGATTGCTCCTTTTCGACCTTTTGGTCTGATGCGCCGTCTGCGTCGCCGCTTCGCGTCAAGTGTTGCTGCTCCGCCAGCTCGATGGCGTCTTAATTAATTGCTCAATTAATTTAATGTTCACCAACTGCCTGTCCTTTCCTTGCCTCCCCGCATCATCCAATGGTAGAATACTTGTTCAGCCTTCGCTTGGCTGCTCAAAATGTCAATTGTCTATTTATTTTCAATGGGCTTCAGTTTAACAAATGTCAACGCGCAAATGTTCTGTGCTCCCTCAGCTAAATCGGACCATGAACCTAGCATACCCTTTCTTCAATTACATTGGTGTCTTAGCATTCAAATAAATAGCTCGCCATTTGCCATATTTGTGGTGACATTTAAATAAAATCAAGACCTTGCTGGAATGTGCCTTTAAAAGTCCCTTTTGGCTACTTACATTATTTCAGGTGCTTGAAAAGGCTTAACAAAATAAAAGGTAAGTTTTTGAAAGCTGATTGTACGCGTATATTTATATGAAGAGCAGCAGATATATAGATATGCAGATATACAAAATTATGTATATGTATATATATTTATTTCCCTTGACTTACTCGATGAGTCTTCCACCTTATTTTGATGAAAAATCGATTAAATTATTTTTAAGTGTGTCAATCAATTTTTGTACGTTTGTTTTCTTGTAAAATGAAAATTGCTGTTTGTTGTTATTGTATAATATTGAGGCATAATTGTTTCCAGTCGGTCAGGCTGTGAGTGTCAGCTGCAAACTCTTGGCAGCGTATTGACTGGACAATCAATTTGCAATTGCCTCGTCTGTAATTTTATTGTGCTTGTTATTGCATTATTTATGTGCATTAATTGCCACTTAATCAGCAGCGAGAAGTTTGTATATCTGCATTTCCCTATAGTTGTATCTCTGATTTTTTGTTGTTGTTGTCCGACTATGTAGTTGTTTTTGCTGTTTTTATTTGCCATCATCAATTAGCGAATTTCGTACTGACAAGTGCCAAAATCGAAGCAAGCTTTAATTATTTAAGCAATTACGTGAAATTTGCCCAAGTACCAAAAAGTCGCTTATATGTGAGCACTTTATTATTTTAATGACTGGCATTAATTATTTGCGGCACATTATGAGCAATTTGTTTAATTTGCCAACAACAACACCAACACCACAAACACCAACAACAACAACAACAACGGCAACGACAGCAATCAGAATATTACATACACAGATCGAGCATTTTCTGTTTCCTGACTTTCGTTTGCTTATTTTGCCTTTGCCTGGCAAATTGTATAATGAAAATGTCAATCAATTTTCCACGATTTGCCACCAAAGTGTGTGTGCTATGCGAAAGTGTCCTGCCACACACACAGATACAGATACACACACATTTGCACACAGATGCCTGTCACACTCAATGCCAATTGCAAATTGAGTTCATCTGCTGGCGGCAAATATTGACATGACAGACACATTTTTATTTTATTTTATTTGCATTTTTATTTCACTCTTTGCTTATGGTAGCCTACACCCCAAGTCACCCCCCTCCTAGGCAATATGTCTCCTTCTACTTTTTCAATTTGTATACTGCTTCATCTTTGCTTTGCTGCCATTGCCAAGGCTCATCCCCTAAACACTTGCTAACCATGTTTTTGCTTTTATATCTTCATCTCTTTTATCATCCTTCCCGTTGCCTGTGCCTGACGTGTCTCTATGTGTGCGCGGGTGGCTCAAATAACATATTAATTTCCAAAGGGGAAACGAAATAACGTAAATGAAGTTGTCGCCCCAGGCTTGGTGGCTTAAACGCGCAAAGGTGTCATCCAGCAGAGTTAGCAGTCCGGAATCCTGAATCCACTTAGGAGAACAATCAAATGCAAATAGCTGACGAAAGCGAAATAAATATGATCAGGCAAATCAACGTGGCAGTCTATTGGTTTACGTATGAAATTACCATGCACTTCTTTATTCACCATATTAATATATTTGGATATTGCGCGGATTCTATGAACTTCTTGGCAACAAGAACAATAAGCAAAACGCCACGCATCTTCATCAATCATCCAGCGAGACGTCAAGAAGCCAAAAGGCGGCCAAAATATCCGTCACGTTGGGCGTCAGTCAGCGGCATCTTTGGTCTGTCCATACCTCAATTGAAAAGCACTTTCGAAAGCATAATAACGATAAATATTTTATTGTAATGTGTTTTGCAATGTTTACATGGCTGCTGCGTCTAAGGCACATGCGAGGGCAGTTCAAACTCTTTCCGGAAGCTGAAAACAAGAATACCATTTGATCCTCTTTTTAATTTCTAGACTTTTCAAGCAGCCCTCGCTGCTTTTATAACTGCTTAAACAGCATGTATTGCCATTATATTCCAAGGGCCTTGCGGATGCTGCCACTGCTGCTGTTGCTGTTGTTGCTTTTCCTGCTTCCCAATGCATGAAGCTCAATTTGCAGTCGCAGTCGAAGTCGCCGTAGCAGTCGCTGTCGACAGTGGCAGCGACGTCGCCTTTCACGCTGTTGCGCGCGCTTACGGGCAACACTTAATCGGCTTCCGGGGATATTTGGGATTTGGGGCGGAAACCTATTTGTGTCAAGACGCAGCGAGTGCTGCTTTCCCTTTTTGCTTGCTTGTCAACTTCAGCTTCATGTTCTTGTTCCTGTTGTTGTTGTTGTTGGGTGCTTTTCATTTTGGGCATTTTACTTTTGGCAGCTCTCGTAGTCTTTTGTTTTGCGACAATTTGCAGCTTGCTTTTTTACTTAGCCATACTTAAAATTTACAACAAAGGCAGGCATCTCAAAATGAACTACTTAGTTGTTTTTCTTTTTACTTCTATTCATTTTCTTTTTCCTTTTTTTTTTTTGCTGCTGCACTTGCTGGAGGCAAACATTACTACAATGAAGCCAATTCCGACAGCCCACATGGCCGCAAGGCCCACACATACAAATACGAATACAAATACAATTTTTTATTCCTTTGGTTGGCAGGAAGTACGTGCTAATGGCTCAAAAGAAAATGACACAAAAAACGAGCATCAAATGCGCCAAAAGTCAGCCAAGAGAACTCGCCGGCATTCTCATAAATACACATAAATATGTGCGAGTATTCTTTCTTGTTATACCTGTTACTTAAAAAATAAGTAAAAGGGTATATTGTGTTCGTTGAAATGTATGTAACAGGGAGAAGGAAACCCCTCCCACCCTTTAAAGTACATATATTCTTGATCAGCATCAACAGCCGAGTTGATATAGCCATGTCCGTCTGTCCGTCCGTCTATCTCAGAGACTATAAGAGCTACAGCAACCAAATTTGGTACACAGCTTTTATAAACTTCGCGCAGGTCATGTTTGTTTCAAATTTTTGCAACACCTCTTTCCGCCTCTGAAAATCGCGGAAAATCTCCACACCCACAGTTTTAAAGATATTAGGATTTGTTTGCTTATTAACGTTAACTACTATTATTACCTATCATCCCAATAAATTGTAACAATATCGGTTAAATAGAAAGGTGGTAATGGTTGATTTAAGTTTTTAAGCAATATAACTGTCTAAAAGTATGCAATAAAAATATTGTATATTTGTTTAAATAAGTAACGGGTATTCTATAGTTGGGAGCTCGACTATAGAAATCCCACTGGTTTTTTTTTCTTTCTCTGTTGTACCACGCCCCATACTAATAAAGGCCGCAGGCTGTTGCTCCTAACATACTTATATATGGCTGGGCCATTGAAAAATGTCGAGTATCTAGCACAGTTCACAGAAAGAGCAGCAGGAGCAGCAGGAGCAGTTGGCTATTGGACTTGTGTCCCTTTATCTCGTAATTCCCTGCTAATGGCTCTTTTGTGTGCACTCTCACAAGTGTTGGTATCTCCGTAAAATACCAATACGAATGACAGTCACCCAGCCCTGCTGACAGTTCGACACTCCGACTGCTCGACAGTCGTCTATTCGCTTAAGTTTAGTAATTTCTTTCAAATATATTTATTACACTGGCAGAGTATAAAAGTACTTCCGAAATGTCATAATGTATGTAGCGGATCCAAAATTGTAAAATGTTGTAAATAAAAATATTCAGAGGTCGAATAAAATATTTGCAAAAAATATATGAATTGCCAGAAGCTTGATATTACTTCAAAGTCTTTTGGATATGATATGATATTTAATTCATTAATGTACTATCCAAAATGAAAAAATGTATGAAAAATTGCTATTTATCGCTTTATGCAATATTTCTTTACTCTCAGCAAAGTCCCAAAACGTCTGTTACTTTAAAGAACCCTATGCAGCATATGCGTGACATGTCTAAGCGCAGAAAACGCTCTAACATTATTAAATGCCACGTATGATTGATGTCAGCACTATGGCACCATAACGATTACAGCAGATTCATTTAATAGCTAATGTAGTCTTATGAATAAAATACATCACATTATTTAAGGACGCATCCAAAAACTGAATTATGTGGTTCAATGTGAATGAAAATCTTATAAAAGAAACCTCTTTACGAGGTAAAAGTCTAGTGACGAAAACATTTTCACGCGCCAAAATTTTTATTATCCAATTTTGTGACGAATAATATTAAGTTTTACTTATAAATTACTAAAAAAAAAATTTTTGTCAGTCGGCACTGCGAAAAAAAATAAATATTTATTAGGTATGAAAAAATAAGCGCAATGTGCCGAGTGACAAAAATTTTGTTTTAGTAATTTATAAGTGCCGTCCGCAGTGATAATAAAGCCATCATTCACAAAATACTACCTGGATTAGGCTGTTTTTGGTAGTCATTTTATGAAAAAAGAAAGCCATAAAGCTCTTTATTTTAAGAACATCGGATTTACATATTTGGTTTTTTCTTATTCATTCCCCTCAAAACATTTCAATAAGTTAAAGTCTGGGTTGTACTATTATATATATGTATATATGTCAGTTCAGAAATGCATCAAATAAAGAAAAGTAGATGCAGACAAGAGTAGAAGCAAATGTTTACATTCGAGTAACATATGTGCAATTTTTGGAAGAGCTTTTCACTCTGCAGTGTGCGATTGCAATACAAAGCCCTTTGCTGAATCCAGCTATAAATAAATTAAATAAATATTTAACATTTAAGAGTGGAGAGAATGAATATCTGCCCTAACCATGCACTTTTCATTGTTGAGCTTCCAAACTGGCGTCGACCGACATGAATTTTAATTTTTTATGCCTTTTATAAATGCGATTTAATTGCCACCGCTCAACCATCCAGCGATGTGAGGGAGGAATGAGAAGTTGAAGGGGAGAGATTGACAGCCAGACAGCGCAAACCGTTGAAATTATGGCGATTATCGATGCACATGATGCGCATGCAAAGCACTTTTAAATTATCATCAGGAATTAATGTAAAGGCAGCACACACACACACAATATTCGAATTCATAGATACTTTCAATCAGGCTAAAGGACGTGACAACGGCCACTCAAAAAACTTTGATTATTAAAATGTAATCAAAAATTAACTTAATTAACGGCACAAAAATTGCGCTGAAAATGTTATTGAAATTTGTTTGACGACGAGCACCAACAATAAAAAGACAAATGGTAATAAAAGTTAAATATTACGTATACGCAGTGTGTCACAACATACACATAGCAATCAAGGACAGTCAAACGATATGTGTGTGTGAGTGTGTGTGTGAGTGTGTGTGTGTTATCTGTGTTTGTATGTGATTGCGTCTCATGCATAAAAATTACATATTACAAGATATTAGTGTGAAAATTGATATAAAAATCAATGAAGCAACGACAACGACAACGGCAATGTCAACGGCAACGACATGGATGTTAACACACAACTTTAAAGGGTCACAGTCAGTGTTGTAAAACGACGTGGTCGTGTGTATTGTAAGTGTTGACATAAACATTAAATTTGATGGCCAGCCGTGTTCTGTTGTTGTTGCTGTTAATACTTGTATTTCTTTTTCATGTTTTTGTTTGTATTTGCACTTTAGTTTTCATGCTGCGAATTAACGAGCAGGTTGCCACGCCCACGCCCAAGCGCTCAATATAAATTAGTTGCCATTCGCACACACACCCACGCACATGAATGATATTAAAGCGACGGTGAGGACATGTCTTGAGGCACATCCTCTTGAGCAATAAAACGTATTTTTATGATCCTGGCATTCGTGTGGCGCACTTTGCATGCAGCACAGCCCAAGATGGCAACCCATAAAGGGAGTCATCGCTAGGACAAATAGCACCACTAAATGGGCACGGATTATAATGACGTGCACACACACAACAGACAGAGACTGAGAGAGAGGGATAGAGAGAGAGAAAGAGACAGCGAGCTAGATAGACAGGCCGTTAAAAGTAACCCAAACTAGCCGTGAAGTAGGCAGAGCTAAAGGCAACCAAAGTCAACATCGGCCGCAGCAATAAATGTTAGTTTTTATGACCCAGAGACTGTGTCAGGCGATGCACAGATATCCAAGTTGTACAACCTTCTCGTTCCGTCCGTCCGTCCCTCCGTCTGTTAGTCAGTCAGTCGGTGAGTTTCCCCAGCTGAGCATTGAAATAGTTTTTGGTCTGGCACACATCAATGTCAATTGATTGCAACCCTTTCAGCCTCGACACCGTGCCGCATCGAGTCAACCTATAGTCCATGAGTGGTGCTGCTGCACCACAACCACCAACCACAGTTCGAGTGCCAGTTGTCGGCTAAGTGTTTTGTGTGTTTGACCAGACTCGCTGTTGCTCCCATTTTATTTAAGAGCAAGTCGAGATTTTCTTTTCCTGTTTCTATTTCTGCTTTTGTTTTTGTTTTTACACTGCGCCACGGGATGCTTAAATAATTGAGTAGTTAATCGCACCAAATTGCTTGAATAGAATCCAATGGCCCCTGAATTCAACTCCGGGTCCACGACCAGAATTTCAACTCGAGCTCGAATGGTAACGCGAGCCAATAATTTGTGTGACAGCAATTGATTTGTTCGAGTGTGCTTATTGAATTATGCAAATGCCGTACAAATTGTCAATGCAGATGTGTCCTGACTATGACGCAAATATTTTGCCCAAAGGCATGTATCTAACATAGAGTGAACTTCAATCGATTTACTGCTATTCAGCAGTTTGAGGCTTGTCCTTTATTATCTAAAGCCGATTAGTCAACACATTTAACTATGAACTGTCATTGGGCAGTATTTTTTTCTTATTTTGGGATTTCACCTGTCAAACATGGATTTGTGAGCATCATTTAAGTATGTGCCCGATGATGTGGTTTATTTTATTGAAAGCAATTGAATGGAGCTTTCTGGTTAGGCTTAAAGTATGATTCAATTTACCTACTTGAATATAACAGTGTCCTGTATACTTTGCTCAATTCACGACTGTTATATGATTCCATTTCATAGTCAAGTCGAAATTCCTTAAGCTGATACGCTGCATTACACGCACACTTTTAGAGGGCGAATGCAAGATTTTTCTACAACATATTCGGTTACTCACCTGCGCATTTTACGCATTCAGTGAGGCCAATCACGTTCTCTGTGCCAAATCCCAAATATCCCTGCCCCTTTACCCGTTGCAGGAATTCAATTCAAGTTGAAAATCCAGCGCGTATTTGTTTTTCAATGATGGCTGATTATTGAAAATCTAAATTCTGACGGTTGCTGCACGATGCCCCGATGATGATTATGATGATGATGTGGATGTGGATGTGGATATGGTTGTGAATCAGGTTGGGGGACAATGCACCTGTGCACAGGTTAAACCCGATATCAATGGTTCTTTTTTCTTCTATTTTGGTCATAAAGGTAAGCTCAGCTTAACGGCGGGTGATTTTGTTTTTGGTGGAGTCAACGTTGTCGCTTGATTGGAAAATACCTGCAGGTGATTGCTTGGCTTTTTCATTTATGAACCATGTTTATGTGTTTTCATCAATTGCGCTGCTTTCAATAAGCAAATAGCACATAAACACACTCACATACACACACATGCACTTTGCTCATGACATTTTAATTAAACGCTGCCAGGTTAAAAGTAAGCTACACTTTCCGCTCTCTCTATCTCTGTTGACTGTTTGTCCTTCTGTTCATCTCTGTGCACTGTAATATGCTGATTAGATTCCTTTTTAAACTCAACTCGTTGTCGACTCTCGAGACTCGGCTATAAAGCTTTGTTATTATTTCATTCAAGGCGGCACGTGAATAAAACTTGAGCTCTGGCACATAATTTGAAATTCGTGTCATTTATGAGGCAGCCAACGAGCGTGAGAGTTGAGCTCTCAGCGCCTAAGTTGAGTTGTAAAGCACTGAAGATGTTGCATTGCTATATTTATACTATATACATACATCCAGGCCAATAAGATTACGACCATGCCATTTACACTGCACAGAAAAGTATGAGAATATTTCGACAATATAGAACAAATCTACAAAAATTTTTAACTATTGCATTATGCAATTTGAATTAAAAAAGTAAAATATTGATAAATAATTTTCTTGAAACTTTTATCGAAATATGCTGGGCTTAAAAATTGTCTTTAATAATTTTAATACACTTTTTAAATTTTCGAAAATTGAAGAGGAGATCTTAGACAATTAAAAATATATAATGCAATTTTTATTAAGTAAATAAAATATTGATAAATATTTTTCTTCTAACTCTTATATATATTAAAAATATTTTAAAAATCCTTAAGATCTCGAAAAATAAGGATTAAATTGAAGGCAAATAAAATTTGTTGGGTGTTTGTAGCATTGTAAATTGTAACATTGAATAAATCTCAAAAGATTTTCTCGGAGTGCTATAATGTTGTCAGCGCTCGTTCGAGTCGCAGTCTCCCGCTGCTCATATGTGACTATGATGAACTGTACGAGACAATGTTGGAATTTTTATTAACCATCAAAAAATCCGCGTGCTCTGTCTCATTCTCTATCACCCCCTCTCTCTCGCTCTCTCTCTGTCAAGTATGTTAGCTGTAGTTAAGTTCCGGCCACAACCAGGGCGATGGTTGTTGGTTGGCTGGCGTGCAGCACGCACAACGCCAGAGATTATCTCATGCAACGCGCATTCCAAACACACACACACACACACACACATACTCACACACTCCCGCAAAGAGAGAAGCAAACAGCAGTGTAGCTCGGAGGCGCTGCAGCAATCAACGTGCCTTGGTAGTCATCATAATGGCAACAAAGCGGTGGCCAGGACATAACTAGGGAGAGTTGGATGCAGGAGGTACTTGTGGTCTTAATATAAAAATCACTTTGTGTGTTGTGTTTGCCGCGCTGCTGCGTCGTGCACTGCTTTGCATTTCTAAGCAGCAGGGAGTCAGTCTGGCAAAGAATCAGGCAAAGCATCAGGCTAACAGGCTGGAGGAGGCCGTCAGGCAGCTCGCCAGACAGTGCACAACATTGTTGACGTTGTGGCAAATGTGTAAGGGGTGCGGATACGAGAGACTCGAGCAAAAAGTGCATTGCAGTTGTTGTTTTTGTCTTGCGACGCAACGGAAACGGAAGTGGCGTGCAGTTACAACAACTACAAACTATGTACATTCTACAACATTAACAACTGCAACAGCAACAGCAACAACAACAACAACTTGTTCATCAGTTGAGTAAGCCCGCATATGTTTGAGCTTGGACCGTTTGCACTTCAAGTGCTGGCCCCAGACAATGGCCTAACTGAACTGAACTGTTCGAGGGTGGTACTTGTTGAAGACACTCCCTGTTCTCAGGCGAAAGGTCAACGAGGCGTATGAGTAATGTCATAAACAGCTGGCGCAATCAGAATCACAGCAGCAGTCCTAAACCCAAAACCGACCGAGACATTTTAAACCATGTGCAGTCAAGCGAAAATGTCGCCAGGCCACAGACAATACAAAAGCGCAGTTCTCACTCTTTCACTCTTCCTTTCTCTTTTCTTTTCTTTTCTCTTCTCTTTTCCATTTCTTCATTTATGTCTCATTCTATGCCTTTTCTTTGCAAGTTGTTTTCAACTGCCTCCGCCTGTGTTGATGGCTTAAATGGATAAAAGTTAAGTAGCTTTGAAGTTGGCAAGATTAGAGCGCATATCGCGTTGACTTACATCCACAAAAAGACCTCAAGAAACAAGAAAAATGCTGAAAAGTACGTGTGGGCTTTCAGACTGCCTGAAGATGTAATACCCTGCAATTATGATTTTGATTATAATGAAAAAGGAGACACCCAGTCTGTAAAAATTTATACATATTCTTTTTGAATGAATTAAAAAAAAATAAAAGGAGGAAAGCCTTATTCTAAATCGGTTTCATCTCAGGAATTAAAACATCTGTTAAAAAGAAGTTGAGATGAATTATTCAACTGTCAAAATATTTATTTTGTAATCAAGAAAAAGAAAAAAATTACAATATTTCTGTGCCTTGATTTTCATTAGTTAAAATTAATTGGCAAAATTATCTATTTATCTTTTTATTTCTTTAATGCTTGACAGTTTTAAATAAAACGAGACTGTAAACTACTTATTATTATAGTTAGCAATGAAAATATCCTGCCAATTAAACATAAATATGCGTAGAAATCCTTTCTCAAAGACAAAAAATAAAAAATCGTTAAACTTTTAAGCACGTAAGCCAGCAAATGTACGACATTTAGTTAACTTCAATCAGTCAGTTGCTCGGTCAGTCGGTTAGTCAGATGGTCTGTCAGTCAGTTCAGTTGGTATTCCTTTGTTGGGCATGTTGTCGTTATGGCTGCTCGGTGTTTTTTTTTGTTTTTGATACGAAATGTTTTCATCAGTTTGAAAAGTTTGCCATAAGCTGCCAGCCAAACAATAAACAATGCCACTGAACATTGTGAGAGCAGTAGTAAAAACTAACTGAATTTTTAATTATTCGTTACTTCCACACAATGAAACGACAACGAGCGCATTATGAAAAGCTTTTAACAAAAAGCACAGGCTGACTGGCGACCAGCAGCCAGCCATGCCTAATAAGAAAGTTGACTGGCGACCAATGCGGCGTATACGTAAACCGACGTTTGTGATACGAAATAAAATAAAAGCATATAATTTACTCTAAATTGCAATTAATTTTTAAATCTGATTCTGTATGTTTGCCACTCTCGATTTAAGCAAACACATCATACCAAAAAAAGTCCTTTATTTGCTGAAACCCTTTTAAAATTTTTAACACCTTTTACTAAACGTTGCCGGATTCTATTTCTGAATTCCTCTCACACATATCAATTCATTCGGTTGCGCTCTGCCATATAAAAGCCATAGCCATTAATGTCATGCTAAGCCGCAACCCATTTTCATTTTTCAAACATATCCCACTCTCTTTCTCCCTCCCTTTACTTTTCACACGCTCGTTTGCTTGCATTTCTGTTGTTTATTGTTGCTCTTGAAGCTGGCAACAATGATATGGCGCAAATTAGTAACAATTTATTTATGTGTGCAATTAGGCGCACACTTAAAATGCCAAACATGCGTTGACAAGGCAACAAAACAATGATATAATTGACAAATTTAAATGCCATCAGCTTTTAATTATTAGGTTTAAGTAATTGAATTCCGATTGATTTTCCAGGAAGTCGAGACACGTTTAAAATTGTTACTACGTCATTAGAAAGTCGATTTATTTTCTCATCAAAAGCTCCAATTTGTAGAGTTTTCTACTATTATATAATATTATTTTTTATTACCATTATTTATTATTATTATTTCATAGGCATATTAAATATTTAATAACAATGGAAATTCATTAAATTTATGGCGCCTTGACTGGCTGTTAACTGTAGATAATTTAATGAATTGACTAATTTTAATAAATAAATAAAATGGCTGAATATCAATTTCTATGCATTATTTATTGAGCAACAATCTTATCTGACCACACACACTCAATTGGGATAGTCAATAAACGGTCAAGCACTCAGAAGTCCAAAGTGAATCAAACAGTGCTTTTAATTTGTGCAAATGCTTTGCCACTTCAAGCGAGAGCTGTTAAATGCTATAATTCATTAAGCCGAACACCTCTTTCCAGGTGGCACACACGAACTCTACACAACAACATACATACAAAGAGAACGATTGCGATACGTAATGAAGTTGGCCTAAAAGCAGCCGGGTGAGCCAACATTTTGTGTACGAGAATTTTGTTGACGCTTCTACATGTCTACCTTACATCCTTTGACCTTTTGGTTTTTGGCAGCTTAATAATTGCACTAAAAACTGGACCACCTGCTGTGAACTCTGCACGGATTTGTGTGTGTGTGTGTGTGTGTGCAAGAGGTTGTGTCATTAAAAATGTGAATATCACACGAAAGCGGAAATAAATATTTTATATTTACATATTCGACACTAGTTTTTCATAGTCCCAACAAATTTGCATATTTTTTTCTCTACTTGTCTGTTTCATTTCGCTTTTATTTGGAGCGCTTAATGAAGTCGACAGAAAGAAAAAAAAGGAAAAATATAATATATAACATATTTATATAAGAATAAAAGAGAAATTGTCGCAACGGAAATGTTTATGCCCAACGTCGGGCCGAGTGACCCGCTGTCCGCTTTGCAATTGTGTCCCAGTTGTTTGTCCGGCAACTAAATATTTGTTATAAATTATGTTCTTAATTAAGTGACTGTGTTTCGTGAGCGTTACACAAACATCACGGAAGCCAGCGAGCTAAGCGCCCTAAGCTGCCCCACAGCAATTTCGTTTGTGACAACACTCAAACAACACTAGGCAACATGGAATGGGAAGAGAGAACGCACGTGAAAGTACGCTAACGCATGACAGGCACAGCACAAAGCTTCATAAAGCGGAAATAAAACAAAACTACAGCCTGTCAGTTGCTCTAGTTCCTGTTCTCGCCCTGAAGCGCCCGAAAGTAGGCAATAGTTTTTTATGACAAGGATTCATTAACATTTCCAGAAATAACATTTAAAGCGAAACCTAATTACAGGGGCTGAATGCAATCACACTTATTTACACATCTGCCATACAAAAGCCAGAGCATCTAGGCATCGGTTCAATGATTTCTATGTTTCAGAGCTTGGAATGCCGTGTGGCACGTGCTGTAATGACGAGGCGTCGACGAGTTCGCTGGGTTCACTGTGCAGGTAACCTCCAATTAAGCTCATCAGTTTAATGTGCTCTCTGTCGCTCTGTCGCCAGGCATCGTCGTTGGTCATCTTTCTTCTGTTGCAGGGCATTAATATGAGTCACCCCTTGGCCGGGCCAGCAGGGCAGGTAACAAGCATGTCGACGCGCCGGTGTACGTGCTTGTGAAATTCGGCCAGGACTCATTTATACAGTATTGTGTGTATGTGACATAGCGAGTTGGAGTAGCTTAAATTTCTGGTGCTGGACTCGGACTTTTAGATGGTAGATGGCTACTATTGACACGTTTCGTTGTAAACTTGCCAGCGTTCATAAGCCAGCGCATGGAACAAGCATAATCCTACTACATCCTCTGCACACACATTTGCTTATGACTCAGACAAACAAACACACAGACATTTACACACACACGAGTAAGAGCAGAGCAGGCGAGGCCATCGACAGCTCAACTGCTGTCCGGCTTACGTGGCGTATGTGTAATGCAAGCAACGCTCGACGCCTGAGCGCACGAGCAATGCTCAAATAGCTCCTGCTGCTACTGCAGCTGCTTTTGCTTCAGCTCGACTGTTTATTTGCTGCCATTTTAGTTGCTTTAAATTTGCAGCTTAATGGCAATTCTACGCTTGGCCAACCGACACCCTTTCTGGCAGCACTTGCCACTCGACTTGTTTGTCGTATGTCCACTTGCCTTCGGCTGTGCCACAACTGCCTCCTGAGTGACCGTTCTGCTTGTTGCCTCCGACAGTTGACCAGGCCAATATGGGTTGCTGCATGTGAGATTGCATAAGAAATGGCTGCTTACTTGCACCAGCCAGTAGCCACTTAGTAGGCCAACACCATAAGTAGGTAAAAGCCATTAGGCAAATAAATCGATAAAAACAATATTCTTTCCTTTCTGTTTCTTCTCAGATTTTTTAAATATGCATTGGAGTACAGTACTTGCATTTATAAACTGTTTTTGAGGACTTTAAAGTAATTAAATATTTGCCACTTACACATTATGACTAACGTCTCCTTTGATGGATCATTTGCAGCCCCTATCAGTTTAACCCACAGCCGCAACCCTTGGCACTTTATCTTGCGGAACCACAACTATTATATGGGCCCCTTACACAATGGATCACAATTGAAAAATGTTGGGGAAACATACCGCAAAGTGGATACTATTAGGGGGATGGCCAAGCACTCGAAATAATGTGATTTGTATGCGGCAAGGGTTTAAGGAGCCTGAAGCCTACGGGATAAAGGGATAAGGGATAAGCAACTGTCGCACATTATCGCTTTGACTTTATTTGCGTTTGTCTGTCGCTGTTAAAGCCAAAAGTAAATATGCCATTGCGCTGTAAGAGAGACAACGGAGGCAGACAACAACTAGCACCGTATTCGAGTGGTCTCCGGGGGCATTTTGTGGACCCGACAGGATGACAAGGACAAAGCACGTTCAGCTTTAAAGCCGCGTAATTTGTTTGCCCACAGTGCGTTGCCTTTGTGGTTGTACTTGTACATACATACATATCTGTCTGTTCCCGTAAATATCTGTGCTTATTTGTATATGTCTATGTGTGTGTGTGTAACAGACTGCGCCAGCGATTGGCAATTAAAGCCAGGGCCATTGACATCCATTCTAGCTCATGCCACTTTGGCCCTTTAACCTAATTAAGCCAACGTACGAATAAGAGTCTGAAATCGGCAGCTGCCCTGTTTCGTGTCTTTGCAATTTTGTAAAAATTGGTTTATAATTTTCTAAAATATTTTCACTTTCTGTGCATAAATATTGTCAGCTCGTTCGTAGCACGACAGACATTAAAATATACTGAAAATAAGAATTTATGCAATTTTAAGCTCAGAATGCCTTTCGTTCCTTATTTTTCTGTTGTTTTTAGCATACCCTATTCTAATTTATAGGTTTCTATTTATGGGGTATGCCGAAAATTTAGAATCAAGTTAAAACTGACATTCCATAATGAAATTACATAAATTTATAGATTTTTTCAGATAACTTGTTGAGAATTGCTGTGCAGTTATTTCCAGATAGTAAATTCGATAATTGGAATGAATATTTTTTATTTTAAACATTTTTTTTTAGCTAAGAAAAGTTAGAAAAAATATTTAACATTATTTTTTCACATACTTATAAAAGAGTAGAGATATTCTACAGTGTTAACTCAATTTATTAATATAGGGTATCCACTAGTCAAGTACTCTGGCCTAATCAAATTCTTATTTGTTTTTCTCTGTTTTTTTTTTTTTGTTTTCTGTGTGCTAGCCCTAATTGTTATCTATGTTGAGCGCTGGTTTTCATCTTTGTAGCTGCTAACGGAAATTTTCTGCGTGCAGCGAAAACATTTGCTCTGCCTTTTATTAGAATTTTAAATATGCTTTTCGTTGAAAATGTGAATGAAATTTTAATGAATTTAAGACTTTCAGACAGCTGCGTGCAGATTTCTAAGGATATGCAAAAAAAATAGAAGGCAAAAATAACATAAATATAAAGGGCTGAGCAAGCTACAAAGAAAATGAAGGGGCATTTATACAATGCTCTAATTGGGATCTAAAGCGAATAAGATTATTTTTAGAATAACCCATCAAACAATTTATAAATTTGCGAGATTAGTGAGCAAAATCAAATAACTGTAACAAAATGAACCGAAGAGTTAAAATGTTAATTGAAAAGACAATTAATATAAACTATCCCTATATTGACAGAAATAAATGTTATTTTGTTAATGTATACATAAGGGCATAGATAATATAAAATAAGTACGGGGTCTAAATACAGTTTAATGAGACTTCTCATTATAAACTCGAGGCATTGTTTCTTAAACATATTGAACTAATCTAATCGGAGAAGTATATGAAAAACTTAATTCAATTACTTCAACTGCATGCACTTCCGGCTCAGTGAGCACAATTAAATAATTGGTGTACTTAATTGTTACCCCGGCCGTAGAAATTGGAAGTGCTAACAAACTCTTCCCCATTCTCAGACCGCACCAAAAATTTCCTACACACCCCTTGGCCCCAATTTTGCCAGCAACGGCCATTTATGGCATCTCAAAAATGTCAAGTAGTTGCCTGCGCTGTGACGTTCATTTTTTTAAGCTGCTTGTAAACACATTCCGCTTTAAAAATGTAAGAGAAGAATACAAGAAAGAATGCCGAGGAATACACGGTTACACTTAGCTCGACTTAGTGATACCCTATTCTTAAGGAGTATTAACTGGCGTTAGACTAGCTAGTATACCCGACTCAGCATTGTGCAGCAGAAGGTAAAAAGGAAACGAAAAGAAATTGTCCCTTGTCAATGGCTGCGGCAACATACGCATAAAGTCTCAGTCTCAGTTCAGGCCTCGTCCATTGCTCCTTCTCCTCCTCTTACAGTTGAACGCCTTTTTTGGCACTATTTACCACTCCCTGAAAGCTCTTTGAGAACGTTGACGATGGCGTTGAGGACGAGCACATCTGCCTTTTATAATCGAGCCAAAGCGGAACCAACAACGAAACGGATCCCTGCGTAAGGACTCTAGGCAAAGGTAGGCTGTCGAGAGCACCGTTGAAAACTAGTCTGCCTGTACACCCACAATCAGTCATATACTCGCTACATAGAAAGAAAGCGAGATTCGGAGTAGGAAAAAAGTAAATTAGTGTTTTGGCACTTTCCGCAAACAAAGCGGCGGACTGGCTGGCAAGCCCCAAACCGACCCACGATCCATGAGGCAGCCACCCAACCACCCGTTGACCCACCAACCCACCGACCCACCAACCAGGTGGCAGTTTATGCTGCCGGGCACGACTGGGCGCTGAGTTATCGTCCTGGCGTCTGTTCAGTTAGTTAGTTTTGTGTCCTTCACTTTGTTTTCTTTTCTTTTTGTTTTTTTCTCCTCTCATTGTGCTTTTCGCTGTTTGTTTTGTGCTGTACATTTTGAATTTTGTTGGTTTCTTCGCTTTCGTTTTTCGTTTTACCTTTTGCTTTTATTTGCCTTTTGGCGCCCTTATTATATTGTTGCACTTTGCCAGCAAACAACAAAGGCAACGACACCAACAACACCTCAACAAAATGAGCTACAGCAACAGCGACACTCAAGCTTAACATTTTTTTTTAATTTTGTCAAAGGTAAAACCGGCTCTGGAGTATACAGAGACACTAATGCAAAAGTTATGAATTTATAACTAATACGCATTAGCGTGTCCATGCCCAAAAATTTCCTTTTGCATAAATTAATTAGCCAGATAAAGAAAATTCAGTCCGCTCTCTGATAAAGGCTAAAATTAATTTCGAATTAGGCAGGCGCCGAAAACCGAAGACAGATACTAAAAAACGAAAAACCTAAACCGAAAACCAAAACCGAAACCTGATGTCTGGAAGCCTGAAAAGCTGCCGAGTGCATAATTCTTGTAGACCGCAAGTAGCTGCGCAAGGAGAGCAATTAACATGAAAGGTCCTTAGACCTTTGTTCACCCTTCGTGCGCCACAATTAGCGATAAACCATGGCCCCAAAATATGGGCAACACTCGCAGTCCGCGGACCCAAAATGGAAACAGCTGCTCAAATTTTTCGGCCATGGGCGTCATTTCTAAAGCGTTTGGTAAAGTGTGTTGGGTCCTTCAAGGAGAATCCTGCCTTGCTTTGGAGCAAAGGATATTGTAGAGTAGCTAAGTGAATTGTAATACACACAACATCTTTTAAGTCATGGAAATTAAGTTAATGAAGAGAAATCAATGAAACAATAACTTATTATGAATTATATTTGCAATTATAAAGTCATTGGCCGTGTTCACCAGAACAAATCGACAACAGAAAATCGATGAAATTTGCATGATTATTCTGGTGAAATGCAGTGATTAGCAATCATGATTTCAAATTTTGTGATGTATGATGACTGAAAATTCATCACCAAAATAGTACGCTGAAATTCTGTGATGTGATGCTTTGTTATCGAACAAACAAAATACATGATTACTGATTGATTAGTTCTGGTGAACACGGCCATTAATTATCCATAAATAATTAAAAGGCTACCTTAATTTTTTTGTATACAGTTTATGGCTAATATTACTAAACAGAGTTTAAGAAAATGTTCATTTCAAGTTGATCTTTAAATAGATATCATTTCGCTCGACTGTCACCTGTGAACTTGGCCCAAGTTCAACAATGTAAGCCAATTGAAAAAAGCGACAAGGTTTCACTAATTTCACAGCTTTGTATTCAAATAACAAAGCTAACTTTGTTAGATGTTTTAAAGTGTATCTTAGCAGCGTGTCAATTGCAATGTTTGGTTTCGTTTGTTTAAATGTGGGTTTAATTAAATGTTCTGTTGAATGAGGGTGATGGGCATTGCCCAAGCACTTGACAAATGCCTTTTTAATCCATTTTGCCAACAATTACATGTTGCTGTCAGCTGTGTAGGAAATGAACAGAAAAAATAGGAAAATGTCAGCCAAAAACTATGCAGAAACATAAACATAAATCCATGCATGACAAATCTGTGCGCCACAAAACTGTCAGCTGGAATGTGTATGTGTGTGTGTGTCTGTGTGTGTGGGGGTGTGATAAGTAAATGGCACAAATTTAAGTTGCCGGCGCCATTTGGTTATTTATTTTTCTTCGCTTCACATGTGGCAACGTTACAGCTGCAGCCTCCCAGTCTAACATGTGTGTGTGTGTGTGAGAGCAGAGATATATAAGCAATACATATATATTTATATATGTTATGTGTATATAAATGGTGTGGTTTCGGTGACTGTATGACAGACTGTTAAAATGTCAAAATGACACATTTGCCTAGCGTGTCATTAATATGCGACAGTTCCAACCCAACAACAAGAACAACAATGGGGCGAGTAAATACAACAACAACAAAGTGTGAGGCGTGTATCATTTTAATTTGCAGGCATGAGGCGTCGGCAACGACGACCAACAGCCGCCAGTCGACAAACGACAACCGACAGTCGACAGCCGCGCACATTGACTGCTAACCGACTGACACAGAAACCAGAAACAGGAACCGGAGTAGTCGGCAGTCCACGAACCAAGTCAAAACAGGAAATTGCGGCGAAATGAGCGAATTGTGTCGGTCGCTCTCTCTCTTTCGAAAATATCCCATTATTTTCTCACTCAATTTGCCGCTTCGTATTTTGAGCGTAGCTCTTGCAATTAGAGAGAAAGAAAGAGTGAACAGGAAGAGAGGAAAACGGGTTGCAGCTTCATCAGTGGACAATGCAATTGAGGCGGCCTTCTGTCGCTAATTTGCTTGTGCCCCCCAAAAGTATGCAATGAAAATTTAGCTTATCATAGCATTGGCTTTTTCGCATTGCATACTTTTAGGAACTCGTTTTATTCGTTTATTTTGCAGATTCAAATACCCTGCAAGATTTAAAATGCATGCAATTTGCTTTCAAATTGGAAATTATGTCAAAGCCAAGCAAAAGAGTCTGCAAGATTCCTTTTATATGTGTGTGCGTATCATTTTTGAAATTACTTAAAAACATGAAGGTGTATGTGAGTGAGCGCGCATTTTGTTAAAATTCAATTTAGTAAATGACGTCATCAGTATTTTCATTTGTTTCTGTCAGAAATTTGTACATTGTTGTACCTCATATGCCAAGCCGGAAGAGTAACGAATCTTTCCTCATTGTACACTACAATATGCGTGCAAGTAAATAGAATGTTGTTTCATTTCGTAAGAAAGTTCTACAGTAAAATCGCTTGCAAATAAATCTGATTTTTAAAACATATTCATAATTTATTAATTGAAAATTAAATTGTGATTTTCTAAAAGCAATATTGCAATATGGGTCTTTCTAAGGGCATTCGAAAAACACAGAGAACCCAAGACATTACAGCTAAATATTCATTTCTCACTGCCATAATTTTAAACAAAGCGCAAAAAAGATTGGTTGGTTGGTTGGGTGGTTACTTTTTTTTTTGTTGTTGCAATTTAGGCAAACGGCCGTCTGCCAACATTTTTCATTTCGTACATTTGAGCGCTAATAATTCATTTTTAGCACAATTTGCTTACTACTACCCTGCCCTGCCCTCCCCACCGACCTTTGATCTTTATGCCGCCTTTGAATTGCCCTCAAATACAGGATTACCTTAGAAGCAAACGACGACTGCTACCTTTTCACACATTTCCACAATTCAGCTCAACTCAGTTTAGAGTTCATGAAATTTTTAAAATGAAAAACAAAACAAAAGCGAACAACAGTGACTAGCCTTCATTAGCCAGCCAGGCTAACAGATGCTCTGTCAATAAGTTATGAATATATAAATATGAAATCGAGGTTGTTGCTTTTTTTTCTTATTCTTTTGGAATAATTCTTTTAATTTATTTGGATTTATATATTAAAATGCAATTCAAGCCGAGTTTGGTGTAGACCAACAAACTGCGCATACTCTTATCAACCATTTTGCAGGGTATAAATACAAAACAAAACAATACGCTCGAGTTTTTAAGTGCGTAAGTAACATAAAGCTTAAGCATAATGCGTGGCATAAGTGCTGCTGTCAGGGTCATGAAAGAATCAGAGAAAGAAAAAAAGAAAAAAGGAAAGAAAGAGAGGCAGAGCGTGAATGCGAGCAAAAGAGAGAGAAAGAGAGATGTAGAGTGTGTGAAGGAGTGAAACAGACAGTGTTACAAATTACTTTTGTGTTTTCTGTTGTTGTAGTTTCAGTACCGTTTGCTTTGGTGCATTACAATTTTCATAACAATGCCTGTCATTATCATGATTATTTTTCAAAATCACACATACACTCATACAGATACAGGTGCAGCCCCTCACACGCTGGAAAACACAGAGCTACACAGGTGCCGCCATTTTGAGTTCAAGTTGCCGTTGTTGTCTTCATCGCTGAAGGCACTAATCAACAATTTAAATCCATTTTCCGGAGCTGCCTTACTGCCTGCTATTGTCGGCGCTGGTAATTTGCTTGGCTGCTCATCATTCAACGGCACACAACATGCACACACACACACATACCTGTCCGCACACACGCATACACACACATGAGCACGCTCATATGGACTCTTTGCGCAACCGGATATGCCGCTTTAATGGCTCCAAAAGGAAGTCACGCGTATTTTGTTTATAACCCGAGTCCTGGCTCTCATTTCGAACTACGTCTAATGTTTAAACTTAATGCCCTTAGCATTGTCGCTGTCGTTGTTGCTGTTGCTGTAGCTGCTACAACATCATCACCTTAGCCTTCCCCCGTGGCGGATGTGTTGAGTAACATCCAAAGCAACTCCTGGCTTGTAAATCACGAACGGATGTGCTACGTGCCACCCAAAATGCGAACCGAGAGTGTTCCACACTCGCTCTATTGGGCATAATTAGTTTCAGATATTTTCGGTAAAGCAAATTTAATTTTTGCAGCGCATTTTCGTAATTTTCAACAATGCGCCCTTCCTCCATCAGTTCAGTGGAAGGGGCTAAAAGAAGGAGACATAATGAGAACATCATTGTTAGGTCTATTTATTCTGCAATGTGGAATTTTCAATTAAATATTGTGACCTTAGGGTTTCCATATAAATGTGAAAAGTTTAGAAAGCTTTCGAAATAACTCTAATTAAATCAAGGAGCAATTTAATGGATATTTCAAATGGAAGTACATGTATACGAAATCAAAGCATAATCTTTCAGTTTTTATAGCTTATGAAATTGTGTAAAGTTTTTGCAGTTGTCTTTCAAGGCACAGAACGAAGGCTTATCACAAACTTTTGCTTGCATAATCTAAAACTCTTCGACTACTTCTGCCATCTACAAATGCACGAGGACATCGTATAAATATTCAATCAAATCTCGTACTGAAGACACAAAACTTGGTTTTGATTGCCCTTGTGTCTCCAAACTGCAAACAACAATAAAAACTCTATTAAATACGCATAAATTAAGGCACGTTGTGGCTTCCATCACACACACACATACACACACACTCTTCTTTTTTCCCAGCTTGTGGATTTACGGTTAGCAGTTTTTAATACCCTCCTCTCTCCACAAAGTTCATATGAAAACTTTTATGCCATTTTCTGGCTCTGGCTTTGGTCGTGGCCTGTGCCTCTCTCATTCACATTCACATTCAAATCAAATGAACACATCCACGACTCAAGCCACAAAATGCAATGAATTCAATGCAAAGTTTCCTTTGGCTTACCGCACCTGGACAAAGCCGTAGCAATCTAAGCCATGAAAGGTATGGTAACTATACATATATCGGGTGTTAAGCTGCCCTAGTCCCGTCTAAGTCCACATAAAAGTTCAGACAAATTATGCATTAGACAGTCAGCTAGTTAGTTGACCAAGTTCGCTTCAAACTTTGCAGCTCCTGACATAAAAACCTCATATTTTTTTGCACAAATACCTGAAGCTCATCTCTATACTATCCACCTGTCACCTACCACCTACATTCTGTGCTCTGGCTGCGAATGAGCACTGAATAATGAACCGTGACTTTGACGAGCACTGTCGAAAGTTGGGTGAAATTGGCAGCCCCATAGTTGCATTATTTGCTAACTTACTTACGGACTCATGAGAGCCAGAGCAACGTGTAAAGTTGTGTAAATATTAGTCCAGCAAATTTATGAAAACATTATATTGTTTAATGTGTGCTATGGCATTAAAGGGTAAATTCGATTAGAGTCATAGACAAATAGCTTAAGTTGCTTTAGCCAAGCTTTATTTATAATCAAAACACAAGCGAATATTAAAATTTAATATGAGAAAGAACTGCAAATAGCCGTTGGAAGAATGTATAGAAAACGCAAAACAATTCCTTGGGATTGACTAATTCAATTTTTTTTCATTTTACCAAATTACTTGAGATTTGTTCCCGAGCATAGATATAAAAACCCATTTAAAACTGTAGCTCATACATAAGACTAAAGAAGTAAGTACTTCGAAGCATATTTGCGATGCTCATTTAATGGGTGAATAAAAACGAAAACTTGTAGAGATGAAAAAATCTAAGAGGAGCCCAAGAGTTGGCAAAGAGCTCATAAAACATTTTATGGTTCTTAACTCTTTTTTATGTGAGTAGTGCGATAACGATTGCGTTTGCTTTTGCCAAAGAGGAAATCGCACTGTTAGCAGCCATCACTCAAATCACATATCATAACCGGTATGAATTTGTTAAGGAAGGCAACAGAAAATAACAGCAGATATAAATTTTAATTTATCCTGAAACTCCCTTTCCGTCTGTCCTTCGAATACACTACTACAAAATATTAGACACTAAAAAGTTATCAAGGAATTGTATGCCATTGAAAGGATTTATTACTCTTGTCCTTTTAACAAATTTTGCGCATTATTTACGGGTTTTTTGCCGGCAAACCGCACACTCACAAATAACAAACACTGCCATATATATTATACCTACATATATACGCACCCCAAACCTTTTCAGTGAACCAAGCATTTATTTAAGCCCCCACTCAGAGTTTCATTTCAGTTTTTGTGCGGCTTAAACATTTTTTAAAAGTCACCAACACTTACGCATTTGTCAATCTCTATGAGAAGGGGATTGCCAACGGAATCAAGAAAAAAGGGAAAAAAGCACACGAAGATTTTCAGGAGCAAACCCAAAACTGAGCCGTGTCCTCTGTCCGCATGCTGGCTGCCAATCCTTATTGACAGCACCACTTCCGCTTTGGCAGCCAAAATAGCTGCGAGCGCCATAAATTAAACTCATGTGCCACAAATTTATTTCATCCTGTCCTCGAGAGTGTGAGTGTGTGTGTGCGTGTGTGTGAATAAGTTTGTAAAAAACTTCAAAGTGAAAAGAGACTATTATATCGAATCGATGAAGGCGACGCCACACAGAGGACGCACTTGGCGTAAGCGCTCTTACAATTTAGTATACGGTAATTGACATGTAATGCGGTTACGATTGACAACAACAACAGCAACAGCAACAACAACTGCTTCAGCTTGTGAGTGGCAACAATGTTGCCCACATCCGGTCGCCATTTTGACTTGCCCTTGGGCCAGCGTTGTTGTGTGACAAATTCCCAGGCACTCTCAGTGCCAGCAAACGCCCCGTAAAACTTCAGCGCACAGTGCCTAAAAACTAGCAAACTTTTTCATTTAAAATAAAAAATAAATTTATAAAATCAAAATGTTTAAATAAATATTATTAAATATTTGCATGAAATTTCAATTAAAGGAGATGAGTTGAAAATTTTTATTAAATAATAATAATAAAGCACACGTAAATTTTTAAATATATATAACATTGATTTGTATATGTTAAATTTATTGTGCTTAATACTTGGTACCACTGTAACTGTAACTTCTTGGCTGGCAATAAAAAGCGACTCAAATGAAATGAACCCCATGAAAAATGGCCAAGTGTTTGCAAAGAAATGTTTGGCTGGGTTTTTGCCGGCCAACCACCTGACCATTGAGGCGTGCACTTGGGCACGGCAATCGAACGTCAGCGCGAAGGCAGCAGCAACCACAAGATGTCAGCATAAATCAAAAGGCAATGGCATCCAGAAACTGAACCTGCTCTGGTCTCAGAGTAAAAAGAAACCATAGGAAATCATTTCTAATCCCAAAAGTTTTGTAAGCGCATCGCAGGACGAGTAGTCATCGTCGACCATGGAAGCTATCAGCAGGCTGGCCATGAGAAATGTTGCTTACTTGTTACCAATTTAAGAGACGGTAAGATGTGGGAAGCAAAGAGTTGGAACGGAAAGAGGAAAGAGACGGGGAGGGGGGGCTGATAACCAATATCACTAGCTACTCGTACTTTTTCATTGGGAACTTCTACTGCTGCTTGTCTCGTCTGGCCTTTACCCGAGGGAACGCATAAATTGGACAACCAATTTAAGGCCTAAGAACCACTTTTGCGTTTATATTCATGCGCTCAACTTTTTGCGCAACTTAAATGCCAGGACCACATTGGCCAATGTAGCCTGTAGACTGTTTACTGTCGACTGAAGTCTGTCGCCTGCTAGGGATTTCTGTCATCCTCTTTCTCTCTCTCTTCTGCTGTTGCCTATCTCTCTCTACTCTGGTTTATGGCACAAGGTAAGCACGTGCAAACATTTGTCGTGGTTATTTCGTTTGGATTTGAATCGCTCTTGTAGTTTACAACCTGCTGCTGCTGATGATGGGCCAGGACTCTTACTGATAATGCCGACAGTCACCAGCATTGGCCACGTGTTCGCTCACTTGGTCTTAACTTGGCTTTTTTGGGATTGTTGCGTTAATAGTCGGACGATAAGATTTGGCTTCACACCGACAGACTGTTCGTTTTTTGGCTTTTTATTTAATTTTGGGTGAGGTGATATCGCAAAAGAGGAAGCTATTTGTAAGTCTACCTTTTAGGTAAATATGCATTAAGCTTGATTGCGATATAGTTTTCAGAATTCACAATTACTTTGAAGTCAATATTACTTTTATTATAGACATTATGAACTGATCTCCTATTAGAGAGAAGAAAGTCGAAAAATAGTTGTCGATTCTTTACACTTTTTATAAGGGAGATACGAATAAGTCATTTATTTTACTATACGCTAAGCCTGTGTAGAACTGTGTAGAACTGATTTTCTATTACAACAAGCAAGAGTCCACAAAATAGTTGCCAAAACAACTTTAGCCGCACTCCTGGTATTACTTAAAAGGGTTCTTAAGGTCGCAGTTTAAATGTGTGTGTGTGTTTAGTTGTGAGCAACAATTTCTAGGGCATAAATCTGCAGAATGCCGTGCGTTAAACAGCTGATGTTTTATGGCACTCTGGACGCTTAGGAAAGGCCGTCGAACTGTCTGCCGGAGAAAATTGCATTGCATTCTTTTGCTTTTTTCCCAGTCAACTTTTGCTAGTTGGAATTTCAAATTTTCCTTTGGCACTTGCAGGGTTCGCTTCTTTTTGGCCAGGGTTAGAGACCTTCATATGGAAAGAAATTCGTATTCATGTATGCCCCGAAAACGGCGCTTTAATTTGAGCATAATAAGTGCGCTGCTCGGTCACGCTGGCGCATGATGAATATTCATACAGCGTCTTTATGGCAGCTCAGAACTCAGAACTCAAAACTCAGAACTTTGAGCAAACAAATGAAAAATGAATTTCCTGCTTATGTTTATGCCTGGCATATGTTGAATGCTTCACTTGACTTGACTGCACTTGCTTCTGCCACTGTGAGTGTGAGTGTGTGCATATATGTGTAAGCAAGGCAGACAAAAGCTGAGCGTGAATAAATATTACTCATACGAGCTGTTGTGCAACAATGTGAGATGCCAGAGGCAAGTATTTACACCTACAATGCAGCTGGCAAACACAATCAAATGTTGCATAAATGTGTGAAAAATGCATAATATGCATAAATATCTTTATGATTATTTCCATATGTCTGTGTGTATGTGTGTGTGTGTGTGTGTGTGTGTGTGTGTGTGTGTGTGTGTGTAAGTATATAAGCAACAAAATGGCTGCTGTCATAACAACAATTGCAGCAATAATAGCAACAACAAGGACATCAGTTAGTGCCGTCTGTAGCTACAATCGTAATGATTATCCATTGAAATGGAAATGCCAGACAAGGATTTAATATAATTCCCAATGCGTGAAGTGCACTGTGAAAACTTTTCACACTGCAAATGCAGAATAAGAAGACGAAGAAGAAGAAGCCAAATAGGAAGAAGAAGCATCATTCTCAAACTCAGACTCAGTAAATGCATCTTCTCAGCATGAATTGCCAGGCAAAGAATAGAATTCAATTTAAATAGATTTCCGCTTAGAGGAAATTTAAAAACTGCAGCAAAAGGCAATTGTTAACATAAACTGGGCTGCTGTTGTATCTGACTCTCTCTCCCTCTCTTTCACACAGTATATGTAGGTGTGTGTGTGGCAAGTTGATTGAAAAACTGCTAACTACATTCACTTAGTATACGTATAACACAAAAACACAAACACACCCACACACGTGTATGAAAAGGAATTGTTACAGTCATGCATTGAAATGAGAGGCAAACGAAATGTCTTGGGGCATGTGCATTAAGACGAAGTTTAGATACCCTCTTAAAGATATCAGAAAGTTTTTCAACTGGGACAGATAACTTTTTGAATGCTAGTAATACATCCAGTAGCTGTTATTAATTATTGTTTGTAAAGTGAAGAATTTAAATTGCGTGTTATTTTATTATTTATTTATTGATAGTTAGTTGTTATTTAAATTATTTAATTGTGTTTTTTTGTTCCATATACCCTTCTTGTGAGATCATGGCTATCATGACATATTTGAGTAACCAATCTGTTACTAACATAGTAAGTAAGCTATTTCTTAATAATTAACACGTTGTTGCGCTTGAGAAGCGTATAGAAAGGCGCCCGTTGCATTGATGGCATCGGCAGCTGCAAGTCTTCGACAAAGGTAAAATGCTAAGCAAACGTGCGTGCGAAAAAGGTAATTGAAAAATAGTTTCCGTTTCTTATTGGCATTTACATTTGCCCAGATCGAGCCCATCTTTGGCAATTCCCAATTGGAATTGCAATTGCTCATTCTCTACTTCCTTCGACCATCTCTTTAGCTCAAACTACTAGCTTCAGTTTGCACGCTTTAAGGCGACACAACGCACAACGAATTTAATACTTCATTTCATGGGAAAAACTATTTGATTTTAATTAGATTTTTAAGCGAAATGTTAGTTTAATCATGGTTTTACATTTATATTCGTTTTTAATGCATTCTTGTGTATTTTCAAAAATTTAAAAATCTCATGCAATAAAATTTAATTGAACAGATACTGCAAATGAACTACGATAAGCAAACTCCAGTCAGTTGTCGATTTTCCTCAAAAGTTTATTTAATTTAGTCGATTGATTGTCAAAATAATGTTCGAGCTAAAGCTCTTGACTATCGTTTCGGCGAAAATTCAGGTGGCTTTGCAATGTAATTTTACATCACTAATTTATACATATGCTGTTCCAGTTGTTGCTAATTTATTAGCTAGTAGGTCGGGGCTAGTAAATTGGCCACATTCCATGCTCATATCTCAGTGTCAAGCTAATCACGGCAAAGATTTCTATAGGAATGACGTTCGAGTAATAAAACAAAATAATTAACATTTGCGACGCCTGTCCGGGTTTGATAAATGGCAAAGGGGCGTTTCATTAATGTGTTGCATAGTTTTAAGCGTTATGCTAATGGCCAAGCGAAAGCGGCACAAAAACGGAAACGGAAACCAAAATGAAAGCGAATCTCAACCGCAGACTTGCATGGCAACTTTTAATTACATTTTTCAAGTATGTGACGTGCGTAGGTGTGTGTGTGTGTGTGTCTGTGTCAGCTGCATTTGCATGAGTATGACAAGCCAAGTGACAGACAACTGGAGAAAGAGAGAGAGAGAGTGAGAGCGAGATAGAACGGGATGCAAGGCTAGCAAAATGTAAGTAATGACTAAATGCGCACTCTGACAGTTTAACATGACAAAAATGTTCTCTTTTTTTCGCTGAGCTTGATGAATGATAGGGAGTCAAGTACAACAGGACCAACAACTTTACAAAGTTGACAACACATCCCAAAAAAGTTGAGCTGGACCTTGCTTTGTTGCTTTTTCCAGTTAGACTTTCTCCACATTTGTTATTTTCATTTTTCTCCTTTGTAGACAAACATTTTGAGTGAATAAGAGGGATTTCCGGCATAAATACGCCAACACCTTCAAATGCGAGTGCAAATGAACAATGAATATGAATAAGATTGTGAATGCGCACAAGCAAAGGGCCAAGCGAGAAGGAAAATGAAATGAAATGGAATCTCCGGCCAAATGGCAAAGAATCCTGAAAATAAAAATAATAAAAAAACAAAACAAAGTACATAAAAAACGAAAGGCAAGATTATTATTTATGACTTTGTGGCTGTGGTGTAACTTTTAACGTTGAAAATTCTTGTTTCTTTTTCAACATTTGTGTACCCTGCAATTTACAGCCTGAATGGGTGAAGTAAGAAAACTTTTAATAGTTAAACTTACAATTTTTATAGCCAACTATCTTAAAACGTACTCTCAGGTGAACAAGCGTGCAGTTTCCTATATTCACGAAGCTCTTTGTAGTGTCATTCAATATACACCTAACCGTTTTGAGGCATAACTAATTAGAAATTATTTTCAGTGAGCCAAGAAAGGTACGAAAGTAACAAAAATTAACGATTCCACTTTTTTCTTGCCTGCATTAAGACCCATTTTCATTGTTACTGCATCTTAGATACTTAAAATACAGCAAATTAAATTCTTTTTAAGCCTGCAACTGGGCGAGGGCCAGAATCGAGGAAAATACAAGATGAAGTCGTTGTATCCACTGACTCTGACTGACTCAGCAATTTGTGGGTATCAATGATATTATTCTCACTCTTGGGCAGAGCCAATGTCTTTATCTACAAGAGAACAGTATGCCAGGAGTGTATTTTTAATTCGCATTGCATTCCCTCAGTGAAGTAAGAAAATCATTTCAGTATTACTACCTTTTAAGTAAAGTTCCATTTTCATATTTAGTTCGAATTCAACAGTGAATACTTAATTTAAATTAAATTTTGATTTGATTTAAATTAAAAGAATACACATCTCATTTTAATATATGTAAGTAATTCAGAAATTAGTGAAAATATTATTCAGAATAAAGATCAAGTGCATGCGTTACGCAACTTTATTATTAAATTTCCAAGTGCGACAGGCTCCTTCCTCATCTTCAAGCGTTTGCTTACAAAATTCGTCTGTCTACATTCCTGGAATTCATTCGCAGATTGTTAGTCGCACGAATTGTAAAATAATATATGAGCTCAATGATACTTAGGATGCTGGCACCAAGGAAGAGACCCAGAATGCCCCCCAAAGAGACAATAATATCCAGTTTGTTGCGAAGCGACTGCCGCCGAAACTGAAACGCAGGCCACATGGACATCGATATGCTTATGGTGAGTGTCGTTGATCCCGGAACACTGAAAATGCCATAGAATTGCTGGAGTACAAGGTTATACACTAACCCAGTTTCCTTGTAGCTTACTCAAGTTCTTCATACGAATATATATTCTTCAAGTCGGCTTCTGTGCAGGAGGGCAAGCACTCGCAGGTAGGCATCGTGTCCATATGCATTTTCATAATTTGCATATCTGAGCTTATAAGTCCAAGCTTCTCCACACATAGATAACCGTCGTAGTTACAATCGGGAAAGCGTTCGTCATTAAATGGATTGAAGTGGTACAGGGTACAGTTGCATCGATCCATTTGATAGATTCGGGTGCAGTCGCTGATACAGGCACTGAAACTGTGCGCCTTGAAAAGACTCCGTGTCGACACCTCATCGGGAAAGTAGCAATCGCGAGCTTCTGGAGAAATACCTTTAATTTCTGGATCATTTACCATGCCCTCTGTGTAAAATTTAATGGTTTTTTTCTTTCCCAATACGGACAAGAAATTCACAGATGGCAGTGATGGATTTGGTAGATCCTCCTCGTTGAGTATGTCCACCCGTACAGACTGATTCACGACCAGTTTTAACTCTGAGTTATCACTCCGGTCTATAATGGTTGGTAACCAATGCTTCGAACTACGAATATTGTTCTGCAGCGAGTTGAGCAGGAAACAGCGTCCATAAGGTGTCCACATCGGAAGGAAGTACTGACAGCAGTTAAATGCTTTACCCGAGAAACTGCACTCGTTAAATATATCAGAGCAGTTTGAACTAAACTGAGAACAGAAAAGATTCTCTGTCAAGTAAACCCATAATTAAAGTAAGTAGACTCACCCATGAGGACAATTGACGGTAACCATCAAGTGGACATTTTGCACATTCCACACATTCAGTTGTTGTCTGACAGTTGGCCGTCAACTTATTAACCGAATATCGTTCTGGAAATATTATAAAGCCCAAATGATCGCGCACATTTAAATGAATCGAATCACTACCCAAGCTGAAAACATCATTTTTTAAATATTTTGATAATTTTAAATTTTAAACAAACCTCTGCACATATTTGCCTATTTTATTCCCCACGTCGGAGGGAAGTTGACAAACACTTATACTTGGATATTGAATAGGCGCAAATGGAGATATACTCTCATAGACAACACTCACAGCCCTTGTGGAAAAGTCTTGCTGATACTCTCTGATTAGAAAAGACACTCCCATCATCGAGAGAATTATGCAAGCCAACCAAAAGACGCGCTCAGTAAAATGCAAACTGTTATAAATAAATAAAATTAATTTTTGTAGAATTTCCAATTTCAATCTACACTCACTTATGATTGGCAATATAGGAAAAGCCGACCAGGCTACAATTTGCGCAGTATTCCTTGCTGTAGTCCATAATCTTCCTAATCTTATCCCGCCATGACACACCATCATTTCCACTTGCCAGTTGCTCTTCCATTGTTCAATATGTCCGTCAAAATTCAACAGTCAACTGAGCTCGAATTATAAACGAATGAACATCTGGCAGTATCCGAGAATAGAGTTGGCAACACGAGAGGGTCAAAGTGTAAATGCTTTTGTAGCAGACGCTAAATGCAAAATGCTGTTAGTTGAATTAGTTCTTTGCAGGTATCACATTCGTGCACACCTGAATCTCTTTAGATTATTAATTTATGAAGGTAAGTTTAAACATGTGTTAATTTGTCAAATCTGTGATTAAAAGAAATTATTCGAATTTTCACAAAATGATCAACTAGCGAAAGGAAGAAACCTCGTACTTTTAAGTAAAGTTGTATATTCTACGTCAGTGTAAATATTCAATTATGTCAGATCACATAGTTATTTAAATAAGCCACGACTTTTTAAAAATTGTTTACATTAACAATTCAAAAATGGAAAATTGAATATAGCAAAAAATAAAAATAATAATAAATTTAAACTCTGTCTGTATTTAATCTTTTAATGTTTCTGCATTTTAAATACTGAAAACACAGCAAATGAAATTCCTATTAAGACTGGAAAAAAGCGAGACCCAACAGAAATAAGGACACGGACAAAATGAAGTCATTGCAGCCGCTGACTCTGCATTTTGCGAGTTTCATTGATTTTCTGCTCTCACTTGGACACACTTGCCATCCTCATTCGCTTCCTTGGCCCTGGAGAGCAGTATGCCAAGGCTATATTTTAAATGCGCATTGCAGTCACTCGGCCGAAAAGCCAGTAGCTTGAGACTATAATTTGAGAATTATTACATTTTATTAAAGTACCTTACCACACATCGCTTTTAAAATTATTAAGGAATTCGATTCCCTGGCTGTCTGACTGTCTGCCTCAGAGCTAATTGGCAATGCAGGACATCAATTTGATAGTAAACAAAAACATTTAAATGATTTATTAATTTATAAAATTAAGGTTGATAATTCAACACTTTACTTTATTATTATTATTTTTTTTTTGATAGATTAAATAAATGTGGTCGTGTTTAATAAATACACCTTCACATTGGTAGAAGCATAGAATTAGCTGACCCATAAAAAGTGCGTGGGGAAGAAGTAAATAAGAGAAATATTATTCATTGTCAAATAAACGACCCGAAGGGGATCTTCCGAAAATCCAGCTATCCGACAATTGGCGCCTTTTCAATCTTTTATTATTAAAGCGGTTAAAGATGCAATTCTCAAATTTTTTGTGCGTATATATAGAAATAATCACAAACTATATATCCATTTTCTGTCTCTTATTACAGTAATAGATTATCTTATGCTCGTTTCTCCGCATTCCTCTTTGCCATTCGCACAGTATTTGCCGCACGAATTGTGAAGTAGTAGATAAACTCAATAGCACTGAGGATACTGGCACCTAGAAAGAGCCCCATAATGCCACCAATAGTGACAACTATATCCAGTTTGGTCCGTAAGGCAACCCGGCGGAATTGATACGTGGGCCACATTGTCATCGAGACAGTTATATTCGCATCTTTTGCTCCGGGAAATCTGTAAGATTTAATGAATACC
Organism: Drosophila limbata; assembly: GCA_963924055.1. Taxonomy (NCBI): domain Eukaryota; kingdom Metazoa; phylum Arthropoda; class Insecta; order Diptera; family Drosophilidae; genus Drosophila; species Drosophila limbata. The sequence goes on along the minus strand of OZ001352.1, from coordinate 13,489,666 downwards.
CTGTAAGATGCTTTGATGTTGCGGTGATGTGGAATTTTCAACTCACTCAACTTGTTCGTTTGAGTAGATGGCCTGGATATTGGACTCAGTGCAGGCTGGCAAGCAGTCACACTTAGCAACCGGATGGCGATACTTCATCATCCAGGCAATGTTCGGTTTGACCATTCCATGTCGCTCCAGGCACAGCAGACCAAAAAAGTCGCAGTCGGGATAGCGCTCATCATTAAAGGGGTTGAAGATGAAGAGGGAGCAATTGCATTTATCAATCTGAGCCAATCTGGTGCAGTCGCTGATGCAGGCGCTGAAACTGTACGCCCTGTGGACGCTCCACGAAGGCACCTCATCGGGAAAGTAGCAATCCCGAAGTTCCGGCTTAATGTCCCTGATTTCTGGATCATTTACCAACGCTTCTGTGTAAAACTTAAAGATCTTGTGGATGCCCAATGTGGCACTGGTGGTGACAGCTGGCAACGACAAGGTGGGCAAGTCCTCCTCGTTGAACAAACTCAGCACCGCCGCTCTTTTCAAGTACATGTGGAACTCTGGTGGGTTATTCCGATCCAAAGTTGCCGACAACCAATGTTTCGAGCCATGCTCGTTGTTTTGCAGCGAGTTGAGCAAGAAGCAGGTCCCGGAAGGAGTCACCATCGGTAGAAAGTACTGGCAGCAATCGAAGGATTTACCCGAGAGACTGCATTCAGTAAAGATTCCACTACAATTTAATCCTAGCTGGGAATAGAAAATTTACAATTTGTAATGTTCCAATTGAAATCAACTTATGGTATGATTATTGAAAGCTATTTACTCTTAAGGCCAACTGTCGGAAATCTTTCTTTGGACACTTCGCACATTCATCACAAGTTTCGTAGGGCTTACATCGCTTTTGTATTGTATTTGGAGAATATCGATCAGGAAACAATATGAAAACCATCTGGGAATGCACGTCAAAGTTGTATTCCTCGCCAATGCCTGTTCCCAAGCTATGTCCATAAGAAATTCAAGCTCTGTCATTATTACAAGTTAATTGAAGACTTGAAAATACCTTTGGACATATTCCTCAAATCCACCTCCCAAGTCGTATTTGGGAGGAAGTTGACAAACGCTAATGGATGGAAACCTGATTGGCGCAAAAGAAGATATACTCTCATATATGACACTCACAGCCCGTGTGGAGAAGTCTTTCTGATATTCGCTGATCAAATAGGAGACTCCAATTACTGAGAGAAGCACACACAATAGCCAAAAGATGCGTTCTGTAAAATGCAAACTGTTGTGATTTAAATAATATATCTAAAGCAGCTTTGATTTCTCCTTATACTCACCTGTGATTGGCTATATAGGAAAATCCGACCAGACTACAATTTGAGCAGTAGTCTTTTAAGTAGTCAACAAATCCCACTAACTTTTCACGCCATGACCGACTGTGATTTCTATTCGTCAAGGGCTTTGCCATGTCTGCTCAATACTCCAATATTCTGACAGCAAGTCAACCGAATACTGAACGGAATTCCTGAATTGGGCAGGCATTATAAATATACAAATTGTGAATTTTGTTGAGGCTACTTAGCGGCATGGAATTCCGGCTGTTGCTGTTGGCCTTGAACAGCGTCTCCCTTACTCTAACTCTGAACTGGCGGCTAAAATACAGGCGACATATTTGTCAACTCGAAATTAGTTCAGATACTTATTCTATATTCAAAATTTGATTATTTAGAATTTAATTTTTTTTCCACTAAGATTTTTTATCACTCCAAAAATTTTTCGAATTCATCTGTGTCAAAATGTGACCTTTGTTTTTGCCACCAGTGCCAACTTTCGGTGCATATTTCGTCAAGTTTCCACCTCCAGCTCCTGCTCAATTAGGCTGGTTAGGCAGGTGTGTGGGTAACACATGCAGTAAGTTATTGGTGGGGCCAAAGCGAGTGAACAGGCGACCCGTTCACACTGAGAAACTCAGGGAAGCAACGCCCACACGGAACGTGCCACGACGCGTTGCAACGTGCAACGTTAAATGGACTCGACGTGTTATTGGTGTTCAGAACTTGACGTTAAATTAGAATTATGCAATTACGACTCATTTGCGCTGTGGAAAACACTTAAAAACAATTAGAGTGCTTATTGAAATTTCAAGCGCCGACCGTCTGACAACATTCGAGCTTCATGCAAAACTAATGAAAGCATTTTAATTATTTATGCTGCCAGACATGCAGCAAAATTGTTTACGTAATCACGGTCCACTAATATTAATGCACTCACACCATTGTTGGTCAGACTTTTATACCCTGTAGTCCTAGAAATGGAAGTGCATAGCATTGGTTAAAAATAAACTCAATTGAACACCAATTGTTACTCAAATTATAAGCAAATTTCTATTAATCTGATAAAAAAAAAACTTAAAATATCTTCTTCTTCATAATCTATGTGCTGGGTATCACTGTCGATTTCAGCATTCTGTTTTCAGTTTTCAGAGACTTGCAAATCTCTTACTGTTCCCTCTGTGCCTTCCTTAATCTTCAGTCAGACTGACTATTTAGTCCGTCAATTAGTATGTCAATCAATCCACTCATCAGTAATTCAGCACTATTTTAAAAAATTGTTAATACTTAAATAAGGTTATCTTATTTCTTATGGAAGTATTGTTGTTTTTGGTTAAATAGACAACATTTATTTATATATCACATATATAAATTTAACATAAAATTTCCCTTACCTGGTACGGTTTTGGCAGTAACAATTAAGAACAGTAATTAGTAGATTAAAAAGTATGGTTGGATGCCTAATTAGCTCACAAGCTAATCCGGTATACTGTAATAATAATAAATATTACAAATAATTTTTTGACTGAGCTTCAATGAATCCAATATTACCTAAAAAACTTCAGAACATCCCTTCGCTTTCTAAATATTGTGCTCTACCTACAATATTTTCCACTCGAATCGAGGGCTGGTTCACTGTCGTTGCTATTGTTGTGGCCAGTTATACTGTTGCAGCTATGTCGAGTGCCTCACTACAGTTTCCGGTCTGATGGAAGTTGTTCGCATTTTTACTGTTGTTATTTAGACTGATTTAATTTGAGTTTATTTGCATGCAGCATGAAGCTCAGTCAGTGCGTAGTGCACCACACCAAAAATGTTGCAGGTGTATCGATAAAATGTCAGACGCAATAGTTGCAATAGCAACACAGACAACAGCAACAACAACAACAACAACAACAACAAAAACAACAGCAAGCAACAACAACAAAGACAAACGACATGGCAATTTAAATACTAACATGTGTATGAATAGAGGTAGCTAGTCTATTGGCCGAATGGGATTCGATGTGGGGGGTTATCGAGAGGAAACTGTTGGCCCATGCGATTGCTGGTGATGTCGACACACAATTAACTTGAAAATACTCCAAGCCATGTTAACTGTCAATTAGTTAGCATCAGCTAAGCGCCATGCATACGAAATTAACCAACTGAAATGAATAAATATTATTTACACTTTACATAACATTTAACAACAAGAAACATTTACCGCTTGATCACAAAAAGGAAATAAATTGAGAATTATAAACTTATCAACTTAAAAATGATGGTCAAAGTTTATACACATAAATACCAATCGTGGTTTTTAGCTCGTGCAGCATTCCATAACCAAATATTATTAAAAAACTTTTCTAAACGGGAAAAACAACAAAAATCCTTCAACTCATAGCCATTAGAGCAAATGTTTGCTGCGTGTGTGCCCCCGAGTTGAACTCACATAATTTGCAAACATTTCATCCAGAGTAATAAATGAAATTCATTTTGGCCAGCGAGCCAGGCCATAACAAACCATAAAAGGGCAGCCGCAATAAACAAAATCGAAAATCAATAAAAATCAAAATGATATAGGTAAAACATGAATGACCAAATACATATAATATAAAGCCACAAACAACAAACGTGAACAACAACAGCAAATGACAACCGCACAACAAAAGTCAAATAAAATATCTATGAAAAAAGAAAATACAATAAACAACAAAAAATCGTGTTCAAGTGCCACGTTTCGTCGTCTAAACAACGGGGCGGAGGCGACACCGACGCCGACGGTGGCAGCAGCAGCCGCGGCTGCTAGGGCCATGCCCCTTTGCCCCCTTGCCACATGCAACGCCATTTGCCACCCTCGACCCCTCAGTAGGCTGGCCGACATGCTTTTGCAAACAAAATGTTGCTGTTTCTGTTTAACATGCGCTGACAATATTGCAACAATGTTCCAAAAAAAAAAAAAGCAACAAAGAAATGCAAAAAAATAAAACCAAAACTCACTAACAACAACAACGACAACGACAGAGTCAACAAATAGAAGCCAAAACCAAAAAGCAAACAAAATCTATGATGAACATTTGTAGGGCCCGTTGTCAACAGCACGTAAACAATTGTCAGACCAAATGGGTTCCCTAATGCCAGTTGGTGATAGTAGTTTTGGGGGGAGGGCAGATCGAACTGTTTTGCATGTCTCCTTAGCAGCAACTGGAGGCTGGCTTAAAGCATTAAAGCGATCTAAAGCAGTTGCCGGTGAAAACCGAAGAAGGCAAGAAACTGGGGAACAAGCAGATGCAATAAAAGGCCAATAACAATGCAATAATAATAACAATAACAACTGCAAACCAAAGGCATGCCACAATGTTGCTGTGGCAACAGCAGCAGCAACAACAGCGGCAACAGTTGTTAGCAATATCAGCGATAAAAGTTGTAACAATTATCATTTGAAAGTGCATTGTTACAGTTGTCAGTTGCGGCGCTCAAGTGGCTGCCACAGCCACAAGCAACGGCAACTACGAGTAGCACGACAACAACAGCAGCTCGTGCCACCAGAACCAGCAGCAGTAACAAAAACAAAAACAACAACAACAATGTTGTCGACGTCAGCAGCGCTGTGAAAATTTATATGCAGAAACTGCAGCAATTGCAATTTGTTGTTAGCGCTTGAAGAAACAATGAGGATGACGCCGTCGAAAGAAATATTTTACATATTGTCGCATAAATTTCCATGATTATCGCTGAAGAATATCAATTAGATGCGAGTTTGAGTATTTCTATGGTTTGCTCAAGTCATTGTTTAATGTGGAGCAAGCTCGCACACTCGAGTAATGAGTTATAGAATTGTCATTCACAAGCGATTATAATGAATGAATTATAACCCGAGTGAACGATGCATTTCTAATATGCGTTTCGAATAATTAATTAGGATTGGCACTTCGATACTCAACCCATAAGTGATAGATGATAGTTACTCCACATGCTTTTAAAGGCAACTCAATAAATCGAAGTCTCTGCATAATTTATTTGCTAATATTTCATTTTAGTATTTATACACCCATCTTTTTCAAATCTCCATTAACTTTTACAAATTTGTCTGGCTTTAAATTAGCACATTTTAATATTGTTCTTTAACAAAGTTTAATTTAGCAACTTTATTAAATATTTAAACTCGAAACTCTAATTGTTGAGCGAACTTACAGTTAATAAATATGATTATCAAATTAATTTGGTCTCGTTTGGCCAAAATGCGCTGGCAAAAGTAATTTAAGCAATTAGCTCGAATCCAAATCCAAACCCAAACAGAGCCCGAAACAGTTGGGCGTTTTAATATTGCCAGCCACATAAATCTTTTCATTAAAGTTCAATTAATCAAAAGCTTCCTGTCATAGCGCATAAATCTCATAACGCACAAAATGCAACCACAGCTAAGAGCTCGACTTGTATAGATACAAGGATGCAGTCAAGGACACAAGCACACAAACACAAAATACACACACAAACACACTCACACATACAGAGAAGCCTTTGAAGTTATTTGTCACCATTTCGGGGAGCATACAGAACAAACAAATGTGCAATGTGTTGTGCTTACAACGAATTTGGCCACGCCCACAGCTTATACTAGAGCGGTTTCCTTTAGGCAGGTAATAACAGCGTCGGCCAGCAAATATTTGCATTAGAGATGGAAGCGTGAGTGCAGAATTTAATCAAATTGCGATTAGTAATAGCTCAGCATTTTTATTTAGGTATTTATTTAGATTCCTAGTGCTACAAGCTTACGCCTATTATTAAAGACACTTGTCACTATTATAAACATCGACTTAAAATATTATTAAGATAAAGCATTACACAAATAATAACAAAATAACAGTTAGTACGAAATTGAAGATTAATTTTAATTTTACTTTTCAAGTTAGATTTCAATCTCATTTTGATTATTTTGAACTTTCGTCAGTCGTGTCACGAAACATTGCGCATCTCCAGATTGTGCTGCTAATAGTCAGAGCAGGTGTTGGTGCAGGAGCTGCAATGTCCGGAGCAACGTTGTCCTGACCACCAAGTGCTTCCACTCTGATTGCATTGCCAGTAATGCCAACAGACTCGGACCCATGCCCAGGTAGTCTGTGGTCGCCCAGGTGCATGGCATAGGCGTGTCTGTGGGCGGCGCTCTGTTTGTGTTTCACCTGGGCAATTAACAAGCAATAAAAGCAAGCACAATGCAGCGTTGATAAATGTTTTGTCGCTTAACCAAAGTGGCCCGGTATGTAATTAACAAAAATAGATTTTGCAACGCCCAATTGAATTTACCTACCAGTCCAAATACTGCACTACATCGACGAGATAAATCTGGCCAAAGGAGAGCGGAAAACGACGGAAGCAGCACGTCTTTCGCTTGAACTTTTGCCAAAAATAACTTCGATTGCCTTGCACTTTGAAAACCAAATGCGGCAGTCAACACCTGAGCAACTTTTCGCTGCATGTTCTCACTTTATGAATGGGAACTGAACTGAGCCAGCATCAGCATAAGGAGCAACTGCAGAGCAGTGGAAGCCGTGTGGGTGGTCGCCAACACGAAATGCAAATTAAAAAGTCAAAGCCAAATGCAAGTGCAAAAAGTGTTACACAACTTACGAGCACATTCATTGACTGCAAATCGAGACGTGCGCCAGCTACGCCAACGCCAACGTCGACGACAACGCTGACTGCAACGTCGACGTCTACAGAGACTGCGACTGCGACAGCGACGCCAACGTAACTGACAATTGCCAGCTGCTGGCTGACTTGGCTGACAAGGTTATGGCTCAGAGCCGCGCAAATATTTGGCATGCCGAAGCGAAAAAATACCATGGCATTACGCATACGCACTGTTCGCCCAGGCAAAATTCAAACAAAGGAAATTACCGAGTGTGAAAATAAATTGAAATATGCAGCCCAAGCGGCTTTACTTGTGACGAATCCAGAACGCACAGTGGTACTAAAAAATCGAATTTTCAAAATAAAAAACTTAACATACAAAATAAATTATTTCTAAATTTAATTAATATAAATGAGCATTTGACATTTTTAATATTTATGCTGGAAACACAGAATCAGTTTAATTATCGATCAATAATCGATGGATCGTTTTCGTCAAGTTTAAGAAAATAAAATGTATGGCAACGTCGGAGTGGAAAAAACTTATTTCTTATATAGAACACAACAAAAACATTTAATATACATAATAGTGGGATTCCGGTAAACGTTTTTGATTTGCTTTTGATTATTTTTAACCAAATCAAAATCATTTGACGGAACGACCCTTTTTGCACACTGATTATTTTTTGATTTCGTGAACAGCTGGCAGCCTGGGCGAACAGCTGATTGACAACTAAAAAGTATACAAAATGCCGAAAGAAAGCCAGAAAAGTAAATTTATACACGTTTTAAACGAAAGTTTGCTTTTCGATTATGTTTTTATTGAATATCTCTAATAATTCGAGTACTTTTGACTCCGTCCACTTTATGCCACACAGCTGACACAGTTTTGAGTTGAAAGCAAATCAAAATGCAAAAATAATCAGTCTCAGAGCTGATTTTTTGAAATCAATTAGTAAGACCACATTTCCCTGATTTGCTCTGGGCACACTGAAAATTTTGTATGGAGCAGCTGTGAACAGCTGACTGAAAAATCAAAATCAAATCAAAAGCAAATCAAAAACGTTTACCGGAATCCCACTAATAACAAAAAATTCAAAATTGTAAATCAATAATTTTAATTTAAGAACGTTTAAGCTACAGACTGGCTTAAAGTAATCGCAAAAAAAGGTAGTTGCATGCACTGTGCTTAAGTGGCGAAACCATTTTGTTTGCAGTCACCATACAGTTTTAAATAATTGCCACCGGGTGGTGGCATGCCTCATTGCCAGCCGAAGCGAGCGATATCACACCATAAACGTTGTGCTCCCCGATGGGAATCTTGAATGGCCATCGCTATTGCCGGCTAAATGTCACAGGCATATAAGCGGAATTATGACAAGCATTTTAACGACTGCGACTGATACGAGGAGTATGCGCGCCCTCCGCGCACTGGGCCCTGAGCCCAGCGATATGGCAACGCTGGCTGGCGGTAAACCCATAAAAAGCTTCGCGAAATTGAAACGCAGGCAACACACAGCAAAGCCTGAAACGCACAGGAAAACGCGACAAACGCATGGCCGATGTACGTGAGATTGCGAGTCTGTTAATTGGCAAAAATTGGGCAAGCTCCGCCATAGAGCGAGTCCCGGGGGCGACCGGGCAACCAGTCCGCCATATACATAAGTATTTATGCGATAATGCGTAAATTTTAATGTAAAACAAAAACAACAGCAAGGAGGAGAAAAAAAAAAGATGGAAAAACATTTGCGGCTCGTCGTAAAGTATGCTGAGGCTTCAGCAGGAACTTGTACTCGGAGTGCAATTGACTGAAAGTTGATTTAATGAAGATTTCACAAAATGGCGACATCGCCGTCCGTGTCACTGTCTGTCTCAGTGTCAGTGTCTGTCATGGGGCAATCTGCGAATTTATGTCGTGTGCACGTGCGGAGCTGTCTAGTCATGTGGTTACGTAATAAAGTGCTTGTATCTTAATAAAGGGAAATTGTTTTTTATATCATCTGCTCCATCTGATCCATCTTCTTAGCTCTGGCCAAATGTCGCCTTGCCTGATCGGCGGATTTTCTATCGATATACAACTGCAACTTCTGCGGTGGCTTAAAAATTATGCTGCAAGAACACAGATCTTATAAATAACTATAGGTTTGATTAAGTTATGTACTCACTTGCAAGTAGTGCAAACTGGTGTGTACTTGCAGAAAACTATAAGGGTCAGAAGTTGTGAAGTCAACTTCCAATATTGTACTCAATGCAATGCAACAAACTCACTTGATAAACAGCTGCTGCAGCCAAATCCAATTTCAATGAACTTGTTGTGGCAGTTGCAAATGGCACGAAGATCCGTTGGCGGTTGCTTTGGATAATTGAGATGGTGTCGTCCCTGGGGCGGCATTAGGAACAGGCAGAGCAAATTCATGCCGAGAGCATCGAAATCGCTAGTGCCAAAATAAAAGCCACCGGTTATTTCGGCTGCCTGGCGCAGCATATATGATGTGTCCACCTCCAGGGCACACACATCGATGGCCACGCCCATTCTGGCCGCGACTGGAAAGACGTTCGTGTGTCTATTGGTACTAAAAACACGCGACTCCATTGAGCCACTGACAATGAGTATTCTTGCATTAATTTGCATTGATTTCCTTGCCTCACGCCTGCAGCGATTCACGAAGGTCAAAGCCATGCTAATAGTGCCAGAAAGCAGACTTGACGAACTCCTTCTATTATTTCTGGGATTGGACTCGCCTTGAATCTCCTTCAATTCCTCGAACATCAACTCGCTCAGCCGCAACTTGGTTAGATGCTCCACAGTTGCAAACTGTTCCATCTGGGAGTCATCGAAGAAGACCGTGCCATAGCTCTCCTCGGGATATATATAGTTGCTGCAAGCAGACCTCGATCTGGATCCGGGCTCTATACTCAGTATCGACTAGCCTAAGTACTTACACGGAGCGACTGGAGTAGCCCAGAATGGCCGCGTTATTAGCGGGCCGCTGCAGCAAATGGGCGTTGGCCAGAACTATGAGGTAGTTGACCACTTTGGTAAAAAGCTCCGAGTCACGGCGCAGGTAACATTGATTGGCATCGAAATCAATGACGATACACAGCACGTCTTTGACAACAGGTGCTGCGCAGACGTGTTCGTTCTTGCTGGTGCTGACTGTATTTACAAGACACCTCAAGCTTACCTGAACTATTTTTGCTATCGTATTGCTTCAAAGGCTGAGACATTTCGGATTTTTTTACATAACAATCTGATTTGTGATCCGTTTTTAAAGCTTTTTAATATTAGATGACAGAGAGTGTCAGTTAACACAAGTGTTGATAAACAAAAGCAATCGAGTGTTTACAAAACATTTATAGATGCATTCCAGAGTTCTTTATTACATAAGCTAATGGAGTCGCCGATCTGCCACATAAAGAACTTTTAGTTTGAATATAGCTTTGTACGATTACCAACCACCCAAAAAAAAGAACACTCATAAAATGGCAAAATCCCACCACTTGTTCATCCATCAATTGCTCATCCATCAAGTCAAATTCCTAATGCAAATATTTTCTCATATATGGAAGTAGTTCCCCGGGTCTGTCTGCAAAGTCGAAAATAAAAAACACCTCATCTACATATCCGCGGAATTACAATGAACAATGCATTGTTACAACACGGCCACACACAAGCCTTTTCGCGCCAAGACATGCCAAGACAAACACCAAGCTGCTGTAGGACAGACAAACAGATAAAGCCAAAACACTCGAACAAACAAACAAACATGAGGCAAAGAGACAAACAACATTGCATAATTATGCAATATGGTTATGACTCTGTCATCCCGTGGATTGTGCCAGCCAATCTCTGGCGATTTATCGGCTGATTTTGGCTTTTTCTTTCGATTGGCTCATATCCTTTTTTAGTCAAATTAAGCGCAAAAAGCAACAAAAATTATGAGCAACAACGAACACAACACAACACGACGCAAAATTATGAACGTGATTAATTCATAGATGGTGGCGCTTAGCCATTGTTTTGGCCATGTTTGTCAGGCACTGCACGATCCACGACGAGGGGCCAACCTCACCTCGAGGGGCCATGTCGAGCTGGCCCCCTGTCTGCGATTGACATCCACTAGCTGAACTCTCGCCAAAGCAAAAGCTTAATATGATTATGTGCGCTCGATTTAATCTCAGTCGATTTATAAGCACCTCCATCTAAAACTAAAACTCCTCGCACCCGCACTTCACCCGCCCCAAGACATCGATGGACTTCTTTTTGTATTTTTTAATCAGTTTCTTTTTATTTTTTTATTGATTTTCACAAACGACAACGCAATACTCGTAGTCAGCCAACATATGTGACCAGTTAGTGTGGCTGCTGCCAAGCACATTAAAAATGAAGAGATTTTCCTTGAAAATTATGCTACCGTATGTGAATGTGTGTGCGTCTAAGTGTATACATATAGTAGTATATTATTTTTGGTCAAAACAACTTTGTGCTCAAAATTGGAAACCAAAATCGTAAAAAAAATGCCACGCAGCCACAGCGTGAGTAAGTCAGACGGACACCCACTTTTATGATACTCGCACTTCAGGCGGCTGCAAGTAGTTGGCGGATTACGAGTAGACCCAGACAACGGACGGACAATGAGACAGTCGGACGGACAGTCTGATAAAGAGTCGTCGCAAAAAAAATTGGCTACTTAATTTGGTAATAACAATAATTACGCCTGACTGACTAAACGTTGACCAGCGGCATCATTGGCCGAACAAGCGGCTCCAGCAGTAGCTAAAAAAATAGCCAATTTGATATTGCAGTTAAGAGTAAGCGAATTGACGGTCCATTGAATGTCCCAAGTTGTGAGGAGTATGTGACTATAGAAGGCGCAGGAACAGCAGGAAAGTTGGAGCCGGAAAATAAATAGTTTCTTATACGGTAAACTAACATATTATTATTACATAAAAGGAAAATGATGAAAATATCAACAATGTTAACTCTAATAATTTATTATAAATTTAAAACATCTCAGCAGACAATATTAAAACGAGGCTAAAAAATTATCAAATTATTGACAGTTGAGAAATTTTACTGAACTTTTTCTTTTTTATTTAATTTTAGTATATTCGCTCAAGCTTCGAATAAAAGAAATAATATCAGAGAGAAATAATCAACATGTGTTGTAACTAAATATTATTGAATTTTAGAAAATTTTTTTAATAATTTTTTTACTCAAGTAAGCTACCGTAGAGCATTTAAAAGTCGAATCGATAGTTAGAATTTTGCTTCAACGCTTTTCAATTAAAACGTTTAAAGATAATCAATTAATAATGCTTAAGCTACTTTGACAGCGCTGGTTCTGTCGCTGCTTACGCCGACGACGACGCCGACGTCGCTGCTGACTCAGCGGTACGCTCAATTAGGTGCAAAGACATTTTAAGCCGCCATCGAGTTGTTACGAAGATTTGCAGTAGATTTATTGGCTATTGGCGACCTGGCCAGTGTAGTAGCCAGAGTAGTTGCACTGCGTACGAGTTGTTGGCCTAATTGGCCAACTCAGCTGGCGACGCGACGCTCGCTCCCAGCTTGAATATTGATACTGCCGGGGCAACCTATGACAAGCTACTACTCATACTCGTACTCACACTCATACTCATACTCACATTAACATGAGCATCAATTGCGATGCAATCGACGCTAGTATTGTTGTTGTCTGATATTTATCGAGTTTCATTTTGTTGCCGGAGCTGACGCAGACTATTGACTATTTTTGGCAAATTTTTCAAATTCGAGACTCATAATTCGTGCGATAATTTACACAAAATTAGGCAAGTGTCTCGCCAGCTATCCTTTTAAAGTATCCAACAGATCAACGAATTCAGTTCAACAACAATAAAAAAAACAAGCTAGATTTGTTATCTTTCTCATACCGACAGTGTGATACTCTTGCACATGCAACTGCTAACTGGTTCTATGAAATAATTCATTTTGTAATATTTTGTTGTTTCAAATTTTATTAAAAGCCCCTTCAGACGAGCACTTTTTTACCGACACTTTTTGTCAAAAAGCTGTCCGTGTCGATCACCATCGCTCACCGATGGAATAGAACGTGTTCCATTTCCATCGGTGAGCTTCGGTTTTTCACCGGCGCTTTGAAATTTTGTGTGGTTACGCGACACGGACAGCTTTTTGACAAAAAATGACAAAAAGTGTCGGTGAAAAAGCGCTCGTCTGAAGGGGCTTTAAACGACAACATTAACTATAAAACCGATGTGCCCACGATTAGAGTACATACACAAAAAGTGCACTTGCTGCGATTCCCACGCCAATTAGAATTATAGTCGTATGAGTGATATTTTCTTTGCAACAGCAAAATAATTGGATTGCACTCGAATGAAATTTCAAAAACAGTGTGTACGAGTTTTTTTTTTTTAATATTCATTTCAACTATTTTCGCTTTGCTTTTTAATTCAATTTATGCAGCGCAAATTGCCCGGCGATACTCGCTTATAAATTTGAAGACAAAGTTGAAACTGCTGCAGCAGCAGCTTGTTCACATAGATTGGTAACGCTTCTGCGTATAATTTGTGCGAACGAAACTTTGGCCATAAAATGTGTGTGAAAGCCATAAAATGAGAGAGGCGGCGGAGGCGGCTAACGCTATTCCAAAACTCTTATTGCGGCTAAAATATAATTAATGCGAAGCAAGTTTATCCCGCATTTACTTCCTTTTGACCGAGTGTCCAGAGTGCTCTCTAATCTGGTGCTATCCAAATAAGTATATAATATTTTAAATGAAAATCTTGACTCCCCCTCCTCGAGGCGCCACAACAAAGAAAGCAATTAAAAGTCCAATTAGAATGTCATTAAGCCGCGGCCGATGCGGTCAACAATTAAGAAGTGATAAACGCCAAAGGTTCAGGTAAATATAAAAGACATAAATTAAGACAAATTTAGAAAAGTCTGATAACATTTACAATGGATTAATAATGAACTCGTAAATTCAAAGAGTGTTTGCTAAATAAATTACAAGTCAAACTTATCTAAAATAAATATTAAAGTTTTGATTTGTGAATACGACTGTAAAATCATCAGTATGTATTTTCGGTCTCACTCTACACGTTCCATTTATTTTGTTGTCAGATAAATTAGTAATCGTTTTTGGTGAATGATATAATCGAAATTTGTGGTCCGCAAAATGACTACCTACTTTTACTATCCGAATAAAGAGCTGCAGGATGAACTGTCGTGCATTGCCAAGGCACTTGTGGCTCCTGGAAAGGGCATCATTGCCGCCGATGAATCGAATGCGACAATGGGCAAACGCTTTCAGGCAATCGGCCTGGAAAACACCGAGGAGAATCGTCGCCTTTATCGCCAGCTTCTGATTACCACAGATGCCAAGATATCGGAGAATATATCGGGATTCATAATGTTCCACGAGACGCTGTACCAGAAGACCGACGCCGGCGTTCCATTTGCCGAAGTGTTGCGAAAGAAGGGCATTATTCCTGGCATTAAGGTGGACAAGAATTCGGTGCCATTGTTCTGCTCCATGGATGAGTTCACCACCCAGGGCTTGGATGATCTGCATCTTCGCTGTGCCCAGTATAAAAAAGATGGCTGTGACTTTGCCAAATGGCGCTGTGTCCACAAAATAGACAAAACCACGCCCTCATACCACGCCATCACGGAGAACGCCAATGTGTTGGCCAGATACGCGGCCATCTGTCAGTCCCAGCATCTGGTTCCCATTCTCGAGAGCGAAGTGCTCATGATCGGCGATCATGATCTGGATCGCTGTCAGAAGGTTACCGAAACCATTCTAGCCGCCATCTTCAAGGCGTTGAGCGATCACCACGTCTACTTGGAGGGCACTCTGCTCAGACCCAACATGGTGACACCCGGCCAGAGCAGCCATAAGAACAACACACCCGCCGATATTGGCATGAGCACCATTTTGGCCCTTCGTCGCACTGTGCCACCTGCTGTTCCAGGTAAGATCTTCAATGTAAACTATGGCGATGTATGAAAATACATCAAATAATTGTCATTGATGTAATGAATGAATGAATGATTGTAATGAATGATTGTAATGAAATATCGACTATTTCATCATAGCTTAGATGCAGAATTAAGTTTAGTCGTTTAATGATCATCAAATAAAGCTTGTAACTTTTATTTTTAGCTCGACAATTTTCTTGACGATTTATCGTTAACTTGATTATAGTTTTGGCGATTTCTAACATTTCAATTTTAAACTCGATCCATAATTTGAAATGACATCTCATCAATTACTGTTAATTCGCAGGTATTATGTTCCTGTCGGGTGGTCAGGCTGAGGAGGAAGCCTCTGTTAACTTGAATGCCACCAACAATGTGCCACTCTGCAAACCTTGGGCCTTAACTTTTGCTTTTTGCCGAGCCATGCAGGCGTCTGCACTGCGTTCCTGGGGTGGCAAGAAGGACAACGTGCAAACAGCTCAAAGCGAGCTCATAAAACGTGCCAAGGTAAGATAATAATATTCGAAATGTAAATAATTATTATACTTCTTCTTCTTTAAAGGCTCACAGTTTGGCCAGCATTGGTAAATATGTGCCTGGCTCTATCGAAAGCTCAGCTGGTACTGAAAAATTGATAATCGATTCATATGAAGCCTAAACTAATTATATATACTCGGATATAAGTGAACAGTAAGCAAAAGCAAGCAACAATCGGTCAGAAAGTGTGGACGTTACAAATTAAAAATATACATTTGGTCAATTGCTCCACTGTGGCATCAATATCTGACACTTGGCCGCAAGCCGCATGTTCAATGCTCACTGTTCGTTGCAACAGCTCGAAATACTGTTAACAAGCGTGCAAAAGAGCAAAGAGGCCCAACATGACTTCTGTTAACTGCAAAGTGTCGCATTAGTCCACGGAGATTACCAGACGACCGCACGGCCAATACTGCAGCACTTCAGCAGCTGGCCAACACTCACTGCAGTGCAGTGCAGTGCAGCTTAATTAACGCGAACGCATGCCAAAAGCCGAGCTAATGGCTATGGAGCATGTTAAGCATGTGGCCAAGTGTTCAACTTAATCAGACGAAGCTTCAGTTCAGTACAGTTCAGGTAGCTTCGACTCGACTGGCGTCAGTGTCATGTTGCCGGCAAATTAGTCGACCCATAGTCAGTTTCAGATTCTCCTCCTTCCCCGAGCGAGTCTAGCAATAATTAAAATTAAAGCACTGACTAAGTTATGGATGCTCTCCCCGCTCCATCTGAACCTCCGCAATAACAGAACAGACACGCACAATTTTATTCACACTCTGCAGAAGCGAAGGCTATCGTTGATTTCTCGACTCCTAATAGTGAGCACTTGGGACTAGAGTGCAAATATTTCAATGCCTGACTTGAGAACTGATTCGACATTTGGAAATACTAAAATTTATTTGAAATAAAATTTGAAGTTACTTAATTATTCTTTTACTTGTGAAATAATTTCCCAAGTTAATTATCTGTCCAGATGCGATTCTTTGAGTCTTGAGAAGAATTTACTACTAAAGGGACTAGTTGCACACTACATAGTTATTAGTTATTATAATTAGTTAGTGCATCAGTTGGTCGTCTATGCGATTTGGCTTTCACCTGCTGCTGCTTGTGCCTGTGCGACAACTGAGTTTTGTGGTTAATCCAATCGCCGTCTCCCAATCAGGCCAACGTGAGCAGCATGTCATGTTAATTGCGTCTCTGTGTGAATGTGTGTGTTTGTATGTGTGTGTAAGTGTATGTTGAGTCTGTGTGTGTGAGAGTGTAAATTGCTATTATGCTCATGTTTGCTTAATATGTGGCACACAGCCCACTGAGCTCTCAGCAGCACGCAACGCGTCAAGCCAATTAAAGCCAAATTATAGCAGCGCTTTTTAATGACATGCAGCGTCGTTCTTGGCTCTCTTTATTCCCCACTTGCCTCAGTTCTCTGTAGAGTCTAGACTCAACTTCCACTCTGTCCGTCAGCGAATTCAATTTGGCGTTGAAGATTTATGGGCGTGCCGCCTGCTAATGTGCCAAGACAAAGCCCAAACCAATAGCAATGGCAGTTCTGACTCAAATGCTGTGATCAAGCCCACAGCTTTGCTGTCGGCACGCGTTTAAAGACCGAAAACTGTTGCGAGTACATCAAAGACAGAAATGCCGACAATTTCGACAACAACACGGCTAACGAGCTCGGACTCTTGGCTCTTGGCCATAACTGCTCTAGTAGCTAAAACGCAAACAAAACTCGAGCAGCGACAAGTGGGCGTTGACCATGCCCCCAAACAGTTAAACTGTAACTATGACTTAACTTGATAATTTTTTTGTTCGAACTGTGGCGCCACAGTGGGGACAGAGAGGCAACTAACTGGTCAGCACAAATCACTCAATTGTCAAACGCTTGTTGATTAATTTGGTGTTAATAACGCTTGACTGCAAATCCTGCCCCAGTCGAAGTCACAGTTACAGGCCAAGTACCAATACCAGAACCAATGCCAGTCTCCATCTCAGTCCCAGTCCCAGTCCACGTCCACGTCCACGTCCGCCAATTAATGCCCAGTTGTTGCATTGGCCAACTGTCGCGACCAAACCGATGACCCAAACTTGGTCATGGAGCGTGAAAACGTTTTGCAGCAGCAGCAGCTGAGGATGCGCCTTGTGTTAATTGAAAGTTTGACTGACCATATAAGTGGGAAAGCCAAAAACTGACTCACACACACATGATACGTATACGAGTTCGATTTGGTTGTCTTCTGATAGCCAAAAAGTTGTTGGCAACAACCATAAAAGGCCACACACGCGTCGCCAAGTTACCTGCCTGGGAAACTGCCAACAGTTTCGTCCCGGGCCGAAAGCCGGAGGCGTCTGAAGAATGGAATGGAGCCAACGAACTACTACCAACATACTACGAGTTACTGCGGAGCATTCGCTTTCCATCTGCCATATCATTTGCCCAAAGTAAGAGGTGTTTAAAATGCTAATTTGGACAATAGCAAATGGCAGGCCACCAACTGAACTTAGTTCAGCTGTCGTTTCGCTGCCAGAAGATGGAGCCAACTTTTTGTTTATCTTTTTCTTTTACTTGTGCGCATGACATAATAAAGTGTCACAGCGCAACTTTAACTTTGAACTGAAAAGTATCTACTTGCAGCGTATTACAATTATAAAGTTAATGTTTTCAATAAAAATGTACTTATGTTATTACATCTTTCGAGTGTATCACACATTTCTTTTAAACAATCTTGGAAGACACTTTGCCTTATATATTTTTAATCGCAGTATTATTTAAAAACTGTTATAAATCTATCAACAAGTTAAAGTTCTTTAAATAAATTATTGAAGTCAAATATGATAAAACATTTTAATCTGAAAATAGAATTTAGACGTCCAAAATTGGAGTAAATGTATTTTTGTAGATGCCAAATAAAAAATTTAAACACTTCCCTTTCGACAATCTTAAAATGACTTGCTTTATTTATTTGATATAATCAATTTTATGAGTGTTGCCTTATTTATTATTTATATACTTTGTGTATATATTTTTGGTTTCTATAAACTAAATGATTACGCCTGGACTCTTAAAGATAGAATAGATTAAGTTAGTCATATTCTTTTGCTGAAAGTCGCTTTAAAATACATTAAATGCCGTCCTAGAACTTAGGGAGCACTTAAATCATTTTTAAAATGGAGAATAGACGCTAAAATATGTAAATAATAATTCTTCCTGCCATCTGGGGCTCTTGGTCGGCTGTCGCCACATCAGCTTCCTGGGCAGGCACAGCCACAACTGCAAAAATGTCAAAATGTCAATTGGAAAACGTTTAGGAAAAATCATTTGGCTGCCTGCCCGTCAGTCCGCCATTCCGCTAACCCGTCGGACTGACTGCCAAATGCTTGTTGTTCGTTTGATAATATAAACAACAAGAAAAATAAAAGAAAATTGAAAAAACATATAACTATGGCTATTGACTCGAAGTGGCAGGCAGTTGCTCAGTCAGCGGTTGATTGGGTCACAGAGTCACCATGGTTAAAGTCCCGATTTGTTTGGTCAGGTGTAGACTCAATTGTCTGTCACACGCTGCTTTTTCTCTACGCAAATTTCAGTGTATTTAATTTTCAGAAAATTAAGCAACTTGTTGAAAGTGGGGCGAGGCATTGGTTGTCAGATTCAATAACTAGTAGTTTTCGGCTCTCAAATCTAAGATCCCAAACCTATTGAGTTTCTTTTTATCTGACAGGCGATGATTGAGCTGAGACCTCACCCGTAGTATTTGCCATAAGATGCGTTTGCCTGACAATCGCCCGACATTTCTGACAAATGCTGCTGACAAAAACTTCATTTTTTCCCCTTTTTTTCATTGCTGACGAGACTCCTAGACAGTGGCTAGGCAAAGCATGTTGACAGGCCAAGAAACCACGCCGACATGTCGCAATTTTATGCAATTTTTCAGCAGCATTGTGTGTGCGCTAACCAAAAAAAAAAATTTAAGCAACTGCATAAACATACAAAAATCGAAGGAAAAAAAATAAAATAAATTATAGTCGCACAGCTTTCCGACAAATTCAATGAGAAATCTGCAATTTAAATAATGTTAACTGGCATTTTGAAATGTAAATGCGGCTCTAAGTCAAACATCTTGGACAGCTGCCGCAGTTGCATCACTTTATCCGCCCCCAAGGAGAGAGGCTGCATAATTAGCCAATGCGGCGTATACTTTATGCAATTCAAAGCTATCCAAAAAAATGAATAAGTATTAAAAATACGAGTATTAAGTAAACATACGAAAATTTGCCGGACTAACATTTTTTAAATTAATATGTCCATCGTTTAGAATGGCAATTTTACATACATTTTCTTTGAATTTACAACCATCTCAAATAAAACAGAAAATACAACGAGATATCGATTAAAGACTTTCGCACACCTTCTGTATTAAAGCAATTAAGGAAACAATTCTACACATCGGCTTAATAAAATAAAATAAAAAAATTTTAAATGAAATGTGAATTATATATATATGTTATTTTGAAATTGTATATTGTCTGTAGCTGTGAAAAATGCTTTAAATATAAGTTTACTAGACCAGTAAATGAAAAATAAATATTGTATAGTGATCTCATCCAGCTCGTCATCTTGGTCAATAATATATGCAACTTACGTGGTCTTTCAAGCCATTATAGCTGTGTTACAAATGTTGTGACAAAATTATAATACCCTTGCAAGGGTATAAAAATCCGACGCGTACGCAAAACAAAACACAGGACGAGTCGAAGGATGGACGAGAGTACTTAAAGTCCACGAAGGAAGCACGCACAGACACACACACACACTTACACTCACAGCGATATATACAAGCATACAGATTTATATATATGCACAGCAAATAAATTCAATTTACAATGAAAAATGGCATCTGATGATGAAGATGGCGACGCCAGCACCAGAGACAGGTGCTGGAATAAACTTTATTAACATTTTTCGCATGCTGCACGTGCGAGTCGACAACGTGGGCCGCGTATTTCGCGCTTTTTAATGAAGTTTCATAAATTGTAAAAATCGAACGTTAATCAAATAAGGTGCGAGAGAAATAAAAAGCCATGTCCGTGTCCATGGCGCCTTAAATGGCCGCAACGAAGCGACAAACTGCAGATGCTCAAACGTTGTCAACGCAATTGGCCTAAAGAATCTGTCAATAAATCAATTAGTGTAATATAAATCAAAAAGCCAAGAGGCCGCCAGAGGGCGCACCAATGCGACAATTTTGATGTTTCTATTTCATTTTCAACTGCGACTTCTGCGGCTTTAATTAATTGCAACAAATTTATGTTGGCCTGTCAAAAAAGTGGCCTACGGGCACAATTAGCCAAATGACAAAACCAACACGACCCAAAAGGCTCATAACTCATGCCACAACGCCATGTTATGTTCGTCAAAGCTTGCTCTCACTATGCTTTTCAGTTCACTGTTCACTGACAGCAGCACTCGCATCCAGATACCCAACACTGGCAGTGTACATTTTTGACCCATTGGCCATAAATTCAAAGCTTCCGTCGCAACTTCCGGCAACGAGTGCAACGGGGCGTATGCAAAATGCCAGCAAATGAGCCAAAACGCACGCAAACTCAAAGCCAAATACCAGGGGCGTGAGTGGAGTCAGAATTCAAGCGACTTCGGCTCCTAATCCAATTTAAAGTTTATCGATAACACTGTGCAACACACTAACCAAAACTCTTAAGCTCAAACCAACCATGAATTTTCTTTAAGAATAACTCTATATGCAACCTTTTCTCTTTATGTAAAATTCCAGCAAATAAGATTTTCTATTGAATTTACATAATTGAATTTATTTTTTATTTAAGTTAACTTTTAGTTGGTTGGGAATTTCTCCCTAATTACTGAGTTGTTCATTTAATTTTATAAAATATTTCATCTTAAATAATAAAATGCTTTCTGGTCAGTGTAATTTCTTAAGTTTGACTTCTGCTGAAATTGTTTTCTACCCCAAATAATTTTGACATTTGACTAATGCGCCGCATTAGTTCTGCCAAAAATTTCTTAATTTAGCTTTACCGTTTCCATTGCCGTTGCTCTAACGGTTCACGTTCCTGCCACGACCGACAAGACATTTGCAGGAGGAGCAACCGGTGGGGAAGGTGGAAATGGGAATGAATTTTGGTCTGCATGCCGAATTTATTTTGGCCACAACCCTGTGCAGAAGTTTTTGAGTTTTATCTGCTCAAAATTTGTCACAGCAAATAAAAAGTTTTTCCTTTTTCACTTCGCCTTGGCGTTGCAGTCACTCTTTCTCTCTCTCTCCCTCTACGTTGTTTCTTTTCATCATTTGTTTTTTAATCCGCAGAGCAAGAAATAAAGATAAAACTTAAGCCGAAATAAGTTTTGATAAAAGTGCAATAGGGGACACGAAGAGCGAGAAACGCCCCCAACAATAACGGCAACAACAATAAGAAAAACGACAGACAACAACAATTCTGAAAATGCAGCATAGCTGCAGTAATAATAAAATAACAGCAATGCAATTAAAAGGCACCTGCTGCTGATTTGCTGGATTAAGGATACACAGATACACCAAAACACACAAACACACATACATTTATATATGTACGAGGGCAAGGTGTCCCGATAACCTTGGGGGCGAACAAACGCGTTAAAACTTCAAGTGGCCAGGGACTATAGAACAAGGTTGATAAATCGCATAAGCGGTAACGTCAACCACTTAAAGGGTTACGTAATTACGTAAATGCATAATTCGGTGCAATGAAGTTTTAGTTAAACTGAAATCTTTAAAATGTTTTAAATAACTGATTCTCCAGAGAAAGTTGTATTTATTAATAACATTTATTTTTCATCAATTTTCAAACCAAATCTTAACATTTTCGTTAGATTTTTAGCATGATTTCCGCCAAATATTTCAATATTTGTCCACTTGTCGCGTCATTCCAAAGTGTTGGCAAACAAAACTTTACGTACACACATACACTCACCACACACACCAAGGCAACTGCAGATTGAGTTACATCGTTTTTGCATTCATGGAACATATGTTCGCTTCGGATTTAGTTGTCGTTTTCGAGCGAAGTTTTGCCACAGTTTCGCCCAATGCAAGTGACATTAAAAGCATTTACGATAGATACATAAATGCGTGAGCGAGACAGATGGATAGACGTCTAAGGTTAAGGAGGGAGAGAGACATCAAATCCAGCTGGTCTGTTTCATCTTATCACTGTTGAAGTTTTTGTTTTTACTCTAGCGGTAAAATTATAATAAAATTTCAACTACTACTCGTGCAAATAACTCAAATTAAAGTTTTATGCCTGGGGGGCATACACAAGCACACGTTCTACATACACACACACTCACACACACACTGAAAGCGGAAACCACCATCTTGTTTTAAGTTTTGGAAAGTTGAATGTACGCTCAAAGCAAGCCAAAATCATGTCTGCTTGAAAATGCCAGGGATAGAAATACTTCTAAGAATAACAAAGAATAAAATTTAAAAAACAAAGAAACTAAATATCAGAAGAGAATTTCAAGAAAATATTTTGGTCAATCGAAACATAAATAAAAATAAACAAAAATAATTGAACAAATTTTCAATAAAAAAAAAGCTTTTTGAAAACTCCCAAATAAAACCAAAACAATGGTTCATTGAAATGAAATAATTAATAAAACTCCCTTGTTAAACTTGTAGCTATGTGTAATTGGAAAATGAAACTTGTTAGTTGTCGAGAAAACCCATTAACGATAATGCTAAGCATAATTACAAGCAAAATCGCATTCAAGCATGTTTTAAGGGCGTATTTAAATAATTTCGAAGAGGTTCGCATCGTCAGCATCAATAAACGTTGACGGGCATGCGAAAAGTTTAAGTACATAACCAACAATAGTAGCAACAACAACAACAATAAGAAAAACGACCACGACAACGTCAACAAGAAGAAGAACAACAGCAACAACAACAACACAGCTGAGCAGCCAGAAATTATGGCCACACTTTCGTTTTTTGCAGTCGGCCGCAGGACAAAGCCGAGCGCGATAAGAACGCGGCATTGCAACATTCTTGAAACGCAGCCAACAAAAGCAACAACAAAGTAAAGAGAAAGAAACAGAGAGGGAGAGAGAGAGGTGGTACAAAGACAGAGACAAAGCAAGCAAGTGCATTGTGGGCCATAAACTTGCGACAACGTCTTGCGAAAAGTTTTGGCTAACAGCAGCTGCATTGGTATTGGTGTTTGGTGTTCCTTGGTGTTGCTGTTGGTGCTGGTGTTGGCGGCGGCTATCAGTTGGCCAGAAGTTTACTGCTTACGTTTGTCATATTTACGCGTGAGTTGCACTGCAGCTCGGCAGGCAGCAGCTCCTATCTCAGAGACAGGGGACAAGAAAACATGCGGCTATTGAGGCAACTGCATCGCCTGACAGTTGCCTGCTGCCGAAGTGGCAGTGGCAGTAGAAGTGGCAGTGACAGCGGCAGTGGCAGTTGCAGTGGCAGCGGCAACGTGTCAGTGGCGGCCACTTGTGACAGTTTTAAAATTGTCCAACAAGCCACCATGGACAGCACCGCAACAACTGACTGATAAATGTCGCTGCCCAGGCAGCAAGTACTGCTGAAAACATTTCCTTATTTCCTGCCATCCTGCCAACGTGGCACGGAAAACTTTTAGGCCAAAAGGAAACCCCCGAGCGACGGAAGTATTCGGGTGCCATTTTTATGCAAGTCATAGAAATTTACAAGCCCCAGTGACAAGAATGTTAGTTTATGGCATCAGTAATGGCAACTCAGCTCGAAGTTGTCTATATAGTTTGAGCTCCCTTTTTAGCATTTTTCAAGCCAGATATGTACAAGAATATTGCGAAAAGTACAAATTATATTACCATAGCTTTAACAATCTTTAATCAAATTGTTGTATAGCTTAGCACAAGTTACTTAATTTTAAATGGTATTATTATTAGTTAATACGATTCTGTAAAATTTTTAATTTTGTTTGAAAAACAGCCAAAAAGCCAGTCGGTTTTTGGCTTGAAGTAGCATCTCAGGGTTTTGATGTTTTGCAAAGCAATTGAGATTGTTTTCAGTTAGAGAAAAAAGAGGAGGGAGAAGGGCATCATTTTGCTTGGGAAAAGTTTTGTAACATTGGCATATGCAATTGGGTTCGCTGCACATCCTGTCGACAGCTTGGACTTGGCAAAGTTTTTCCCTCAGCCATTGCTGTTAAATATGGCAGGCCTTTTTTAGGCATTTTCGTAGCGGGGCAAAGTTTTTAATGAATTTTATAGCAGCCGCTGAGCTACTAATCCAATCACAGCTAAACTGCGCTGAACTAAGCTCAAATAAGATGAAGCAGTGAAGCGTTCGATTATGTATTACGTAAGTCGAATCCAAAGCATTTGCCGTTTGGCTTTTGATAAGGGGGCCAAAGTGCAGGCAGCCAATCACGCTAATCACGTCAGACCGACGAACAGACAAGTTGACGAACAGACACAGAGAGACGAACTGACGGCAGACAAACCGCTTTGACTTTGATGCGCTGTCAACACTGGTGTTTCTGGTTGGTGTTGATTGGTGCTGGTGTTGGTGTTGGTGTCGCTTTCAGCCTGGTCATTAAATGCAGCACATTAAAGCCGCAGAAGCAGCCGACAACGACGACGTCAACATTGTCTGACAAGCGTTGAGTCAATTACATGGTAATAAACTAATGGCAAACGCCACTCTCTGTCTCCCTGTCTGTCCGTCTCTCGGTCTGTCTGCCTGGCCATCAACATTAGCAGCAGCCGCGTGACATGTTCGTTAATTTGCAGTACTTGTTGAACTTTTGGCCAAAAGCGCTCTTGCCTATAATAACAATTGGCTCAAACGACATGAGTTTCGTTATAAATTGCAAACGTGCAAGTTGTTCGAATTATTCCCGAATATAAACTTATATTGTTATATGGGTCCATCATTATTTAAATCTTTGACCTTGACACACAAAGACACTGTTTAAATAAATAAAATTTATAAACAACAAGAAAATAATCAAAAGGTTTTTTTTATAATTAGCTGAATTCCCAGAACATCCACGCTAAATGGTAAACTATATTGATAAGATTCAATTTAAATGATTCGATTCCCTTAGTATAAATAGGCATAACCACTGTTTATAAGTTGAAAAACAAATAGTAGCATTTTATGACAGTTCTAAGAATTGTGTGAATTAGAAAAATGCGCAAAAACAGTTTGCAAATCAAAATAAAAACTTTGCACACATATAGTTGATTTTAGCTGAGTTCAGCTCATTAGTTTGATAAGACGTACTTATTCTGAAATCATAAGTTCGCCAAATTGAACTGTACACACACTTTCTTCGCTTTAATTGAAACTATGATTAGAGAGAATAACACTGATTTGCGCCAAGTTTAATTAAGAATTGTTAAACAAACTTGTTTTTACAAATATTTGAAGTTGATTATATTTAGTTCAGCACACACTTATTGAGACTCAGCTGATAGGTGGATCCGGATTGACAGGTGCCATGGATAGGACGATCGGTAATGCACTTGTCCTTGTCGGCACTGAAACCGGCAGGACAATTGCGACCCAGAGCACCGCTGAGAAGCGACAGCAGCAGCACCATCAACCAGGCCCAATTGCAGTTCATTTTTGTTGTCTACACAAAGAACGTATGGTTATTTAGTCGGGCAGGTCTTCCACACAGAGACTCACCTTAATCGAGTGCAAGATGAAAATATTTACAGCTCTACAGTCGGTTCTAGCTTTTATAGACACTTATTAGTTTCTTATCAGCAGCAGAAACAGATGCAACTGACTCAAATCTGAGTGAGGGAAGATCAGTCTCAGTTTTGTTAAGGTCAACTGATCATTAGGTTAATGTCGTAAAAAACAGCAAAAACAAATTCTATTTTAATTACATTTATTTAGCTCAGGCCTATAGATTGAACAGCGATATATCAAATAAAAGCAACGACAATTTCAAAAGTCATTTACAATTACTTAGTTGAACTACTTTTCTCCGTAGACACACTTGTTGATGTTAGGCCTATAGGCTGAGCCGCGGGGACACTCTCCTCTAATTACGCGATCAGCAACACACTTGTTGTGCTCGTTCTTGAAGGGAGCGGGACACCTGTCAGCCGAAGCGACGACAGCGAACAGGGCAAAGATGAGCACGGCAAACCACGAAAAGTTCATTTTTATTTAGTTGTTGATTAGCTGAAAGAATTTGAACAAAGAATAATAGGTGTAAGCAATCATAATATGTAGCAAAATATTAAATATTTTTTGGGCAATGCCCATTGGGCTTTTCCACAGCGACGCTACGTGACAGTCGTACGACCAAAAGTGACAAAAAAAACCCAGCTGAACTATAATTTTATACCCTGAGGGTATATTAAGTTTGTTCAAAAGTATGTAACAGGGAGAAGGAAGCATCTCCGACCCCATAAAGTATATATATTCTTGATCAGCATCAACAGCCGAGTCGATATAGCCATGTCCGTCTGTCCGTCTGTCTGTCGGTCCGTGTAAACGAAAGGATCTCAGAGATGGTAAGAGCTAGGACCACCAAATTTGGAATGAAGACTACCTATAATGTCAGGCAGAACAAGTTTATGTTAAAATTTTGCCACGCCCACTATGGTGGGCGTAATTCATCAAAAACTTTCATCACCTTTAATCTAGGGTTTTAAGTTAAAATTTTAAATTTTTTTTACACCAACGGGTGTAGGATCATGTCCTGAGACTAATTACCAACTTTCAACATGATTGGGCCATAAATAGTGAAGATAATAAGCTTTAAAGATTGGCAGCTTCATATGTATATAAATAGAATTATTCTTCATTTAATTGATTTTACTTTTACTCTGTCAGAATGGACATCGAGAATGTTAACCGAATTTGCCAGCATCAGTCTGAGAGGCGGAGTGGTCGAAGTGATAGGTGCTAGGCACGCGAAACGGGAGATCGCGGTTCGAGTCCCGGTCTGGTCGATGCAAAAGATTTTTAATTATTTAATATTTTTCGTTTATTTGAATTTTCAGTTTAATGGTAGAGTCACGCGAGGGGCGTGGGTTCAATTCCTGAAAAGGTCAACGAATTTTTTTCGTTTTTAAAAATATTTTTACTTTTAATAAAATTTTAAAATTTAAAGATAATGTATAAATTGCCGTGGCCTAGGCTCAGGGTATAATACTGTCGAGTGCACTCGACTGATCCACTTGTTTTATATGAAAACATCAAAAATGTAATTTTAAAATATATTATTAAACGTAAAATTTGGAAAATGTAAGTTAGAGGTGGTTGAATTGGCGTTCTTTATGAATAAAATAATGTGTTTTCTTTGCATTTTGATTAGATTATTGATTGCAACACAATCTTTACTTTAGATGTTATAATTAATGAAAACACGCCGAAATAGAAGAAAACTGCATTTAGAGAACTAAAACTCTTAAAACAATATATAGTAGTCTTGAAAAAAGAGTAAATGCTTCTTATGAATTAGCAAAAAGTTGTCCTTCAGTTAACTAAACTTATCCACTTCACAAATGATTGCTTTAATTTAAGGATTTGTTTAAATTTGAATTAAATTTCATTTTGTTAATCACTTAAACACTTGACACATACTTTTTGACTTTGCTCGACAATTGATTAAACCAAAATATGCTTTTCGGCAGCTGGCAGCGTCTTTTATAGTTAGTTGAACATACATACGAGCAGAAATCTTATCACATGAGTTGAACCTTTGGCACAATCAGTGGCGTTTAAACTTAACTTGATAAGGCATCAACGAGTACGCAGATAGAATGAACCAAAGCTGAATTGGAGACTTGACACATCTGTGAAATGTTGCAACAATGCGCCGAATTGAGGCAGCAATTCACGAGTAGAACAAAAGGGTCTGTTCTCAATGTGGGGGGCACTTGAGAGCCGAAGTAGGCGTAAAAATCGGCGACAGCTCCAAAAATTCCAATTGTCAAGGGTAAGCACAGGTAACACAGGATGGCCCAGGTGAAGGCAAATGGCAATGGTAACGGGACATTGTCCGGCACAAAACAATGGACAGGTGGAGGCGCCTTTTGAGTCCGGCTGTCAGAGCCACAGTCGCTGCCACATTTGCTGCCACTGTCAGTGACGCTGACGCTGACGATGCCACATTGACAATGGACACATGCCACTGTTGGTCAGGCCCAAAGCCTGCTGGTCATGCATATGTCATTCAAATACAATTACATTCAGAGCCATTCACTGTCCGACTCTTTGGTCGAGATATGAAATCATTTTCGATACCTTTTTTTTCGGCAGCTGCGCATAAATCAAATGGTAACGAGCCATAAAGCTTCATTGTCGATTGCCATAGAGTTCAATATTTGTACGAGTTGCGAGTGTGCTACGAGTGTGGATAGTTTGATTTTGATGTACGACAAACAGTTACCACTTGAAGGTGGCCACCACTTGAACTCAACTGAAGCCGAAATACGACAACGACAACGAAATCGAAACCGAAACTCAAGCTGAACAGTGCCTCATAACTCACTCAACACTTGGGTAACAATACTTCAATACTTGTACTCATATATGGTTGCGTGTCTGCTCAACTTTTGTCAGCACTGGGCTATGGTCTGACAAAGTATGGCCTGGTCTGGCATAGTATGGTCTGGTCATGCCTTGGCTTTGAATTATTGATGGGCGTATTAAGAAGATTAATGTGATGAGCGGTGGCATAGAGTTTTGTCGTCGTCGTCGTCGCCGTCGCTCATGTTAATGTCTTCATTGTCGGCTTAGAGCTTTACCTTTACCGTTAGCTTTTAGCTGGCACCTCTCTCCCACCCTCATTCCCTCACTTTGGATCGCCCCAATTGAACGTTGTATAAGAGCAATACACGTTCATCAACGTTGCCATTTGAGGGTCAGGTCGATTGGTCATTTTGTCGTTTCCCCCTCTTCCTAATTCCTAGCCTTTTTACGCCTCCTCCGAATGCTCCAATAGCTCCTCCATTCGGTTGTTCCGTTGCGCGTCCATAAGCCATTTTTCTTCCCGATGCACATAAGTTTTAAGCTTTGTGTAATTTATTTTTATAGCCATGTAGTCGACGTAAAGATTGCAAATATGTAGTTGCCGTTTGCCGTATAAAAACCTGGTGTCGTTAGTTGCAAATCAAATGCTTGTCATGTGGCATGGGACATGGGGCATGGGGCAGTTAACTGCCCTTTTGTAGCTACCCCATTTGCTTGTTGATATGCAGGATATTCGATATGTATGTGTGTGTGTGAAAAAAGGATTGCATGACTGTTAGCAGTGGATTTGCATTAATGGGCACAACTAAAGGACATTCCACGATGCATACTAACCAAGGAATTTTTTGAAGCATAAAAAGCTGATCTAAAATTTAAGAATATTTAAAGAAAAGTTTAAAATAAAGTGTCCTTGCTTTTTTGCTTCTCACTTTGCTCGTCACTTTTGCTTAAGTGTATTATTTAAGCTCCTATCTTAGCTTTTCACATTTATTTCTAAGTAAGCTTCTTAATTTCAAATTCTCACTGTTTAAATCTCACTATTTCTTTTGCTACTCCTTCCTCTTTTTAAATGAACCATTTAACTTCTCGGTTAGTAACTTACTTGACTGGTCGCTTCCTTCATTGCTTCACATTTTTATCTTATCCGTGAATAAAACAGACGCTTGACATCTGTTCTTCTGTGTAACAGTCTTAATTTAGCCCGTAGTTAACCATTTTAATTGTAGCTGAGTATTATTTAGGGAAAGTCGAGGCTCCTCTGCAGCATGTTGCTGCCACAGAGCCAAACAATTTAGTGCAATTGATGCATTTCTCATTACGTTGCTTATGTTGCCGCTGGACGCGGTTTGTGGCAACCTCAGACATTGACTTTGGTGCAATTGTGGCAGGCCATGCGGCTTTTAGACTAGGCCCTGGCCGGACCGGACCCGGGGATTCATCAGTAATACTGTTACAAAGCCACGGCCAACTTGCCCCAAAGCAACCCCCAACTGGGCCAGAGCCAGAGCCAGA
Organism: Drosophila limbata; assembly: GCA_963924055.1. NCBI lineage: Eukaryota > Metazoa > Arthropoda > Insecta > Diptera > Drosophilidae > Drosophila > Drosophila limbata. Next base: position 13,459,190 of record OZ001352.1, on the reverse strand, counting down.
GCCAGTGGCAAAGCCAAAGCTAAAGCCAAAGCCAAAGCTGAAGCTAAAACGAATGTTGTTTTTATTGCTGCCGCAATGTTTTAACTTTTGTTCCGCCGGCACCGCCAACCAACTGTCGCGTTGCATGTTGCCGCTATTACTGCAGCATTTAACCACTCAGGCAACGGGGCAACGGGGCGATCACCCGCCTCACTTTTGGCCCACACAGTGGGGCATGGCAAAACGTGCTGAGTTTTCGTAATTAGTGCGCCGTAGTGCAGCATGGCCACGTACAGAGGACAGGCAGAACAGGACAGGAAAGGAAAGGAACTGGGGACACATTGGCAAAGAAGCAGACAGAAATGTAACCAGCTCCCCTTTTACCAGCCTTTTCCCCAATCGGCTGGCTGAAAACTACACGTTTATGTCGCTTAGCTGCTGCCTTGGGCCTTTTGAGTGTCACATGACAATGTCTGACTCTATGTGAGTGTGTGTGTGTGTGTTTCTTTCAGCTCGTTGTGTTGGTTTAAGTAAGTTGTTAGTTGCATCGCGTATGACACACAAGTTGTCGCCTTTAAGCTGCCCCTTTGAGTACTTGCTGCCAATATTAAATGCAAGCACATTGTGTGTGTGTCTGAGAATATGCGAACTACTTATGAAAAGTTAACAAAGTTCTCTTAGACAGATTCTGCTGAATTATAAAAGCAGATATTTTCAGCGCAGTGGCAAATATTTGAATTTACTATAAGTTACCTTGTGTAAAACATGCTTTAAAGGATCTAATTAATTACAAGATTAAACCAAATATATATGAATAGTTGATAAAATCAACAAAATTGTATTTCCTACATTTTACTTCTAGATTTTAAAATTTTTGTTGTATAAGTTGTACTTCACATGTGACTCTGATGAAAGAGAAATATATTCATCTTATTAAAGCTTTTATTTCAATGTTATGTCACATACACTTAGATTGTACAACAACAATAGCTGTCATAAAAATATAATAACAGTATTTTAAGCTACAATCAATTGATACATTGTAATAAATGAATTCGTTTTATGCAACTAAATTTTTGATTATTGCTTTGCAATTAATATAAAATAAAAACCCATTATAAAAAGTAGTTTGAAGGTCGTAGGAAGCTTTACAAAAAAAAAAACTGAAACTAGCCAACAACTGTTTATGGGTTTATGCAATGTTCTGGCCAATGCTAACGACATTGGCAAGAAGCAGCTTTCAGTTTTCAGCTGCCACGGCCTTAATTTTACTGATTATGCCAGAATCAGCAGTAGCAGCGACAAACTTTTGGCCATTAAAAGGATTCGTTTTAATGAGTTTGGCAGGACAGGCAACAAGGCTTCCTGCCATATTTTGCCCTCCCACCCCCTCAAACAATATAAAAGGGAGTCTTCCACTTTATCGATGTCAGTGTAAAAACGGTCGCTGTTTATCTTTGTTTTTGGCCAGGCCAAAACTGTAATTGGGATTGTGAAATGAGAATGAAAGATGGGGAATAATGTGAAAATATCTGCATTTTGGTGCAATTAACAATGCGATGGTCACAACGTTCCCCCAGTTTGTGGCCGAAGACACAGAGGACTGCATAAATCAAAGACTGAAAGGTACAGTGCGTAAATAAAGTAATTGTCCAAATGTGCTTCATATTTATACAGCGACATCACTTGCAGCTGTCCTTTTATGGTTGTTAATTTCTGGGCCAACACCCTTTACCTTTACCTGGCTTTTACCAGTTACCTGGACATGGACTTGGACCGGACAGTACTTGAGTGCATTTATTAAGAAGTTGAGTCTGGCTTTTTGGAGAGACTTAATGAATTGTGAGCGGGCGCTATAAAATCACTTGTACCGCTAATTGAACCGACGGCACAATTAAAGTTTTCAACTTTCTCGTTACACACAACTCCACTCTCGCAACTCAGATGATCAGTCTTTATTTTATTTTATTTTATTTTATTTTATTCTGTTTTTTTTATCAAGTTGGTTGCCTTTTTTATATGCCAAAAGCAACTGATTGACAGCTGTCATGGCGATAACCGCACTGGGACATCGAGTGGAACTGGGAATGGGAATGGGAATCGGAATGGGAATGGGACTGTAGTTGCAGTTGCTTTTGCTTTTGGGATTTGTGATGCAGTTTTTCTGCATAAAATGCAGATACAACTGTTGCATTGCTCATTTTCTCGCGCTTTGATCGTCGTCTTGTTAAGGAACTGCTTGTATAATTTTAATATTTCACAATAAATGGCAAACGCCAACGCATTTTAAGTAGTTGAAGTTCAACCAAAGCCCTAAGGCCAGAGGGACTTTCTCTGTGTCCGTACATAACGGTTTGACAATTTGCAATGCGAAACGAAGCCAAGCAAACAATCCAACCAACCAACCAGCAGAAAGCAAAAGCCAAGGATGGTCTCGTCCCATGAAAAATGCATGTGACGCAAAGAAAAAAAATCATATAAAAATAAAAATATATGAAAACCAAGCCAAAACAATGATGCTCGAAGAGTGCCAGGCAGATATAATACTGCTGACCGATATAACCCTATTTGGACTTGTTTACTCTTTATGTTTATTAGTGCACTGTGCCAGCGCCCACTGGCCAAATGACCGCCAACGTCCACGACAACAACAATAACAACAGTCAGTTGCAGCTTCCAAGTGAAATGAAGTCATTTTTTCTTAAAATGCGGTAAGTGTGGCAAATTAGTTGCAATGAGGAAAAATTGCCGAGTCATGACCAGCAAAAATAAATGCCAACTTTTTTTTGCACAGCACATGATAGGCACTTGGAAAGATTTGAGAACTTCTTGACAAAATGATTATAATGAATTGGGGTTACGGTTCAATTCGGAATTTAAGCAGATATTGTTGTTGTGCAGCTCTTTACTTGAGTTTTTATTATTTAAAGTAAATTTAAAAAAAAAAATACAAAACAGATATGTTTATTTATTATTAATGAATTCGACTAAGAAATATTGGATTTTAAATATGAATATAAAATGGATTATTCATACAAAGGATAAAATAATTAAAAATTGGAAAATTTGGCTAATTCATGCATTTATAAGATCTTCCACGAATGCAAAGTAGAGCTTTGTTATAAATTGTAACTTCCTATTGAACATCCAGTTAGTTAGCAATAAATATTCACCAGATGGCAAAGGAAGCCGTAGATTTTCTGGTCTTACATGAAGGTTTTTCACGAAAAATGTGCCCTGTGGAAACATTTAACTAAATTTAATTGTCAACAGAAATATTAAATTTTATTACTCACATTAAAGGGACACTTTTGATCCAAGTTTGTAACATTTTTGATAAGGCCAACAACCAAATTAATATAAGGAATGTGGTGCTTGCGAGTATACTCACAAAAGTCGAAGGTTACGTTGATCAACCATGGCTTATACCCATTAGCCTTCTTTAACACTTGTGTATTAATATTGACTACATTTGCAGGATGCAATAAAGTAGCATTTAAATTGAAAGTGATCATATTTCGTTTAGCTACTCGTAAGCGGCACTCGTTAAACACCACCCACGATTTGTTCAAGGACTCGCAAATCACATTGGTGAACTTCATTGATGCTGCATCCTGAATCAGAATAATTATAATTTATTTATTGCACTATAGTTTAACTATATAGAAGTATGACTCACAAAGCCTGATAGAATCAGTATCGGTAGAACCATCGCCAATATTCTCAGTTCTACACCCATGACGGCCAACAAGCAACTGTTAACAAATTGCCAACTTTCGATTGAGTTTTAAATGCCATTTAACATCAACTCAAATTGCAACAATTATTTTGTGTGTGTGTATTTTATTTGAGTATAATCGATGTTAAATATAACCAATCTATTCTGATTTCATCCAAGTCAATTTGAGAGTTGAACAAAATTTTCAAGTTTTCTATATGCATCGTTATCATTGCTGCAAACTGGATCATTAACCGAAGCTTAGAAAGAAGATAATTACATAAATTGAATGCTTTTCTAATTTAGCGCAACCAAAAAATATAATCACTACCAACGGAGGCGACGAGGCAGCACGAAGGGTGCAAAAGGCGACTAGCAATATATACAGGAAGAATGGGAAGTTTCTTATGGCTGTCCGATCAGGTCGAGCTATAAACCGATCGAAAGGTATAAATTTAACTAACAAATGTGCATACTAAGACTTTTGAAAACTCGTGAGATAAACGATTGGAGCAAATTTGGCCGTTGGAGCCTTTTGACATTATTTTTTAATTCTTTACTCTTTATATCAAAAATACGCGTCGAATGACACCTCAAACATCAAAATCCGACCACTGGTTGGAAAGATAATTAATTTTAAATTTTTAATCACCTTCTGAAAATAAGATGAAAAGTCAGTCCACTTGTTTGTTTTTTTGTCTGTTTGTTTGTATCAAAGCGTTGATATAGCTTAAAAGTTTGAATGAGGACTTGTTCCCGATCAAGAATCCAGGAACTTTTTTTTACGACTTTTTCAAAAAATCGCTAGTTTAGCGGGAAATCGGTAAGTCCTGCGAAAATTGAAACTCACAGTATCCAAACAATAGAAGCAACAGATATGTCGTTGGAAAGGCATTTTGAAGGGCTCTTAGGCATACCTTTAAAATAAAAATCACTGTTTTGCGCAGTGCCGAATGCCAAAATTTTTTTTTTTATAATTTATGTGTAATACTTAATATTTTTCGTCACAAAATTTAATATCAGAATTTTTTGGGACATTAAAATGTTTTCGTCAGTAAACTTTCACCTCTGAAAGAGGTTTTTTATAGGATACAATAATATTTTATTTTAAAAGTCCTATTTAAATCATAAAACTAAGTTGAGTTTTTCACAAAATTCCACTTTTTGTACTAAAATATTTAATTGATTTAAAAAATCAAGGACAAAGAAAAACAGTAAAAATAGTCTTTGTATTTAATAAAGCCAATGTTCAATTTGAGAAATTGAGTTCCTCAGCATGTCGAGCATTTGATTAAATTCGATTGAAGCTTTATTGAAATGTAGTCTGGAAGATATTATGTCTAATTGGGTTGAAAGCAGCCAGGTGAATGGCTAATTCGGAAGAGATTTATGTTAAATGTCTCACATAATCAATGATTACAATAATCATGTACAAAGATTAATTTTGCAGCTCTAGAAATAAGTACAGACATAGAGGCACATACAAAAGACGTTTCAAAAAGGAGAGGAAGGAAAGATTGGATAGGCATCTGTTTGAGGCAGGGCTTTGACTTTGCTTTTGCCTATGGCCCAAAATGTGCTCAGTTAATTAATGCGTGCAATTTAACAAAAGCATAAACGATATATTTAATCGACAACTCCAAACGCCCCCTAGTCAAAGTACACACACACACACACACACACACACACACACACACACACTCCTAAACACCCAACTGAGCGAGCAATAAAATTAATCAAATAATTACGCCAAGACAGCGCCAGAGATCGAAGTGTTGGGGAAAGGGAATGGATACAAATAACGCTCTTTAGTTATCAGCATCCATAAACGAGACATTAAAAATGGTCGAGAAAATGAGGCAATTGCCGCAGCCCAAGTCAGCTAAGAAAACTGGGCCCAGTCAGTGGCTCTCTTTCGTTGGCCGTCTTCCGTCTGCGGTTTTTATTTTCACTTGAGCGCAGTGAGGCATTTATCATTTTTAATCGAATGCGGAAACAATGGAGCGCGTCTAAGTGGAGCATTTGATGTGGGTTGCCCAATGACGATGCCATTGCCCCATGTGGAAGCCGATTCTCGTCTGGTGGGCGATGGAAGGCAGCCAAGAAGTCAACGAACACAAGAAGCAGCAGCAGTTAGTGCTCCAAACAAATCTATAATAATTTCTTTTAATTGCTGCACTACATTCACCAGGGAAGAACAGATTTTTGAGGCATCTGGTAATACAAGAAATAAAAAAGTTTCAAGCTTGAACTCGATTTTGTATACTAAATAAATCATTTTATTTTTAAAATTTAATTCTTAAATGGAAATTCAAAACTTAAAACTGAGACATAAGCAAGTCCAACTTTGGTCAACTAAATATCTGTAAAAACAACTATGAAATGGTTTACGACCATTACAAATCGGTCAAAGTTTCACATAAGTACCTCATATATCAAACTCTGCCTCCCACTGAAATGGCCCAAAACCAACTGAATAGCTCTTAAATCTTTGAATTTTGGGCAGTGTATAGGAAAGTCGTAGTTTGGTTCTTATAATAGTTGGCTGATTTGCCATCTTGTGGCTCGCAGAGCCAATGAGCGCAAAACGCAAACCTAATGTAGCAGAAAATTACTTTATATGCACATGGCAGGCACTGTTGCTAACCGGCAATAGATGACGCTCTATTGCATGCGCACACACACAAGCACAAACACACGCCTATCAGCAGGCAATAATCGACGACTGCACAAAATTTAATTTGCTTTAAATTGTTGTTAAATGCGAGCAATTGAAATTTATGCCAAAGCAAATAACCAATCCAAAACAAAACAAAACACAGCGATAATCTCGCCTCGCTTCGCCTCACCACATCATCTCCTCCTGCACTTCGATTCACCAACATCGTCATCGTCATCGTCATCATCAATTTAGGCAACAATCGGCGACGCCATCGTCGACCAGTTGGCGCCGTCTGGGGGCGCATGCGCCAATGTCCTTGTGTGCTATTTCCAGTTAAATTTAACATAATAATTTTTGTGAAACGCCGCAATTTACAGACTCTGTCTGTCTGTCTCTCCCATGTTCGAGTTGTCGTTTAATACGGCATAAAATGTCAATTGGGCTGACTCTGTCTCTGTCTCTGTCTCCGTCTTCGTCTCTGACTCCATTTACATCTCCATCGTCTGTGGGACTACCTGTGCGCCCAAATAGTTCATATAATGAAATTCAAAACAAATTTGTGCGCCAAACAGTTCTCAGTACAAGCGAAAAGCGTTAGGCTAACTTGCAACTTGCAACGTGCAACAAGGCTCGACATCACAAACTGGTTTATAGTTATTGTCCATCTTTTGATTTCTTGGGCTGTCGATGTTGTCGTTGTCTGCTTTGTGGCACTTGCTGTTGTTGCTGTTGTTGTTATTGCCGCTGCTGTTGTTGACTCTTATTGGCTTTTTGGCTCGGTGATTAGTAGGTCAGAGTTTTTCATTTCCAATTGGATGTATGTTGCACAAGCACAAGCGACACACACACAATCTCGGTAACTTACTTACTTACTTGAATAAAGCACAAGTGTGTACAAGTGTGTGATGGCGGCCTGTCCATATTAGGAAAGGGTACAACAACTCAAAACAAACATTGACTACGAGTACTACTACTCGTACATATATGTAACTACAAGGTAATATAAGAACTGGGCAATGCACCAGCCGCTACTTTGATTCATTTCAAATGTTCGACTTGTGGGAAATCGCACAACCCAAGGTAGCCAATTGGTCGCGACACACAAAATAACGATCCTAGCCAAATAAAAAAGTCAAAGGCAAAGGAAGGAATATTGCCGACAGCTCAGGATATTGCTAGACCAAAGGGATTGGTAAGAGTCAATGATAAAGGAGCTGAAGGAAAAAGAAAACAGACTTAAATACGTAACTTAGATATGTTGTCATTTGAATCCATGTCAAAAGAGAGTAGAGCAAGAATTGAAAGAGCTGCAGAAAGCGAACAGTCTGTAAAAAGAAAAACCTGCTTTTAAAAAAAAGATGCTTCAACAGTTTATCTTTTACGATGAAATATATAGAAGATTTGTACGAACTTATTTTAAAAACTATCAACAAAATTGGAAGAAATGGACAGAAATTTTAAATTTAATGGAAATAAAAATTTTATAAAATGTTTACTCCAAGACCTTGGGATCAGGGTTTCCAAAAGGGAATATTGATCTATTGTTTGAACCTTCGAACCAAGCCTTCTTCAATATTTTGGTTTTTTGTTGCATTGGTTGTAAGCTTTAAGTGTTTTTATGTTACGGTTTCCATTTTAAGGTTTATATTTAAGGTAGTCTAACGTAGATGAATTAAACTCAATTATAAGTTAAAGAAACCTTAAAACACATTTAAATTTTTTTAAATTCGATTATAAAGATTAAAAGGTGGCAACAAAATTAATAATAAAGTAAGGAAATTAAAAATTAAAAATAAAACAACCTGAGGAAGCGTGAAGTATATATTTAAATCTTGGATAATAACAGATAATAATTTCCTATGCAAAGTGTTATTTTTGTTTATAAAATTCCAAAGATGTTAGCAAAGATGCCTAATTATTGTAATTATTGTACATATAGTACGTATATTTATATTTATTTTGGTCATGCAACTATAATTGATTTGGTCAACTCTTAACGCTGACCTGAGATCACGATATCTTTGTTTACCTGCTGAATTTTTGCAGAGGGGCTACGCCTTCCATTTGAGGGTCTCACCTCGCCGAAGGCAATTGGGCGGGAAAGCAAGAAAAACAAATATAGAAACGTGTCAAAATAGTTTACTGTTTATTTTTTTTGTGGGGGTGGCGCCTATCGAAACGGTCCCAAAATGTTGGACGTTGGTGGCCTCCAGTAACAAAAAAATTCGCACGAGTATTTAACACCAAGCAAGTGATTGTAAAAACAACAACAACAACGACAATCATTAAAAAGCGAAATAACAATAAAAAAAAAAGAAAAAAGCAAACAATAATAATAAGCGGCTGGCAATCAATTTGAAATTGAAACGCGTTTTTATTGCGCCGGGTAGGTGTCTGTCTGTCTTTCGGTCTGTCGTATACTCGAGTACCGTGCGTAGGCCATATTATTTGTCGTCTTTTCTTTCCTTTTCATCTGTTGTCCGCACTCCACTTGGGTCTGGCTGAGGCTCAGTCTGTGAACATCGAGCTGGTTTTTGGCCACGCCAATTGACGCTGATTATTTGCAATTAGTGTGGCCAAAAGAAACCCAAGGCGACATTCGTGATATGACATCCACCGACGCGATTCAGAAATCTTTAAATACCTGACTCCAGTTCGTATATGCTGTCATAATCTAATAGCCCTCTTAGCACTATACAAACATGTACTTTTTCTAGCTCCTTTTCTTATTTTATGTCTCGTTTGATTGCATTTTAATGTGCGTAAATGCAAAGTGCATGGAAACATCAAAGACTGCGCTATTTGCGCACAACTCAAGCCTTTCAAGGCGTATCGCCTAGCATCGTATAGCAGCATTTAAAATATACGTTGATGAAAAACGGTCAGCAATTTATGTTTATAATTGACTTTACTATTTAGCTTAGAAATACTAAACAAATACAGATTGTTAAATTGATTACTGGACAGTAATATATAATAGCATATATAATATTTTTCGCTACATTTCCCTATTAACAATCGGGTCTTTCAGTTCATCAAGAACTCTCTGTACCAAGCCATTTTCGATAGACATACTGACTGATGATATATACCATAAAATAATATATTAAAATTTATAGCTTGTGCCCAAAACTAACCCAATTCGCAACGCCTTCGCCCAGTGGCGACATTTTGCTCTGTTGGCCAGCTCACCTGCCCTGACAGATAGCACTTACCTCTTGATTTGAGCCACTTTATTTATAAAGAAGACACGCACCTATCACACTAAGATATATATTATAAAATGTTGGCCAACATTGGCGCTGGCGTTGCGTTGGCGTTGGCGTTTTGTCAACTTTTGGGAACGTCGACATAGAATCCAAACAGAGCAGAGCAGAAAACGATAATAATCACTTTGATGAGCATCAGCATTGACATATTGTTGAAATTATTGTCGCCTGTCAGTTTGCGTTTCGCGTTTATTCACTCTTCAATGGGTCAGACGAGCTTATTCTCTCAAACTGATTCCCAATTAGAATTGGCAGCCGGTTGCAGGCAACAGGGGCATATGGGGGACTGGCTGATCCAATCGTTCAAAGTCAATATTTATTCAATGCGTTTGTGCATCGTTTTGACTGATTTTGATTACACTAGTCAACAGTAATTCGTAAAACAAATAGGCGCAAATAGAAAAAACAGTGTGTAAAATATATTTGAGATATAAAAGACTTTCTAGTGCATTGTTTCTTAAGTTTTGCAATTGGAAGTAAAGTTAAATGGCCTGAATTTGTTACGCAGTGTTCTTATTGCTGACGCTGATGAGCTAATGCCGCCAGCAGATATTAACCGGGCCAATAGACATATACAGACAACATCCAGTATATCCCCACAATAGCCCAATGTCATGTTCGCTGTCCATTTGTGTGAACCTCATGCAGCATGTGGCACATGTTGCTTGCCCCCATCAAGATTTGCATGGCTTATTAACTGGTGGCAATTGCGATATGCGTCTGCGGTGCGGTTGCGTTTTGTTGACAATTTGTAGCGTAATTAATTGAAGCCAAATTAATAAAAGCAACAGCATACACAACACAACAACAGAAAAGCTGGCAAACTGATGACGACAGCGCCTGCTGGGGGATTACAACTGGCAGCGCAACTGATACATAATGTTAAATGACTTAAATGTTGACGGCCAACCAATAAAACAACAGCGGCAACAACAACGGCAACTACAACAGCAACAATAAAAGCCAACAACAAATGGGCAATCACAAGTCAAAATCACGTTTCAATGAGCAGCAGACAAAACACCGCAAACAGACGCCACAGCCATCGCTCACGATTAACTTGGCCAAGATCTGCCTCAGCTGGCGCTTTGACTTTTTCAGTTTCACCTCTCTCGCCTTCCCCAGATTTGTTATGCTTTGTCAATGTGCTTGACAGACTCTCAGACAAACAGACAGACAGCTAGGCAGCCAGCCTGTGAATGCGTATTAATTTTAGCACACGATTAGTTTTTGATCATAATAGCTTCATTTTAATATATATTTTTTATGGGTCGACATGGTAATATCAGGCAGGGATTTATTTTCAAATTGTCAGTCAATTTTCTGTCAGCATTTTTACAACTTACTAATCTGACTCGTGAAATATATATTGAGTAATACGTGTATTATTTGAGTATACGTGTACGTAATATTTAGTCAGCATTAAAAGAGAAAATAGAGCAAAGCTATATCACTTATATTAGATAAGAAGAACTGATAAAATAAAAACAATTATAAAATATTGAATTTAACATTTATCATACCATATTTGTTTTCCAATTATTTCAAATTATTGTAATAAGCTAATAATAATTATTTTATTTAGATATCTGAGAAACTGAATGGTTTAAAATGCATTATTTTATCTAACCGTTTTTTTTATCTTCTGCCCAGTGTTACATTATCAGTTACAAAATTTCCTTCTTTTTTTTAATTTCTTGCAATTTTCAAACACAGCTAGTAAAGATTTTATATTTTTGATATTGCCAAAATAAAGTTGTTAACATTTTCTCAAAACTTCTTGATTTAGTAGATTTAGTATGCAACTAACAAATGAAGAATGCAGCTTATTCATATAACATTCGCCCACACTCCAAAAAACTAAAGACACTTTCTAGGCGGCCGTCATCTATGCAAATTATAAGTAGATGTAAATGAGAATTAAAACAAAAACTAATGAAAATGCGTCTAAAATTAATTAAATACAACAACTTAATCGCTCGGCATTTCCGCTCGACAATTCACTGGTCGTTTGCACTCAAGTAGCTATCTTGGCCTTAGCTAAAGATCATTTGCTAGCTTCAACTTCCCCAATGAATGAATGATCGAATGAATGAATGAGTTGGCGCACCGTCATTCACAAAGGCCGCCAGACCAAAGTGCAGGTGGTTGTTGTTATATCTTTGAGCTGGGCTTGGTGCGTGGGTGGCAGCCGCTTTCGAGAGTATTTCCGCTTGAAAGCGGCAATAACAATATTTGTAATAATAAATTTACGTTAAAATATAAATAAAATCAACGTCGACGTCGACGACGACGACGCCCCCGCTTTAAAGCCGACCGAGCGCCAACGCAATCGCCGTTAACAGCGACGCCAACAACTTGTCAAGAAGCTGGCCCAAAGCGATGCTCACAATTAGCCACCAACTGAGTAGTTAAGCTACGACTGAGACTCAGCCCGAGACCGTGACTGAGATTGGGAGTTTGCTTTCTCACCGCTTTCTCAAAGCCAACCATAAAAGGCCCGCGACGCGAATCCAACTTCCTAAGCGGGTTCGGGCCAACAGAAAGAGAGAGAGAGAGAGACAACAAACCTAAACAAGTCATAGACTTGGACTCGTGTTTTGTGACCATATTAAGGCAAATGCGATTTGCAAGCTGGTAATTAAAAGCCAAAGTAGAAAATTCAAATGCGTGTAGAGCCGAGTTAGAACATTTGCATAAACAATTCGCAGACAGAGGCGTCACTTACAGTGGGGTTTCAATCAGAAGATCAGTTTCTCAGGAAAATATAATAGAATTAAGAAATGTCACTATGGTAAGCTAACTCTCTATATTAACAGGAAGTATGTCATTATCTTAATATCTTTAAAAATTAGAAAAATCAGAATCGTTCCCTCTAGCGATGGCCCTGGGTTTGAATCTTAAGCATAAAAAATACATAGAATTGTGACGTTTGTTTTTTTAATTATGGTCCGTTTGGTCATGTTTCTGTCTTTGGACTTGGCAATAGATTAAGTTGTCAGCATATTATAGCCAATTTGTAAGTATATATAAATTTATACGTTATATGTGTGTGTAGCTTTTGGCATGATAATGCAAACACTCCCCAAAAAGCGTTTCGATTCGCACGCAAATCAAATTAATGTTGCATGCCTTAATTTTTCTCTCGACGACCTTGCGACATGAACAAATTTATGCTACTTAAGCGGACTTCCACAGCTGGCCAGCTGACGATGCTGTTGAAAAATTATAATCAAATTTAACTGTTGTCATCATGATTTATTTCTGTATGCGCTGTTAAAGAACAACAACAAAAGCACAAAGACAACAACAATCACGAGATGATCGACAGACAAATGAACAGTCAGTCAGCTGCTACTCGGGTCGATCTCTCGATCAGTCGCTCAGTCTTGTCAGCCAGTAATTTGTCTAAATACTCATACATGTGTCTATGAATATATATCGAATAAGTGCGGCGAATACTCACGAATGCCGTCATACAACTTGTTGTTATGCCTGCAGGAGTAAATCCATTTTGCAATTAACTATTGCCTCTTGCCCGTTAATTATAATTATTATCTAAATAAATAATAAATGACCATAACACAATTGTTTCGTAACAAAATCAACGCCAATCGGCAACTAATTTGAATGCCAAGTTGATATAAAAACAATGTAATAAATTGTTCAATTTTTTTATAATAAGCAAACGAGCTATGTACAGATAATATCGAAATACTTCTTTGTGAATTTATCTAATAATTAAAATCAATTATTCCTTTTTAAATTTGACGGCTTAACTTGAAAAACATGCAACAATCAAAATAAGTCCAATTTACAAGGAAGTAGAAGTATTATGGAATATTCACTATGAGAAAAGCGGATATTCTGAAAAATAGCACAACAAACCAATTTTAATATACGAATTTTTGTATGAAATGATTGTATACAATATCAGATAAAAAAACCGTTTATAATGTTATAATTTTCTGATATTTAAATGGCCAAAAACCAAAAAATTTGTTCATCAGTGCATATCATTTAATAGGTCATATAAAAAATTTGTTTAAGCACACGTCAACCCAAAATAATTATAGATGGAAATGTTAATCTGACAACATTAGATTTCAAAGTTCAATTTATAATTTACACTTATAAAGATTATTACATTCTTGTCTCTATTTTTTATAAAAAACTTGAGTGTGAATTAAATAAATTTTTTAATCGAAATAACATACAAAAAAGCACACATGATTTACACAATTTTAAATGACACGTAAAAAGTCACATTCCTATTGCAACAAACAATTTTGTCCCCCACTTCGATATTTGACACCAAAAATCTCAAAGGTCTAAGATCTTTTCTGACTGAATTCTGGGTAATAATAAAGCTCAAAATTCTTAAAGCCCAGATGAGCTTACAAATACTGTGCTTATAAAGCGAAGATTGAATTTCAAAAATGTTAATTATCAATTGTTTTTAGAGGTATTGTCAAGTTTAAGCTGCTGCTTCTTTACTTTGTCACTTAAGAGTGATAAAGTGTTCCATTCGGCACTCGAGAATGCTCACCACAATTAAGTTATTTCATTAACATACTAGAGATGAACAAAAATACTTGTGGCTATGTGATCATCGTTTTGAATAGCTTCTAGTTATGATTAGAATGAGATGGGCCACTCAATTGAAGTTCAAAAATCTGGCTAGAAATCTTGAAGGTAGTCACAAATTATCATACTGAGCCATAACAATGTTTGACTGATATAAATGAATGTCAAACGGCGCAGCAACATAAATAAAAAACTAGTAATAAATTTAAATAAATAACTGCCTAGCAATATTAGATCATACCGAGAGACATTTAGACAGACAGAACGGGAGAGTGAGTGAGAGATTGAGAGAAATCTCAGCCAGAGAATGCTGCGAATCGTACTCAACTCGAAATGAAAACGAAAATTTAACACAGTTTTGAATGCACTCATAAGTATATCCAAAAAGTCACTCAAGAGCAGCCGCCGATCAACAACAGACCCGAGCGAATCGACCGAGACGATCGGACGATTGGACGATTGAACGATCGGGCAACCGGCCTGCCAACGCAGAGACACCCACACAGGCCAAGTGAATTGAGTGGGTGAGTGGATGAGTGAGTGGAGTGAGTGGAGAGCATTAAGAACTGGTTTGCGCTCAGCTACAGGGGATTTGGGTCTACGGCTCTGCCTTCAATGACGCTCTGTGTTGTGTGTTGGCGTCGTCACAAGCAAACCCAGCCAACAAGCTGGCAGTGGGTTTAGCGGTTTATTGGTCGACTGTCGAGGCTCGCTTCCAGTCGTTGCTGTCGTATCTGTAAGATACAAACGTAAACTGCTGCTTTTTAATGCCACATTTCATTCATTGATCGTTTCAATAGCGCACCGCACGCTCAGCGCAACAGACAAGTGCCGGTCCCGGTTTCCCGGAGCGTATTCTCAATTCTCGGTGATCGGTTCTCGATTCTCAATTCTCTGTGTGGGCATCAACCGCAACAGGGCCAAAATCAATAAGCCTACTCAGACTCGCGTTGGCTTCGCTAACGGAGTCAAAGCCAAGTGCTGCTGCCCCAACATAGACACACTTAAATGAGTGGACGACATTGACGGGTGACGACGACAACGACGGCAACGGCGAAAACAACGACGGCAGCGACGTTGACAAACGGTGCTCAGTGCATAGCGGACAGGCGCAGCAAGCGGACGCAGCACGTTGCTTTCAACAAGACGCAGAACACAGAACGCACCTTTCTCCAACAATAAGCAAGAAGCAACAATCTAGAAGCCACAGCAACGGGCCGTGTATTTTTGTGCGCCAACTCGGGTTATTGGATACAGATACATAGATACACAGCAGCATCAGCAGCAGCAGCATCAGATGTGCGCGTACTCACGGATATTTTTAGCAGCCGGCCTCACACACTGACACATAGATACACAAACACACACACACACACACACACACACACACACAGTCACAGTCGCATTGCTGACACACGCGGCTCGCACGTTTTGGAAAAACTGTTCTTTGAGGCTTCTCTCACATTCAGTTGCATCGCGTATCCATCAGATACCATTTTAGCTAAAAAACAAAACTTATCGACAAAGCCTAAACAACAAATTAGCGCAAATGACAACAAAATAATAAAAATAAAAGCACGAAAATATACAAGCAAAAAAAAAAACTAGTTTGCTGTGGAAGTTCGAGGAAATAAAAATAATAGAATTCAAAATCAAAACAAATTTATTTTTGTTGAGTTAATCTGCCAAATTTATGCATGAGGCAAGCGTTAATTTCAAATAAAGTCACAAAACAACAAATTCTATGACTAATTTGCTGATGCTGTGGAATTTAAATTGAAACTTACAATCAAACACGAAATCTGATTCGTTTTCATTTAAAAAAAAAAATACAACATAAACAAATACAAATAAAACAATAATCAAAATCAAATTGAAGTGCGCGTAAAGTGCTAAAAATACATTAAATTGATTGAAAATTCAAATTTCTATGTGACAACCGCAATAATTACAAATTTCAAAACTACAATCAGTCCAAGGCACCTCCCACATTTTTGGATTTATGAAATCAAAAAGGTAAATAAATATGTACATATTTCATATGCTGTGATCTCTTGTTATTGCTGTTGTTGCATCAATAAAAATAGACAAGCATCGAGCATATAAATATACGAAGTATCAGCAAGTGGGGGGACTTGGCAGCAACCCGGGGCGTTCCACAGTGGAAAGCGAAGCATTTATTTGATCAAGGTGTTGAAAACTTTTGATTTTCCTCGGTCTGCATTGGGCGTCCAACTTGTCAACAGCTTTCAGGCATTGCCTCTACAGAGGGCTGTGTAGCCTTCTCATTCGATATTCTCTCCATCAACTATGTTGTCTGGAGAGGAACTAGCTGGAAAGACATTTAAGTTCAATAATATGACTCATTTTGTGATTCAAAATTCGCAACATTTAGACTTTTAATTGAATCAGAATTAAGAATCATACTGTTTAAAAAAAACATAAATAAATTTAAGGAAAGTATACTCACCCCTCTATAGACAAATTCTCATCAATCGGTACTATCGCTATACATATTTATTTATTTTGGCATTGCTATTATTAATTTGGCTCGATTTAGTATTCTTTTTAGTTACATTTTCATTGTGTTTGTAAACCAACCTTTCATCATTCATCAGTTTAGGTAAACATTTTTAAGCTATTTAAAAATTAAATTTGGCTTAGTATCATTGCTAAAGTTGCTTGTTAACAATAAGGGAAACTAAGAAAATATTCATTTGTTGTCATATATTGGTAATACTATGAATCCATGGCCCCATGACCCAAATTAGTTAGTTTAATGTGGGAACAGCTGTTGCTGTGTCTCCGCAATGAGAAGAAAACAAAGGGAATTAGCCAAAAGGCAAAAGACAGAAACCTGTCAAAAATCAAGCAAATCAGAAACAATGGCAAGAAACTAATGGGTAATACAAAACCACACAGTGTTACCAAAATACCTACACACAGATAGAGAGAGAGAGAGAGAGAGAGAGAGAACCAGAGTGAGAGGAAGATTGTCATGTCGAATGTAAACACAAACATATCACACATACGCAACGTGTGCCAATCTTAATAAACAAACTACACTTAAATGGAAATCAAACAAACGCATGGGAAGCAAGTCAACAAAAAGGCAAATAAAGAGAAAAACAAAAGCAAAAACATAAAACGAAAATTAAAAGATGCAAAAAAAGGAATCAACATCAGAATTTGCTTCTAGCGGACTAAAAATAAAAAAGAGCCCAACGGCAACAACACGAGACGCCGATGTAGGCAAAACAACAATAACAACAACAAGCGGCAACATGCAACTGGCAACAGCACGAGACAAAAGCAACAATAACAAATGAACAAGATGAAGAATTTGATTTGAAATTACGAATCACAAATCGAAGAGAGAAAGAGAGAAAAACCTGCATACAATAAAAACTAATTTTAGAGCTGTGGCAAAAACAAATAAAAACTCTGAGTCAGTCCGACTCTATAGAGATATGCGGAAAACGAGGGCAGTTTCTAAAGAAGTCGTGGATATATTTTATTAAATTTGGTCCTTTTTAAATAAAATATGTTGTAAAAGAATCCACAACCGAGGGCTACTTAAAAGTAATGCATAGTTTAAGTTATTGAAAAGTAAATGCAACCTTTTTTATTATAGTGCTAACAATAGAGAAAATCAAGGCAAAAATACGAAAGCTCTTTTCAGCATGTCTTAACTTTTTTGTGATCTTATGTCTGTTTTTCCAGAGTATTCAGTTGCCAAGCAAGCATTCTACAGTATAAGCTCCTCATTTCCCTTCCCTTCTCTTTTCTGGACAGCTTTCATTTGCAGTTTTTCTCGCATATTTCGTACACTTTTCCAGCAGACGCTTCATTTTCCATTTAACCGCGCCCGACTGCCCGCCTACCGCCCTCCTGTCGCATCCCCACACACACACACATACACACACAGACAGACAAACTCAGCTCACTTTGTGGCGTGCAGACAAGCGTGCAGAAAAAGTTCTAAATTTAATGGCTACACCTAAAAATGTAGCGACTGCAACTGGGTTGGAGGTTGGCAGGGCGGATGGGGAAGCGGTGCTCATCGTCAGTTTCAAGTGCACTTTGGATAGACAGCTACTCCCTGCAGTACCCAAAAAAAAAAAAAATAGAAAAGAGGAAGGCAGCAAAAGCAACAACAACAGTCAGAAAACAAAACATGAAAAATTTGAAAATGAACCTCGCCCTTCGTCTGCCTCTTCTAGCTTGTTGCCTCTTCACGGCTGGCCGCACGCACGACGCGCCTTTTGTCTACTCTGTTGTTGTTGTTATTGTTGTTGTTGTGGTTGTTGCATGGCAATGCTAAACGGGTGAGCGGACAACTGGAGGTGGGGGAGAGAGACAGGGCAGCGGATCGGAGGGCTATTCCATGCACTATACTTGTTGTCTGCGCATTTCAATTGGTTTCGTATTGTGCCGTCGAGTAATTGAAAACTTAAGCAGCCAGCCAAAACACAGAAGCGCGCTTTCAAATTTTTCAATCAGAAAAGTGAGAAAGTGCAAAAAGCCTGCACCGCATCCTGTAGCACTTCCTGCACATCCTGTGGCCACGACTCCAATCACGCCCTCAGTTTCTGCTCCTGCTCCTGCTCCTGCCTGTTGCGATGTTGCTGTTTGTTCAACAACATTTATTAGCCGCGAATACCTTTAATCGCATGCAATTTGTAGACTTAGCACACGGAACTTGCTAATTCTCACGTCATTTTGGCGCCGCAGGCAACAAAAGCAACCACAAAGTCAAGACGACACCCCGCTCCTGGCCATCGGACACTGGAACGGGTTACGGAACTATCGGGGGTTGAACCAGGGGAGAGCTGCGAAATTTCAGTGCTCTTAATTGCACCTTGTTGCTTGCATGTCACGTAAACACTTTCCGGGGAGCCTATCGGGCATATCAGCTACGTTAGAAAATTTGTTACAAAAATGCAGAGTATAAACAATAATTATTACAGAGTAAATTTCAAATAATAAAGTAAGATAAAATTTAGTTGGATTACAAATCTATATTATTGAATTTTCTTTGAAAATCTACCTTTAATCGACTTCTAAATATAATTTGTTTAAGCTTATAAACGTTTCATCTTTCAATATCATAACGATATTTTTCAAAGCACAAATCTAATTGTATATTTTTAAATGAATGTAATTTCTTGAATAGTGGATATTTTTTATTGCAAGTTATCTTTTTCAAAATGAAAATACTAATCAGATTTTTAACTATCTTGACTCTAAAGATCAAACATATTCATTGACCACTTTTCCCATACCCATTTCAAACTTTCCCAAAGATCATTCAAGAGTCGTCGGATTGTTATAGGAACACCTTTAAGATTTCGTGCTTCGATTCAACTATCGTCGCGTGGCAAAATTTAATTGCCATGCAAATCTGGAGAGCAAACTGCAAAAAGATAAAAAAAAATAAAAATAAGGCAGTCACGAATGCAGAACAAAGTGAATTTTTCGGAACGTGTTGAAAATGGCAGCTTTGAGGAACTGTTGCAAGTTAAACATTAAGATTATAGGGTAGACAATCAGTTAGCTGAAACCCCAGTGTTAAATGTAGTTGAAAGCAACTCTGCTCTCCTTCTCCCGTTTAACTGTTTATGATGAAAAGTGCAGACAACAATCAATAACAAACAACAACAAGAGCAACTTGTTCAAGTCTTGGTATGGTCAAAGCAATGCAACAAGTGCCGAGCAACGGGGTGGGGGGCAAAACGAGGTAAAAGACTGGGCCGGGCCAACAGCAAGAATCTGATGCCAATTTTGGCAATCTGCACTAAATTGTCCATTTAAGTGAACCTGACATGGACACCACACACTCCTCTGCAGTCTGTAGAGTGTAGTCGACGATGATTGCAATCAATCTCCTCATATTTACACCTCTGCACAGCTCACAGATTGAGAGCCAGTTGCAGCGATTTATGAGGCCAAGGCACAAGCCGTGCAACAAGGCAAGGGCGTTAGCATCGGTGCAGAAACAGTCGACATTCGACATCTGGCTTAGGCGGTGGCAGCTTGTTGATGTTGTTGTTGTTGCCACTGTTGCTGCCTCTGTTGATGACGTTGAATCGGCATCAAGTTACATTTCATGTAACTTAATTCTTGCATTAAAATGCATTCATTAACAATTTCTAGTCGTTTGCCGTTACTCTGTTTGCCTCCCATGCATGTTGCTATTTTTTTTTACTTAGTTAGACGAAACCGCAACCGCAAAATAAAAAGTAAAGTAAAAAATAAAGTACAGACAAACTTGTGGAAAAAGTAATGCAAAATATTTAGTACAGTTGACCTACCACAAAAAAAAAAAAGTAAAACTTTCTCGAATGCTAAAACAACATTGTTACAAAGTTAACTGTGGCAAAACATTAAAGACAACTTTTCAAATATATTAAATACCTTTTTAATCTCGACATCATGTAACTAGAGTTTAAAATTGGCAATTTAGCTAAGCTGTCAGTAACATATTTGAATATATTAAAATATATTGCTCTATCTTGTAGTTATCACAAGTTAGCAAAAATAAAATTTAGAAAAAATCAATCGTATACTTTGAATGCGAAAATTTGGAATGATCTTTAAATTATTATTTTAATTACAAGAGTTACTTACTTTTATTAATTGTATAATATAGGTTTTTTGCTTCATCTTATAAAGCAACACAAATCTATCGAACTTTTGTAGATATTTGCTTTCAAAAACCACCTTTCGAAATGTCGATAATCTTAAAATATAAGAGATTTAATTTTTTCGGACATACTTGTATTTTCAAAGCTTAAAAATTGACTGTCAAAAATTGGAAAAAATTGTTTTAAATTTCGTACAAATCTCTCAGCAACTTTTTAAGAGCACCGTCAAATGGTTTTTGACCAGATTAAATTAATTATTTTAAGTTAAAAGCATTCTGATTTGACTTTTACGCAGAAAGTGCTCTGATGGAAAGTCATTTAGATGATGGATTATTAGCTTTATACTTGAGAGTAATTTATTCTACAACGCTTTCTGTTGAATATAATATATAGTTAAAGCCTCAAATTTATTTGAATGCTCCGATTGCCATTGTGCCACATTGACCACGCCTTTAACCAAATGCATTGGTCAAGTAGATTGATGATAGTTGAATATTTGATAGGCATTCGAGAATTGCGCAGTAGTCTTAAAGTTGAGTTCGATTAACATCTTGAGGTAGATTTGTTGGATGCTTGAACTGAGTTGCAAGTGCCACCAACTGGCACCTTGAGGCGACCATTTAAGGATTAGCTAAACAATCGGTTTAAGTAATCAGCTGAGCATGAGTCAACCTGAAGTAAATATAAGTGTATGTGAACGATTGCGATTGTGCAATACGAGTACTCGTTCTTATACTCATATTGAAATGGGTATTCGTATTTGAATAATCGTATAATGAAGTCCAAATTCGACTGATCAACCCTGCCCAAAAGAATAAATTTGTTTATGACTTTTTGGTTGATGCGTTTTTCGGCTTCAGTGGGTTTTATGACGGAAGCAAAGCGTCATGAAGGAACCACCCACACCACACACCACAGCACTTCATCCGGCAGCGACTTCAGTTCGCTCAAGCAATTAGAGCCGTTTACGGAAGTTGTCGGATGGGTTAGACCCAGTTTCGCTCGATTGCTCGTCGATTTTGATAGAACACCGAGCATTTTTGGGCAATTCAAACAAATTGTTAATTGCTTTCGATTGCTGGGGCGGCACAGCCCACGCTTTAGAGACAGAGACCAAGAGCCAAGAAGACGTTGTCAAATTGAATTGAATTCCAATCTAACTCGAACTTTCACTTTTGCGCCGTCTTTGCAGATGAAATCCAGCACATACGAGCTGCACAACTACGCGGAACTAGACATGGAGCTGGACAGCGATCATACTCAATCCGAGGCCAAAGGCTCCCGCAAAAGGAAGGCCAACAATGCAACGGGTTGTCGAAGGGCAGAGAAGTACTCGCTGCGTCAGAAGCGACAGAGGCGCATTCCCGGTGAGCCAGCGACGACATCGATGCCATCATCACCTGCCACTGAAATGGAGCCAGCAGCAACGACGACAAAGGCAACAGCAACTGTTACCAAGGCCAAGAGCTCGGCCAAGACGAAAGCGCCGCCGTTGAGTAAATATCGGCGTAAGACGGCGAATGCCAGGGAACGAACGCGAATGCGTGAGATCAACATGGCCTTTGAGCAGCTGCGTCATTGTGTGCCGCAGTCCATAACTGGCGAGGATGCGGCCAGCACCAATGAGAAGCTGACGAAGATCACAACACTGCGACTGGCCATGAAATACATTGGCATGCTGAGCGAATCCCTGCAGGATCCCAGCTATGAGAGCGAATTCCTGGTCGAGTGCCTACGCGAGAGTGCCAGCCGTGATCCACATGTCAGCCTCGATACTGATCCCGAGGCGGAGGCTGAGCCGGAGTACGAACTGGAGCTGGAGCCGCCCGTCAAGTCCAAGAAACAGTCCAAGGCCAGCAAAAAGACACCTGCGAAGCGACAAAGTAAACAGGCCAAAACAACAACAGCAGCGACGACATCCACGGCTAGCAGTTCTCCGGAATCGTGTTACGCCTCCTCCTCCGTTGGATCACCTGCATTCTGTGCGGCCGCCTGTTCGCCCAGCTCCGCCTATGCATCTCTGTCCTCCTCCGCCTCCACGAGCAGCAGCAGCAGCAGCAGCGAT
Organism: Drosophila limbata; assembly: GCA_963924055.1. Taxonomy (NCBI): domain Eukaryota; kingdom Metazoa; phylum Arthropoda; class Insecta; order Diptera; family Drosophilidae; genus Drosophila; species Drosophila limbata. Next base: position 13,436,263 of record OZ001352.1, on the reverse strand, counting down.
GGAGCTGCTCCTCTGGACGCGGACAGTCTGCTGGGGATGCAGGCGCTGAGTGAGCTCAACACGCTGCTGCTGGAGTCGGACAGCGAGTCGCTGCACTGCCTCGATCCCGGCTATCATAGCCTGCTGGCCTCGGCGGGATCCATGTTGCCCGCGCGGGGAGATTTGCCCATTTCGATGCAATCGCCGTTGGATAAGCCGGATGTGGAGCTGAGTCTGCGACTGCTGGACCACTCGACGGACTCCTTTGACTTTGCCAGCGATCAGCAGCCCTCGGCCTGTATTAGTCCTCTGGCCACACTGGACAGTTTCCATCCGTTTGCCGATCTGCTGCACGGCGAGTTCCCGGACCTATTTCTGGCGTGACCAGCTGAAGTTCAGTTTATTTATTGATAATTTTAAATGATAATTTGTTACATTGTTCGTTTAAGTTTAACTTAGTTGATAGAGCGCGGCAAACCTAACCTCACATTAGCTATAGCTGACAGCTATATCGGAATTCATCGTGTCATAGCAGGCAGACAGGCGACAGGCAGGCAGGCTCGTAGCAGACAGCCCGTGTCCATGTGTTACTTTCCTTAATCATTTCTCGTATCAATCAATTTTTCGAAATGTATGTAAATAAATCACAAAATGTTGTTCAATCTGAATTCATGTCGTGTGTATTTTTTCTCCTTTCGAAATCATAAATTAAATTAATCGTTGTCAAGACAATATGCAGAGATATGCGAGTCCAGAGACGGACTTTCCCGAGGCCTACAAGCTCTGCAAGCCGTTCAATCTCACCCAGGACAATCTGATGAGTGTGAGGAACAGCATATCGAAGGAGATAATTGCTGGTTTGGGCAGCGAGACACATGGGCGATCGTCGATTCCCTGTTATCTCAGCTACGTCCAGAACATGCCCACCGGACGGGAGCGGGGTCGCTTCTTGGCCCTGGAGATGTGGCCCACCAACTGTCGTGTTATGTTGGTCAAATTCGGTAGCGAGAAGGATGTCTACATGAGTTCCAAGTGCGTGATCGTGCCACATACTGTTGCCGGGGCACGTGGCACACAGTTGTTTGATTTCCTTGCCGCCAATATTGCGATCTTTGTTAAGGAGAAGAAGGTGGAAAAGGAGAATCTTCCGATGGGCATCGCCTTTGCCTTCGCCTTGAATAAACTGGCGCTGGATGTGGGCATCTTGGTGTCCTGGACAAAGGGCTATGGCGCCAAGGGAGCGGTGGGCAAAGATGTGGTTCAGTTGCTCCGCAATGCTCTGGCCCGGCACAAGGACATCTCGGTTAATTTGGCGGGCGTCATTAACATATCCGCGGGATCCCTGATGGCACTAGCCTGGTCCCAGACCTCCTGCAAGGTTGGTCTTATCATTGGAACAGCCACAAATGCCGCCTACGTGGAGCAGAGTTCCGAGTGCGAGTTGTACGAGGGACCCGCCGATTTGCCACTGATGATCATCAACACGGAATGGGGCAGATTTGGCAGCAACGGCCACTTGGACTTCTTGCGCAACGAATTCGACAAGCTGGTCGACGCTGACTCCAATAATCCGGGACAGAAGTACTACGAGAAGTGCATCAGCACTCTATATCTGGGCGAGCTGGTGCGCCTCATCATAGTCCGACTCATGGACCAGGGAGCCATGTTCAAGGGGTACAGCAAGGATTGGATTGGCATACACTGGAAGATGGAAATGAAATCCCTGATAGCTGTCCTATCCGATCCCCCAGGCGTCTATGTAAAGGCCCAAGAGGTGTTGGACAAGTTTAAGCTGCGCAACTGCGAGGAACGAGATCTGGCCATGCTGAAGTACATCTGCCAAATGGTCACTGATCGATCCGCGAAACTTGTAGCTGCCGGCTTAGCCGCACTGATCAATCGGATGAACTATCATCAGATATCGATTGCCGTCGACGGTGGCATCTATCGCCTGTTTCCCCGTTACCAGCAGGTGCTCAATCAAACCACAACTCTGCTCACGTCTCCAATGAACTCATTCGAAATCACCATCGCCGAGGACAGTCCTGGTGTCGGAGCTGCCATTATGGCCGGACTGGCCGTTTCCCTAGCACAGCCGAATAGGTAACTTCATTCCAAAATCGGGGTAAACAGGCTCAATACAATCAATCACATTTTAAATGCTTAGATTTTTATTAAATGTAATTATAATAAAATATGTTTGTAAATGAATCAACTCCACTGTTTCAAGAATGATATTTCAATGGCTTAAGGGCAACTCGTTTGATTAGAAATGTTCTAGAGGATCAATTATTAAAGATTATTATTTGACAATTTATTGTATTGCAGTTATCATTTTATCCGCCTTAATAATTATTTAGGAAGCATTTACTTGTTTGCACTGATGAAAGAAATATCTGGTGATGTGAATTCCAATAATAAATCGGGTTTTAAATTCAAATATTAATATCGTTAAAACTAAAGTCGAGTTTTTTTCAATACATCCAACAAATTATGAATTTAAAGAACTGCAAAATCGTGAAAATCGATTTTTACATCACTTAAAATATGCTTAAAATTAAGTCAAATACTGTATTCTCTTTTGTAATCTGTAAAAAGTATATTAATAAATTCTTATTGAAAATATTGAGCACAATTATAATTCTGAAATTGAAATATCCGTTCAATCTTGAAATCCAAATATCTACAAAAGTTATTTTTTTACCGAAACTTAGTTTGGAAACAATTGACAACCTCAACTGATTCAGTTCCGAATCCGATTCGAGATTAGTTTCAGTTTTTACGTCGTGTCAGAGTCTCGATTAATTCAAAATTTAAGTTCATGACAGGTAAGATAGCGGCCAGCTCTCGGTAGGACTTATTAAGATGATGCAGCCAGAGCAACAGTTTCCAGAGGCTTATGAGATCTGTCAGAAGTTCAACATAAGCGATGCGACCATGGAGGAGATTGTCCATCGGCTAACCAAGGAGATCAACATGGGTCTGAAGAGAGACACACATCCGAGAGCTGTCGTTAAATGCTTCATCACCTATGTGCAGGATCTGCCCTCGGGCAAGGAGCGTGGAAAATATTTGGCCCTCGATCTCGGAGGCACCAATTTTCGTGTGTTGCTGGTGTCGCTGAATAGTGAAACGGATATCGATATTGTGTCCAACAGTTATGTGATAAGCAAGTCCATGATGGTCGGCCCGGGGCAGAATCTGTTTGCGTTTATTGCCGAGTGTCTGGCGTCGTTTTGCAAGGAGCACAATATCGAAAAGGACAATCTGCCATTGGGATTCACATTCTCGTTTCCCCTGCAACAAATTGGCCTCAACAAGGGCATCATGATAACCTGGACTAAGGGTTTCCAATGCGATGGCGTTGTCGGCCAGAATGTTGTCGAGCTACTTCAAAATGCGATCAATAAACGAGGCGATCTCAAAGTTCGAGTCGTTGCCATACTGAATGACACAACCGGGACACTCATGTCCTGCGCCTTCGGGCATCGCAATTGTCGGATCGGTCTGATCGTGGGCACCGGAACGAATGCGTGCTACGTGGAGAAGACCATCAACACCGAGATGTTCGAGAATTACCAGACGAGCAATAAGCCAAACATGATTGTCAACTGTGAGATGGGCGCCTTTGGGGACAATGGCGTCCTGGACTTTGTGCGGACCACCTACGACAGGATCGTCGACAAGCAGTCGATCAATCAAAAGAGGCAGACGTTCGAGAAGTGCATCTCTGGCATGTATCTGGGGGAATTGGTGCGCCAGGTTGTCGTCGAGCTGATGACCAAGGGGCTCCTGTTCAAGGGTCTCTCGTCGGAGGCCATTCACGAGAAGTGGCGATTCCACACTCAATATATCTCCGAGATCGAGTCGGATCCGCCGGGCACCTATCGCAACGCCTCCATGGTTATGGACCAGCTGGGCATCCGGACGAGCCACGAACAGGATTTGGCGTGCCTCCGTTATATCTGCCAGACTATATCGACGCGCTCCGCTAAGCTGACGGCCTGTGCCCTAGTCTGTTTGATCCAAAAGATGAATGCTAAGGATTGCTCCGTGGGCATCGATGGTGGCGTCTATCGTTTTCATCCTCATTTCCACAACTTGCTTATGGAAAATATGAACAGGATGTTAAAGGGTTCAGTCAAATTTGAGTTGGTTGTATCGGAGGACGGTTCGGGTCGCGGTGCGGCCCTAATTGCTGCCGTGTGTGCCTAACCAAGAAGAGGCAAATTTAATTCTTACTTCCTAATATAAATAAAGTTTTTAATATATCACTTTTAAAACTTGTGACTTTTTCGAATGTCTTGCGCAACGCAAAAAAGAGCAACATTGTGCGCAAAAATATGAATCTGCTGCTCCTCATGTCAACATTGTTTCTTGCTCCTACAGTTAACATAATGCGCTCCTCTTAGAGGCGCAACGCAAAAAAGAGCAAACTGCACTCCTCCGCTTAACATAAGCTACTCCACAATTAACATAAAGTTAACAAAACATATGGTCATTACATAATTCTTAACATGGATGCATTTTTCGATCAATTTATTGTTTTAGTATTATTTTGATTACCAGTTGCTGTCACACTGTTTACAAGACGAGCGAAAAAAGTTCAGAATGTACGTAAATTCATCAATTGCCAACACAAAGCAGGAAAACTAATTATAATTTACTAGGTATGCACTATCCAGCACACTTGTGCGCTCATCAGCGCTGCGTCAGGGCCTCCAGATGGCCGCGGCCAACCGACAGGTGTCGTTGAAAGTCGTCTCTGTCGGCTCCACGGTGAAGGATGAGACCTTCTTCGAGAAGAACGATCGATTGGGTCGCGAGATGTCCCCCCACTTGACCATATACAAGCCGCAGCTCACCTCCATGCTGTCCATCATGCATCGCGGCACTGGCCTGGCCCTCGGCATGGGCGTCTGGGGCCTGGGCATAGGCGCACTCATCTCCTCGCACGACATCAGCCATTATGTGACCATGGTAGAGGGTCTGCAGCTAAGTGGCGCCTCCTTGACCGCCATCAAGTTCATCATCGCCTATCCGGTTGGCTACCACTCCGCCAACGGTGTGCGCCATCTGCTGTGGGACACGGGCCGTTTCCTCAAGATCAAAGAGGTCTATTCCACCGGTTATGCAATGGTCGCCGCCTCCTTTGTGATCACCGCCATCTTGGCGCTCATCTAGAGAGCTGTCCCAGCTTATGGTAATGGTGGAACCCAGTTAAATTCTAGTGCGAACATGTTGACAAATTGTTAAATGCTGAATACATGTACAGTTTATTTATAATACGTTTATGCGTTCGCCTCTGTTATGTAATAACTTTGTTGTTAATGCAAAAACTTAATGCCCGTGTTCGTGCTCGGATATCGTGACTTTGTGCATTCTCTCGATAGTGTCATTATCGAGCTCAATTTCAAAGTCCCCTCCCATGTAGGTAACAGGGTCAACAGTTACTATAGGGTATATAGTTTGGTAAAATGCCGAATGAAGTTAACTTTCTTGATTTTTTATATACTTGTTACACAGTTAAAAGCAGATATTATATATATCTATATTGTATATAGATCATTGAGATTGATGTGCATGTATGAAGGTATATGTTAAATAATTTGTTTAACCCTGTATTCAGAAATGATGAGGCATTATAGGATTGGTAATGTGGTAAATGATTTAACATGTTCAAGAATGCATCTATAAAAGATACAAATTCCTACCTAGTAATAGCGCTCGAGTCAATATCTACGAGGTACATACATAAGTAGCTTCCCTCCGGGTTTCGGATTTTGCACCCTTGAAGAAAGTAATTAAATTTTGTCATGTTAGTTTATTTTCTTAATTTTAATCTGATCTCCCTGCCAACTAATCTCTCAGACTTGAAGCTATCGTAATGAAACTTGGCACATATCCGTCAATTGCTGCATTCTTCACATATGTCGAAGCCTGGCGGGTCAGAATACTTTATCATATAGCTGTCATTGCTCGAAAATCAAACTTTTGTATGAAAAACTTATTTGTTTTTATCTTTAAAGTCATGCCAACCAAATTTGCGAGTTGTATACTGAGTATGGTCATGCACATCCTCAAAAAATATTCGAGTACAGGGCGCTGAAAGGGTATCAAGTCCTCGGCGAGTCTTTTAAACGTGACAAAATAGTTACACTCATTTATTGTGAAATTTTCAGCTGAAACTCTTCAAGCAAGTGATTGCAGTGCAACATTTATATGAGGCTAAAATGTATCTAAGAACTAATATCACAATTTATTATGTAATTGCAGTATGTGTGTGTGTGTATGTATGTAGTGCTGTTGTTGTCTGCTCTCCCCCTCCCAATCCCAATCCGCTGGTCGTCTACTGAATGGTCCCTTCCGGTCTGGCTTCATCCAGCAGCTCAAAGTCACAGACCAGAGAGAAATGATCTGAAGGATATTGAAAGCTGGGAGTGCGATTTTTTCCAATTTGCTCACCGGCTGGAAATTCTAAGCAGTTTTTGATCTAAAAAAGCGAGAATTTGTTTAAGTAAATTAATCTGAGTTGGAGTAATGCCAGTTTAAATAACCTTTAGCTTTTGGGGAGTATAGAAGACATAGTCAATGGTGTGACATTCCTCACCATCCTCACGGATTTTCCATGTGGTGTATGGTGGCTCGCGTTTAATGGACTGCGATATAAATTCAGTCACATCCTCACAGCGATCGGTGATTTGTTCCCGTTCCCGTTCCTGTTTCCGTTCCCTTTCCCGCTCCAGCTTCATGTCCGCATAGGCGCTGCCTAGCTTCAACAGATCGCAGCTGAGAATTGTGGCATATATGGGTTCAATGGGCTCGGCATTGAAATCGCCACACAGCATCAAAGGACTCTCGCCCGCAAACTGTTTAGCAAATCGAATGAGATCGCGTCCCTGTTCGTTGCGCAGCTTGGCCAGGAGAGCGCCATGTCGGGCCTTCAGGTGCGTGGTGCAGACGCAGAACTCCTGCCCAGTCGCCTTCAGCTGGAGGCGAGCGGCGATGGCCACCTGGTTGCTCTGGACCCGCCACACCTCAAGGATGCGCGTATCATAGCCCATCAGCTGGAGCTTATCCTTCTTGTAGAACAACGCACAGCCATCGGGTCCATTGTTCTGCTCTATATACAGACAAGGTGAGTCCGGCTTTGGGAAGAAGATGCCAGCATAGTTCTGACTGCCCAGAATAGTCTGCAGGAACTTGAAGTGATCCACTTCCTGCAATGCAATGGCAAATATTTCGATGTTAAAGCGCGACTGCAAACCAGAATATCAGAGGGGTTAAATAAATACTTGCAGACAAACAACATCTGGCTGGTTCTGGAGAATCTCCTGGACAATCAGATACTTGCGATGTTGCCAGGTCAAAGCCTCTTCAGGGCAACGCACAAAGCCGTCATTGTGCTGTCCCAGAGCTGCAAGGAAAAAAATGGTAAATAAATTTAAATATAAAATTCTTAATGAGTTATTCTTTTTTTTAATTTTTAGTATTAAATTGTTCTTTAATTTTAAAGCATACTTTTAGGAATGCTTTAAATAGTGATGCAAAATTTTTTTCTTTTTTAATTCTCTAATATTTCTTTTACATATACTTAAGTGGGATCTCTTTACTTACTTTGCGACAGAATATTCCACTGCAATAATCGTATATTCTGGGCGCCATCGTTCTCAGCCGGCGGACTGCAAACTGTATTGAAATGCATTAAAGTATCTGAGAGATACTAGCTTACTTTGCTTACACATACCACGAGAGACAGCATTCAAGTTGAGGCAGCGCAATCCATCGGTCACATCCTCGCCAATCAGCGATGGGTTGAGGAAGGATCGAGTGAGCAGCGAGGGTTGATCGATGCCTCCGCCGCGTAGTTGCTGCACATGCTCGAGGAGAGCAGCGGTGCTCAGACCTTTAGGAAGCTCCAAGCCATCGTCCTGCGAGTCAACATTGTTGATCTTGGGCGCCGAGTTGAAAGAGCCCATTCTTAAAGATAACACATTAAACAATTAAATTTATGTATGTGCTTAACATCAATTTCATATTAAATGCGGACCGTGCTCAGAAAATCTTCATTCAATTCTCTTTGGTGCCATACAAAGTAATCAAAGCTTAAATTAAATTCAAAAATATTGAATATAATTAAACAATTGAAAATATTTCGATATTTTACCTTCATTGTTTAAGAATTGAATTTTTGACATGCGTTTATATCGAATCTTTAAATGTGAATCACGGCCCAAACTAATTTTCAAGCCATTTTTAGCAACAACCACAACAATTTTAATAAAACAATAAACAATAACGAAAGGAAGATCAGTAATACAACAATTGGGATCATAAGCAATATGATCAACAATAATCGATAATTATAAATACTCACAAAGCATTCGGTTTTCTATAAAGAATCTTTCGCAGAATTATGCTGAAAATGAATAAACTATGACTATATCTTCGACTGACATAGAACTTAGCCAAATGAATGTTGCTGAAAAGAATTTTAGATTTTGAATTTGAGTTTGAGACAGATTTCATTCCGAAATTTTTCGAAATTGAAATGTTGAAATTTAATATTTTAAGTATTCGATAAGCAAAGTACTTGGGATATGAAAGGAAGAGACTACTAAAAGAATCCAAAGGCAGATTTAAAACCTTAATTGAAAACGGAGCAAATATTTGAGAACTGAAGTGAGTAAACCTTTACTCTAATTGAAGAAGGTCAGATGTATTGAAGATCTGAATGAGAAAAATTCATTAGATAGGAAACAAATCAACAAGTCCTACAATTTCTTAGTTTTTATTTAGATGGAAAATAGTTACGATAAAGGGTTTTCTTTTTCTCACTTTTCAATTCAATTAAATCATTTTTTGTAATTATTTTTTCCTTATCCATTGCTATCTAATAATTAAAATATTTAAGCAATTGTTACAGTCAATAAATCTGAAGACTATAAGAACAACTGCAGCCTGAAACGTGTGTTGGCTTTCACAATCGACTAGGGAACTCGACTTATAGCACTTAATGCCACCCACACAAATCACATCGGATATTGCGATTTGTCGTACGCTGCTTGAAAAAGTCGTCCGGTCAATAGCTTCACAGCTGTTTGGCTGGTTTCTTTTTTTGTACTTATTTTTTGGGTCTCAAACCTGTTCTGAGAGATTGTCAACGCAATCAATCAATAGACGTCGCGTCGCTAAGTCTCTCGTGTCTCACCTGGTCAGCATCACCCTTTGCAGGTAAGCAGTGCGATCGTTCTTGCAGGGCGCCTTATTGGCCCGTTTCAGTTGCAGCGCTTGCTCCATTTCGATGGGAGGATCAATTGCGTTCACTTTCTGGTTGGGAATTGGATGAACTTGGAATTGGTTTTGGCTTTGGGGTTTGCCGAAAATTGTGCGAAGTGCGCTTGTAAGCGACATTTGCGAAACTGAATGGCAACTGAAATGCGGCGTTTTATTAGAGATCAGCCAAAGGTAGCCACACAGACTGTGAGACGGGCAGAGGGAGAGAAAGAGAGACAGAGAGAGGGAGAGAGAGAAAGAGAGCAATCACACAGACTTACGCATAAACGGGTATTTCAGCTTAACAACATACACATACAGAGACGGAGACGCACACACAAAGTGAGATGTATCTGCAAGATACAGAACAAGATCAATACGTTCTACTCACGTGCGTTTCTCAGTGGCGAAAAATGAGCAACAATAACAATAACAGCAGCCACAAAATGAGATACATCGACAACTGACAGCTTGCTAAATATTTATACGTAGCATTCTTTATGCAGATACATTCACATATTCACATGGCGCTGCACGCTCCATTGTCTCGCTTTCGTTTATTGTAATGAAAACAAAAGTATGTTTGGGATACTTGAGTAACTGAGCTCTAACGCCCAGACAATTGATTTATGCCTCAAAAAAACTTTGCTAAATGCAAATTGCGTAGACATTTTGTGACCCAAAATGCGCATATTCAGCATATCTGCGCCCATATGCTGGCCAAAGATGTCGATTGAGATGCAGATACAAATACTTATACATACACAAATACGAATAGCGATTGCGGGTACAATTTATACAACAACGCAGTTACATGCGTAATGAGACGCAGCTGACCACTCGATCTGCCACTTAAAGATACTGTATCTTTTTTTGTTACCTGGGTATAGGCACCGCCACACGCCGCGCAAATGTCTTCGATGTGACAATCAATCGCGATGTTTTCATTAGAAACTCCATTTTGCTCGATTTAGCTTGTTTTTTGTAAAGTTTACTTAGGTCTTGAAGTAGTTGTACTACTTGGTAAGTATCTGTACTTGTATTAAGTAAACGTCACTCGCACTTTGTTTGATTGGTATTATATTATTGGCTTGGGTTTATTACTTTAATTTAGCTTCTCTCCGCTTAACTTGTTAACTTGAAATGTTTTATATTTAGTGTCAGTATCGCAATGTCAAAGAGACGCGGTTCAAGCTGTTTTTCCTAGAATGGTAGAGTAGCAAAGGTTAAGCATTAGTCGGAATTAGTTTAAACGTTTTTCTGCATATTGAACCACTTGCAATGCACCACAGATGGCACTATAAAAGCCAGCACAATCATTTACCACGTGCTCAGCTCCCAAAACCCCAATCAATTTCAAATATTTTAAGTTAAGACACGCAGCTGTTGCTGCACTGAAAGAATAGATAATATCGCACACAGTACACAACTCAGCCTAGAGCCCAAATAATTGAAAATTCACTTTCAGCCATTTAAAGCAAGATGTGCTTAGATACTACAGATAAGCTTATTTAATGAGCAGGATTACGAAATGAAGCAAACAAGTATTTGCATATACATAATACTAATAAATATATTCAAATTTTACGCAGCTTAAAGGTTTAAAAAAGAATACTTTTGATTACAGCCAAATATAATAATAACTGTCGAAATATGCAAGCTAATTACTTCTAATAAAGTGTATTAGTAATTCTTTAAAAAAAATTAGACTGCAATATTAATAAAATTGTAATCCAAATATTCTGAAGTATTTTAGAATAATCGAATATTTAATATTTTAAGGAAAATGTTTCTAAGTAACCTAAAAGTTTATATTTGATTCCAGAGTTTTTAGCTCGTGAGGTGTTCATTTAATTTAAATTCATAATTTTTTTTGGGTTTAATATCAGAATTAGTCCCTACATTATTTAGGAAAGTAGTCTAACTTGGATTGGTCTGCACACTTACGAATATACGATCAACAGATATCAACAACCATAATTCTAGTTAGCTCATTATCGATAAGAACGAGAGCTCTTGTAATTGTGGTATACGCGAAAATAAAAATTCGCTAAAATTGTGCAAGGTTAGTTATGTTTTTGATTGAAGCCAAGTGGCTTGAGGCCTGACAGTGAACAGAGAACACTTGACACTCTGTCAGTGTTGCCCATGAACTTGATTTATAAACGCAATTGCCGCTGGCTATCAGCAGCAGGAACAACAACAACAACAGCAACAACAACAACAGCAGCAACAAGTTTTGGCACTCAATGACTCGCTCGCATTTTTATCTCACCTCACAAGATACAACAGTAGATCGCGCGGCGGCGGCGGCATCTCACAATCAGCGATTGGCGGCAACGTGTCTCCAGCGGCAGCAGACGGAGAGACAGCGGCAGTAGAGTCAACCAGGTCGCTGGGTGTGGTCAGCCGGGTTGCCGTTGTCGTTGCCTGAGTCTCGAGTTCCATTTCCAGTTTGCGTGCGGCGAGACGTTGTTTCATTTGTGTTGTCGAGGTCATTGCCGAGGTCTTGGCAAGCGCTTCCGCAATTTCAAATTGCTTGAGGAAATCCTTGCGCAAATGTTGCAGCTGTGCATCCTGTGTGGTCATCTCTCTGTGACCAGTCAGGTTAAAGCCACGACGGCACTCCTCGTTGCACAACCGCTGGCACATCTCATTAATGGCCGAACTCGGGCCAGTTGTCAAATGCTCTGGTGTCGTCTGGTTGCAGTTGAGGCAGGGCGTATAATCTGTGGAGTTGCCCTTTAGATGCTGCTGAGCGTAGTGTCCCGGATCGGAGGAGTCATTGCCATTTGGCGATGGCGGCTCTTGCAGCTCCTCGGCAATGCTAAAGTAACGCGGCGGCGGCTCATCCTCATCCTCGGCAGCAGCACCGCGAGCATGACTTGCCTTATTCGCCTGCGATAGATTCAGATTCAGGAGTAATGCTGTCACAGGCATTGCCTTGCCCAGAGCGGGCTGTCGGCGATGGCCAAGACGCTGTTCTTGCTGTTTTTCACAATGGTTGTCCATTATACTTTAATCACTTTTTTCATTGGCCACGCGGCGTATGCGCAATTTATTGTATTGACCGTTGCGCGTTTAGAACGAACATCGAACGTATTAATACGCGCGTGCGTTGCTTTTCCTTATTTATATATCTTTGCTCGGTCTAGCCAGATCGAGGCAATCAAGTGGACGCTGACTCGTTGTTTCGTTGTGTTGTTGCCTCGCTTCTATCTCTGCACCCTCTCCGCTCATTAATTGAGCACCGTTGTTGCGTATGTTGTTAAGCTGTTGTTGTCGTTGTCGTTGTTGTAGTCATAAGTGAACAATTTTGTGGCTCTCCGTTGTGCGGTCCTCTAGTTAAGGCAAACAAGATTTTGCGTGCGCACTTTCCAAAATGTCAAAGCACACAATTAGCAACAAAATACAACAAAACAAAATAAAAAATATCATAAAAAATGTGCTACCTACAAATAGTGTTACGATTTATGCTTTGATTTCATCTATACCTATGTCTTTGACTTTCTTTGTTTCATCAAATATAAGCTTCAAGTGGGCGATCATCATTGGCATCCATGGAATCTGACAGACCTCTGACTCTAAGCCCTAAGTTCAGCTGACAACATGAATACTCAATGAATTAACTCGCAGTTATATTCATACTCGTACAATTAATTACTAGATTAATCCCATTTGTAGTTAACTTAGTGTTATCTCTCTCAGGCATGAAAACAGATTGCCAGCTTATCAACTTTGTTGTACTAGGAGAATGATTAAAATTATATTAATTGCTACTATGTACGAGTAATCTGAAAAGTGCACTTGTAAGTCACATAACTCCAAGCACTTGGCCCACACAGTATTTAAAAACTCGCAAAGTACTCTAATGTAACCTAAAATATGAAAATCAATTGAATCATATTAAACAGTTGTATCAGTCTCTATAATATCCCACTTTCTGTCTGTCTGTCGACTGGCCAATATGATTTAGTCACATATCTTACACTTTTCACCTCCAAAATGAATTGTAGAATATGCATTTTTCATTCAATTTCACATTTGCCTGACAAAATTAGCATCTATTCAAGAACAAATTAATTGTATTTCATTTAATTTCTATTTTATTTCTATTATCAGGGCAAAATAAATGACAAACATTTATTTCCTCAATATGCTAATTGCCTTAAAAAAAAAAAAACAAATGCAAACAATTGCTACAGTAGTGCCTCGAGAATGTTTACCAGTTGGCAACAATAAGTTCTATTAAATAAAATTTGTACGAATTGTTCGTCGTTGAGAATTGCATTAAAAACGTTGCATACTTTGCGGCTGACAACAAAATTCTAATACTAAATTATTTATGTTTAGTTGGTTAATAAGCGTTCACCTCAAGGTGGTTTAAATTTTAAGCGTTTCTAATTATTTTTAATCAATTTACTTCCTTTTTAACAGTAGTATTACTCAGCTCTCAATCGTTTCATATGCAGGCGCTAATAGATGATAATTCTTTACTTGTATTATCTTATTTTAGTTTGCTTATTTTGTTTTTTTTTTTTTTTTGGCAAGCTGGCACGGAAAACGTAGCAAAATCAACAAGAGCAGTGTCCGTCATTGAGTTTTATTTATATGTCTCACATACACATGTTCCTATATGTATTCATGAGTATAGAGCATGTTGGAAATGCTTCATGAACTTTTCAGTGAGCAATCAACTCTCACGTTGGGGGAGGACTCATTTAACTGGGCACCTGCGAGGCGCCTGTCAAAGCAGAGGTCACCGGTCGTCCTTCATTCTAGTGAACTACATGTTGATTAATTTCAGCACATACTTCGTGTGGTCTGCTAACTGATAACCTTATCTGAATTCGGTCTGCGGCAACAAACAAAAGATTGTTCGACAACAAAATACTTAAAGAAAGGCTGTTGCTACCTTTAAACTTTTAAAACATCACAAGACCCATTCATATTTATCTCCAACATTTTTTGGACATTTTAGCAGTGTTCAAAAATGTTGTCAGCTACACATAAGATAAGCGTTGCTTGACACGCTCTTGGTAGATTTCCCTCTATTTCTCCGGCTATTTAATGAGCAGTACAGAAACAACAAAATAAGCATTTGAACATTATTTGAACAAAATAAGCATTTTATTTGAAAAAAATCAAAATAAGCTCATTGAATGACTTATATTTGAAAGTAAAGCATTCGATTAAACTTCTTCTTTCTTGTCAACGCGTACATTGTAACAAATATCTGCCCTTTTCCCAGTGATAGGAGTATACATATGTATATTTTACAATTTCATCAGCTGCTCTCTATGTATGAGTACGAGTATGATGCGTATGTAAGTAAGTACGCTTTGTTTTGCGATTACCAGGGGAGATTTCGTTATACAACAGCAGCATTGGGACACATGGTCGGTCGAGCACACATATCGCGATTTGGAAATAACTGGTTCAGTACCGGCGTAGACTGAAATTGTCTGACTGAAGAACGAGTACTACTTATAATAGCTACTATTTGTGCGATTCTTTGTACTCTGTAAGGATCGTAAGGCATTGCAAGTGGTTCTGGATCAGGCAGCTGGTTTCGTTTGCATCAATTGTGGTCTTAAACTCACCATTTTTATGCCTGCCCCACGCCACAAAACATTATCCAACAAATGGGATTGAACTGCACAAAAACGGTTGACTATCCCGATATTGTAGTACAGTATTAGAATTGGCTCTTTCAAGGGCTCTACGTAAATTCAGCCGTATTGCCGGCGATTCAATCGCGTCGTCGAACCACAAAGAACTAAAGGCGACAATTGGTGCTTTGCGACATTTATAGCGCGGCATTGAACAACACAAAGTGCTCTCTTCGCTCGCCATATTGAGTAGCTGCTGATAAGGACACAGTTATGATATGTTATGAGATGAGAGCGGCACTCCTCTCTGCTCTTCTCGCCCGGGAAACCCCGAAGACTTGATGTTTTCTCCGAGAATATTGCACAATCTAACAGAGTACCAAATTTACAGATCTCTCTCTCTCTTTCTCCCTCTTTTTCACCTTCCTCTCTTACGGCAACTAACTAAAAGCTCATTAGTATGAGGTTCTATGATTTGATCTTACAGAATCAGTAAGAGTAAAACGGAAACAAATACTTAGAAATACTTAGTCAATAGATCTTAGAAGTAATTTGTTTAAAATATAGTTGAGTTTAGGGAAGTACCTAGAGACTTCATAAAATTGCAGTAAAAACTTGTTTTATCTAGTACAACTGTTGTAATAATCATGTGACTCACATATTCCAGACTGTTACAAAATCATCAGACGGTCGCAGTAGGTCATACCAATCGCTTTTGAAATGCACTTGATAACAATTCTTGGCAGGTGTTTGTCGTGTCTGCCCAGAAGTCCATACATACATAGGTACTATATGTGTATTTCTGAAGCGCAAATTCTTCAGATATGAACTCGAATTATTCAGAAGCATTACAAAGAATTGCCATAAAATGGGCTTGCAATATTTATAGACCCCTGTAGAGGATCAATAGTTGCGATAAGACCGCATTGGCACATGCAAAAAGTGACTTGAAAATCAGGATCAAATTGGATTGAATTAGTTTGAAGTGGTTGCTAATGCGCCGTAAATTGTCAAAGTCTAGAGCTACCCGAACTAGCCGATTAATTTTCTGTCTGACTGTCGGACACACAAACTAACTAAATGCGAATCTATCAAGGGTATTGGGTCTGGAGCGCTTTCTGATTAGAATGGTTTCACGATTATATTGCTCACAGTCAGTGGTCTAGCCATTCAGATTAGATAGTCAATTTACTGACGGCCTTGTTCAAGTGCTTGGGCTTAAAGTTCGGCAATAAATTTCTATTTCTCTTGCGCGGTATCTTAATGGTCTGTAATAGTCACACATACATGCATATAAATAAGTATATACATATGTACATATGTCCGCTTTGCTGTGATTTGGATTTTGTTTACGTCGACGACCCGCTGGCTGCCTTATCAATTTGGGCAACGTAAGCGTGCCATAATACATACTGTATATGTTTGTACATATGTGTCTGCTGACTGTCTATTGAAATTTGAGCTGTGTGCACTTATCACTGAAAGCATTTTCTAGTAGCACTCAACAGATTGGAGTACTGCTTTTTTAGTACTAAATACAAGGTAATTTAATTACAACTTTGTCACATGATTTTTATGTGGTTCTCTTGAAGGATTTTTAATCAAAAATTATTAATGGACTTGGGGTAGGTAAGGTTTGTATATAAATTCGGTCAGACTGTAATCTACTGTTCCACATAATATTTTAAAAATTTAAGAATATGAAAAACATGGAGTTGAAACTTGAAAGAAGAGTTAAATTTTTAAGGACTCTAATTTGATGCTAAAATATTTTAAATTCAATTAACGTGCGGATTAAATATTACTCAAATTTTATAAATTAGAAGTTATTAAATTGTATAAAATAAACACAAATAATACTACAATTTCCTAAAGTTAAGAGATATACTCATCACACACACTCTGTATTTTTTGTCAATTAAATTAAGAGAATTTGGAAATCAGTCAACTACAAAGATAACAAAAGGACCTATTTCCATATATGTAAATATGCTCAACAATAATCAGATCTTTTGTGTTTGATATGCGTATTAAATTATACTGACAACGCCCTCAATGTCAAGACATACTCGTAAGTATGCACACAAATACTTGCTCGATTGTAGGCCCTTGTAGACTACTCACTGAGAGCGTTGTACAAAGCGCCGTTATAGTAATTAAAAGGCCATTTCTGTTGTCATCACTCGGGCAAATTCCATTTACGAAAGTGCTTCACATGGTCGATGGGCGGGGGCCACAAATGCGTGGGGTACAAAGCGGGGCTCAATGGCATCCAATTTGCTAGCTGCGTCAAACCCAAACAAAAAGTTTGATGGCACAACCAAGAGAGTAAGAGTGAGAGTGAGAGAGCGCGAGTAATGCTCTCCCATATTGAATGCTCTCTTACTCACACTCTTTATTATTTGCTGTTCAGTTACTCTTTCAGTCGCTTTGAAACGCAAGTCAAAAATATTTTTGTAAACACTAAAAATTATACACACACACACACCCTCACACAAAGTAAACAAAATTAAATTGTGATGGTGGGAGAGGTATGACGAAAGGGGAAAGAGGAGAAAGGAGAATACCATAAAAGAAGAAAAAGGCAAAGGCATGCAAATTGTAGTTTCTTTTGTTGCTTGTTGTTTTTTGTAGCGTGTTTTGCGCCTTTTGTTTTATCAATAAATTTCATTGCCGGGCGCAGGTTAAATACTCGTAAGTAATAGGGCATTAGGTAATTAGGTAGACTTACAAGAATTTCCGGAAGAATTTATAAAATGCCACCAGAATGTAGACAAGCGTAGAGATTATCTTCATATTGTACCCAACTAGCTTAATCGTTTTATTAAGTAAATGTTTTTAAATATGCATAAAAAGTTTGATTGCAATTTTGCGATTCAAATTTAATATTAATTTTTGTATTATAATTTGGTAATTGATTTGGGCTTATTGTCTTTCGATTGCCGAAAAATCGTATGCACTTCACTGAATTTTCACTATCAATGTCATTTCCGCGTCGAACACGTTTTTCACACTAAGCTGGTATAAAAATGAGGAGACTACGCTTTACTCTGTGCATGTGCCGCCATGGAAACAGGCAAAGAGTAGACCGGTGAGAGAGACACAGAAAGCGAGAGAGAGAGAGAAAGAAAATAAAAGTGAGAGAGAGCCATGTGTTAACTGGAACTGTTGAAAGGAAAAGCTGACAGTCATTTCGACCTTTAAACGCTCTACATCATGAACACAACTAGAAATCCTCTACTTTCTCAAAAAAAGCTCGCAGCATACAAATTAAATGCAAATAATCTAAATAAATTTATTTCAAATAAAATGTTGATAGTATTTTACTGAACTTTTTTTCGATAATTAAGATGCTTGCCAAGAGTAGTGTATGCAGTTATGTTCACTTGTTGGGAGCGGAGCAATAAACTCTTGTGTGGGCGAATCTAAGAGAGAGACAAGCAACTGCGAACTTAAGAGCACATTCAGTAAGAGTTCCATTTGATTAAGCAGAGAGCAACACAAGTCAGTGCATGTGCTTTCCAAAGCTTTAGCTAAGCTCTGTCCGAACTTTAAAGCACACCACAGTGTCTAGACTCTAGACTCTAGAGTGCAAAAGTACTAAAATTTAAACGCTTTGAAAGCTTTAAGCTTTTTAGAACAATTTAGTTGCTTGCGCGGTGCATCTTCAAATTGATAATGCAAGCTTATTCAACTAATTTATTACTTTATTTATTATTATATCACGGACGGGGGTATATTAAGCTTGTGAAAAGTATGTGCCAGGTAGAGAGAAAGGCGTGGCAAACCCCATAAATTATATACAATAAATTATATACAGTTGAACTTCCATAGCTCGAACTTCTATAACTCGAATTTCTCTCTATCTCGAGCTAAGTGAGTGGCAGTAAAAGTAATAAACTTAAGAAAGAGAATGAAGATGGTTAATTGGTTGAATGGGACATTTTTAAGCTAGTGACTTGAGATGTGGCACTCATGATAAGTATCTTAAAGTCAATGTGTCCATAAGATTTCATCACGATGGCATGAGTTACAAGAGCCATTTCAAAACTAGAGACATGATTTTTGGCGGATATCACTCGTATGTATGATTTTAAATGTGCGTTTATATGCATTTTCCTGAGTGTAAATTCGCCAAAGGGACTCAACAGGATATCCCAAAGTCGAGCAAATGTTAAATGTATACATATTAATATAATTATTATTGAGTTTACTTATTTGATATATACGGTGATTTATTTTATTTTTAACTAGTAATTCGATGGTCTATAGTCAAAGGCGGGGCCAACACGTATTGAAATATTGACGGGTTGATTCAAATAATCTTTGATGCGTCTGAAAGCAAAGTAATAATATATAGTATCAAGACACCTTGAGGCACTGAGGAAAATAATAACAGCTGGCTTATCTAACCAATATACTTACTTTTTATCTGCGTCGCTCTCGTAATTCTGATAGCCCTTCCGCTTTGCCGATTTGTTCATACGCAACGATCGACGCAATTCTTTGGGCAGCGGTTTATTCGTTTCGCGTCTCAGGAAGTCGCCGATTTGCTGGATCTTGGAGGAGAACGTGTGCCAGGCGAGTCGCAGCAGACGCCTCTGCCGGGATCCTTCAGCTCGGCTTGAGTTGGCAGTGCAATCGCATAGATCAATATTGGAGATGGCCCACGACGACATGTTGAGCTCGTCGACAGCAGACAAAGACTGAAGACTGAAAACTGATTGGCAAGACGGGCAAGCTGGCCAGTTAACTGCTGATAAGATTGGCTAAACTTGCTCAGAATGCTTGAGCAGCAATTTGAATCCAAAGATAATTAATACTTTAAAGTGTGCGACAACAATGAGTCGACTATTTGGTAAATCAAATAGCTAATTAGCTGGGAATCGTACATATTACAATTGAGTCCAAATTTGAACGATTCTCCACAAGTCCCAGTTGTTAGCATGGCAAATTCAATAATTTGCTGTGGAAGAGAGTATGTGTCTCTCTCTCTCTCTCTGTTTCCCTCTGTGTGAGTGTATTGGCCTCAGGCAATGACAGTGAATGTCCTGGCCCTGACCAAATACCGAACCTCAATGTGCAAATGCTTGCTGCAGTTATGAATTTTTAGCATAGACAATTTTCAATAATATTTTCAGCCTGCCGACAGCAATATCTCCTCATCCCTTCCGCTCTTTCTAACAACCCCTCTCCCTACTAGCCCTGTTTAGAGGATATGCCCAATGACAACATGTCCTGTAACAAAATACAAATAGCAACGCCAGCCTTGGTCCCATGTGGCCAACACCTCTTGGCCCGCTTGGTCCTGCCCCAGCTCGATGCCACACACAGCTGCATAGTTCCACAGCTCCACAGTGCCATTGCCAACAGCTGCAGCGGTACGAGTATTGGTAGTGGCAGTTTACCCCGAAAACAAAATTGCATGTGGTTCCACGCAGTTTGCCTCCCATTTGGGCACGTTGGACTCTTGGCTCATTGTCCGGCCAGTGTGATTGGGGTTTTTCGGCCAACTCGTATTGATATAACGAAAATTCGTTTATTGCCATATTGTTGTCATGTAATTCGAATTTGTCTTCAAAATGTTTTCGTGTGGCATTTGGCTCGGCTTTTGCCTCAATTAGTTGCAGTTAGTATCGAAAATTCCATAGAAAGTCGATTGAAAAGAAATTTCCGAGTTCATTCACGTCTTTGTGAATTTGCTAAAGTTGAGATCATTTGAATTCAATTCGAAATCTGAAATAAAAGTTATTTATTCCAGTTTTATTAACTTTATATTTTTACCGTACCCATACTTTTCACCCAAATGTATATGTATATGCTATATAAGGAAGGAAGTTTATAATGAAAATATATGGAATAAAAGAGCGAAAGACATCAAATTTTGTATATGTGTAGGTCCATATATATCATTTCAGATAATTGATATCTTAAATTTTTAATAGTTTTCTCCATTCCTCCGAAAATTAAGTTTATATGAGCTAACATATACTTTACAACAATTTTCATCATACCTTATAATTTATAAGCTATAAATGTATTATGATTTAATAATACACTCGGATGATAACAGGCAAATATTTAAAACAGGAGAATTGCAGAATGCGCAGAATGTATTTTTTTATTATTAAGATAGAGAGCATTACAGATAGGTAGGGTAATATATAGTCGAGAACTCTCTTCTACGTGAAGCGATTCGCTCTGAATGTGGAAATCACTACAAATAGTAAATTGATTAGCCTCACCTGCCTGACCGTATTCGAGTGCCCGTATCTACAATTGATATTCTTTGCTGCCTGTTGAAGTTCAGAGGCTTCGAGTAACGTTTATTGATAAAATGCAGATGACAGCAGGCAACTGTGAGTGGCAAATAACATAAGCAGGAGACAAGGTGGCCACTTACCTCAGAATTCGGTCAAACATGCCCCATATATACTCACCATCCAACAGAGTTTATCATTGGTTATTGTAAAATGCATTAAAAATTCCATTTAAATACCAAAAACGTTCAGAATTTTTTTTTTTTAAATAAATATTGAGCTTAATAATGTCGATTGGTTATTGCTCTGATTGTAAATTAAGCGGTAGGAAAAAGTAAATACATAGTAAATTTACCATTCCCGTATTTCAAAGTATTTATTACAGATTTATTAAATGTTTATTAATATTCCAAATTAAACTTTTGGTCCGTGAATTCGTTTGACTGCGAAACAAGTCAACCTTACACTGGCCATCAAAAATATGATGTACAAATGAATACAGTTTGTTAGCGAAAATCATAAATTTAAGATATTTTGTCAAAAAATATGTTGAGAAGAAAAATTTAATTCATTAGACTCTTCAGAATCTTTGAAAAAAAATAAATCAAAAAATAGAGCAATCGCCATATTTATTTATGTTGCTGCCTCTTTAAATATTTTGCATATTTTCTGTCCAGATTCAGACACGAGCTCGGATACAATATTGCTGTTTACCGTTGTGCAATAAAATGCTCAAAAATGTTTTATTGCGACCATTGCACATATCAATCAATATTTTAGTATGTAGTCGACCTCAGTTCGATTAAAATCCGAGTTCCAATTCTATGTGCAATGCCATGTAAATATTTGTGGCAATTTCATTTCAAGTTATTCTCTGTGTCGCTATTTGGCAATGAGAGGGGTCAGGGCAACTTCGGGGGTGCTGTAAGGTAACAGTTGGTAACAAAATTAAATATCCCCGTCTGTTGCAAAACTAATGCCAATATGCAGTGCTTAAAGGCAGAAGCAGCTGCTAAATTAGAGGAAGTACTAAGAGAGGGCGTGAAAAAAAAAAATGGAATCAAGAAAATTATTGTGAAAACTTCAAGGATTCGCTGCACGTTCGCATCTTTAACGCCATATGTTGACTTTTGCTACATTTTCGTGCTGGAACACACTAACACACTTACTGTACACACGGACACATACAAATATCCTTTATCTTATATGCGCTATTTTATGCCTGTTGGCAACAACTACAACTACAACAGCGCCCACCGTTGGCCTACTCTTTTTTATATACATTCTCTCTCTCTCGCTCCCTCTTTGTCTCTATCTCTGTCGCTTTTGTAGTTGCTGTTGTTATGGATGCTGCTGCCTTTTTGCCAATAGATTGTGTGCCACACTTTGGCATTTTATAACATAAAGTTTCATTTATTTTCGCTCGTCTTTTGCCACATCTTTGGCGTTGTAGTGCCTGTAATGCGCTCATGTTGCTTGGCATTGTAATGGCGAGCCACATATGCTATATCCACAACCACACACACACACACATATGTATATACACACACACACACATATATATACACATATGTATATACATACATAAACGAGTACACAAGTTGCCGTCTGCTGTCTTGACATCTATCCAACCAACCCAGTGTGCGAATAGAGGGAAAACTCTTGAAAATCGCCCTAAAAATGTAGATTTGCATGCACATCAGCATTGGGCATACATTTATCTCGCTCACTGTGTCGGCAGCGGTCGCCAAAGTAGGCCGCCAGTTGTTGCTTAATGCGCCAAGGATATCCAACAGCCATCCTTTCCATGTTCCGAGGCGACATTGCTGACTATCTCCTCCTCATCCTTTATATTGCTGAAATTCTCAGCTTAGTTGACTGGAAAATATTCTCTTTTAAGTCAGCCGAATTCAAGCGAAGTGCTGAAAAAATAAAAAACTATTCAAGCTTGCTCCAATTAACCAGCTTAATATCACTCTAAGCCTGCAGTTAAAAAGTCTTAAAAATTATATTAGTTGAAAACTTTAGTTTTTTTATTAGTGAAAGCTTAAAATAAATATGTTGAAATAATTTTTATGGCGTTGCTGATATCCAGAAAATTCTTTACTTTATGGTGTTAATTTATATTCATATATTTTGAGGCAAATTTAGTCCGAAATACATAAAAAATATGTTATTGCATTTAAGAAAATTCGCCAAAGTAAATTATATTTTAAGAAAACAAAAATAGATTTTTTACCTTAAAATATTACAATTTTAGGATTTAACAGTAAGTTAAAATAAGTTCGGAACAGTCATGCTTTATTGTATTTAAGCACAATAATTATGAATTTTCCACTTCACAGAAAGTCTTATTTCGATTATGAAATTCAAAGTATAATTTAGCTAACATTACTTTCCTTTTATACCCTAAGCAAAAAAATGGATTAATGTCTAAATGTAAATGTAACATCACTCATATGTGTATTTCCCACACACAGATACACACATATGTATAGTAAAAAAGCTTACCTTTCGCATATTTGGTTTAACAACAAATCTATTCCGAATATGTCAGTGAAATGTCTTTTGGTAAGTAGGAACTGTCATTTGGCCGTTGCCTTAGGCTGTCACGATTGCCAAGTCGATCACATCAGGAAAAAAAACTGTAAGAGAGAGCTATTCAGCCGTTATTTCGAGCCACCAACCGACCGACCATTTGACTTAAATATTGTATGCAAATTTTCAATGTAATAAAAATTTCTTCATGTCCACACAGACACACACACTCGCATACTTAGATACTCACGCACACAAGCAAGCAGAGAGGCGAATAAAAATGGATGCCAATACCGTTTGTCTTTCCATACATCTTATGTCTCCTTCCCTACCTTCGTCCCCATCTCTCTCTCTCTCTCTCTTTCTCTCTCTCTTTTTATTCATCTCTCGTTTTTTTTTCTTTTTTTTTGTTGAAAATTTGCTTTCAGCGTGTTTGAGCGCTGGCAATGATTTTCAATATGTCGCAACTCTCGGCCCAACTTTGCGATATCTGTCGAGCAGGGTTATCTCCCAAACACCTCTTTGTCGATTGGCATCCCTACCTACCTCTTCCTCTGCCACCTTGTCATCCTTCTCGTGTTCGTTGGTGTCAGCTTGAAACAAATGCCGAGTTAATGCTTTGCCTGACGTCGCCAGCGACGTCACCAATATCAACGACAATGAATGCCGCATGGACATGACCTCAATTGCATTGGGCACACACACACACACACTGGCAGTCACTCACACTCACACACACGCATTCAAATTGGTTTGATCGACACCAATACCTAAGGGTTGTAAAATGTGTGTTAACTTCCCGTCCGCCCCAATCACACCAGAGTAACACATTGCCATTGCCATCACTGTCATCTTTTAGGCTGACAAGTGCGAGATGCGGCATTACGAGATGTCGTCGCCAGTGCAACAGCAGCAGTAGCATCTGTTCTCTCATCCTCTTTCCCCCTCCCTCTCCCCCTACCACACTCACTCCATTCTGTGCACCAGATTCTCTGCCTGCATTTTTATTGCTCTCCTTCCCGTCGCCCTCCATTTTGTTTAACATATTGTCAGTTGGCTTTAGCGTCGCATTTATCAATTTCTATTGTATGAAAATTGAAGCGTCAACACTTTAGCAGGTAACTTTCCCATCCAGTCTAATGGCTTAGCTTCTGTCTGTAGCTTTGGACTGGCCTGTCAGGGTTCATTGTTTTCTTTTTATGACGCACTTAAATTTAATATTTAATTTTAATGTATTTTGCCAGCATCAAATGCAGCAACAAAGTTTCCACATGTCCATGGCATAAAACAAAAGCCAAGCAACTTCAATTGCGTTTAAAGTCGAATAGTAATATACTCTGTAAGGAAAGTGGATTAAGCTTAAATCCAGAAGTTTTGGAAATAGTTCTCTGATTTTGTACGCTAAATCCTGCTCAAATTATGGTAAAATTTTGTTGATATTCTTCGATTTAAGCAAACTTTTAGAAACTTCAATCTACACATCAACTTATGCTTTCTCCCAAGTCAACTACACCTTAGCAATCTAGCTCTGACCCATATTTTATGTTTGCCAGTGTAGACGGTAGCCATTCTTCTGCCCCATTTGGTGCCTTTGATGTGGCACGTGTGTATTGTTTATTGCCCCCGTCTGGCGAATAGCAGCATTGTTTAGCATTTTTTATGTTTTACATAATTCCAATCAACAGTTTGTATCAATAAATAACATTAAAAAGAGGCCAACAGCCCCGCTAATGAGGCCCAAAAGCTACCTGCCAAAAAAGGCCCAAAGAATGAAATTGGGAAGAGCAAGAAGCTTACACACACACACACATACGTATATACTAACATTGAGTGTCTCGTAAAAATTTCAATTATCCCAAATGATTAACTTTGTTTATTACACTGCGAGGGTGGCACAAGGCACAAGGACGCGCCTCGTCCTGGCACATCATTTATCAGTTTATGACTTGATTCTATTATTTATTGGCACTCGAATAGAGGGCGGCAGTGTGAGGGGAGGCAGTAAGAGGGGAGGGAGCAGGCAGGAGTCTCAATGCGTCACAATTTCAATTATAATTATGTGCAAATCGTAAAAAAAAAGAAGAGAAGATACGCTACCTTCTGTGCCTCAGATAAAAATCACTTAGTGTGTTTGGCACACACACAAAGATACATGCAAAGTTTATAGCTAACAAAAATCGTTAATAAATTAAGCGGAAATATATTTCTTCAGCCATTGCCGGCAGGATGGTTGCGGCCATTGTTGTTGCTGTTGTTGTTGCTGTTATCGTTGCTGTGGTTGTTAAAGTCTCGCTCCATTTGGTCCTTTTAGCAAATACTCGCGTCATAATGCTCTTGGCTGGGTAATGGTTTTTTAATTTTAGTGTCGTTGAAATTATGGTCGAAACAATAATTTAATAAGTTAATGTCTTCTTCAGCCTCTGTTGCCACTTCTTTCACAGCTTTTTCTCCCTCTTCATCTTCTTTTCTTGTTGCCAAAGGCAAAAGCTGTGCGTTGGCAGCGTAAACAATTTTCATTTGTTGCCTGTTGCCCCCTGCATGTATGAGGCAACCAAGAACAACAACAACAACACAGACAATTCTCTTGCAACAGCAACAATATTATTTATTTTTTCAGCTTTTGTTGTTGTTGCTGCTATTAGTATTTTGCAGCCAGCAGGTGCAAACTTTGTGGGGGAGGTTGTTATAGCCCTATTCTTATATAAGTTACCTGTGTCGGCGGTTAAATGATTCTCCCAGCGGTATTTGAGCCGCCATTGCCAGCGGCTATTAGCTACAACTAGGAAACAAGTAAGTAACTGATAAACGAATAATAAATATGTATATATATGTATATTTTGTTTTGCTATAATTTTCAGTAAAATTTTTCAACTTGTCTTACATCTGTGCAGGTGGTCGCATTAAACTTGATCCAATCACAATCAAATTTGTTCCAGTTATTTTCCCTGCATCTCCCATGTGACCTCTGGCCTGTGAGCATAACCCTAACATGGTCCGTTGACATACAGACATAATATGTTACATTGCGCAATGTAATGGCAACAACTTTATGACTTGATTTTATATTATATGTTATTTCATGTCTCATGTTTTATGCCTTTTTGGGCCAGCATTTTGAAGGCATTTACTGTAACCTGACGTTTGGCCAGCAGCTAGACGGTTAGCTAGCAATTTTGCATAAATATTTAAGCATTATACTTTATGATTTTTACGATTTTGTTTTTATTTACTTTGGGCGAACCCGAAAAGAAAAGGAAACAAATCTCAAGTCGAGCGTGTGCGTTTGTCTAGATACCCTAAAAGTCTTGTTTCCTTCGAATTTTGCAAGCTTTAATTCACTAAAAGTGTACCGAGTTTTCAAAACACACATACACACACATACACACACACGCATGAAAAAACTCGTTTGGACTGCATACATATTTTGAAACAAGGCAAATAAAATAACACAGAAAAGCAACGAGAATGATGACAAGCCTGATATGCCATGTGTCCTGTCTCTAGGTAGCCTGACATTCTGGGTTGTCGTTTGTAACAAGAAAAAAAATGGAAAAAATTGAAAAGCACCCCAAAATATGAGGAGAGTACACATTGGAGACCCAGGAACAAAAACACAAACGCAAAACATAACCAATTTGTGTCATCATAATTGTAATTCGTCGTCTGCTTCAGCAGCAGTTGTCTCACTCTGACATATATGTGTGTATGTATGCGGTTTAAACAGCTGTCCCTCTCTCAGCGGTCGCTGTCAACTCTTTCCCAGAATGTCCGCCTGTCCGTCTGTCGGTACAAAAAAACAACCGCACTACAAAATTCAGCATATTTTCCGTAACATATGCAAATTTTCCGGGCTGGCTTTATTTAAGAAATTTCGAATACATATATATTTTGCCTGCATATTTTCAGGCGTTTCGAACTGGGCAAGAGGGACAGAGATAGAGAGCGATAGGGTTAGAGAGGGAGCGAAAGGCAGTCATTATTTTTGTCAAATTAATTTGGCAAATTAAACTTGAGAGAGCATCAATAAGCCGCCGGAATGCCAGTCATGCCAGAGTCGAAACAAGGCTCGAACATAGCTATAAAGTTAAAACTGAAAAGGTAAAAAGGTAGCAAACCCTTTGGCTCAATCAGTCATGAAATCCATTATGATGATTGTTAAAAGTATTTCTTGTGGCTTTGCGCAAATAATCGTGGGCCAACAAGTATTTATAAAGTAATAAAAACATCGCCGAAATGCTTTCTGGTCAAATGATAAAGGTTGCAAACGGACGAAAAGAACCAAAAAAAAAACTTTGAACAAAAGAAAATTAATAACAAAAAGGACAACTATGCGAGCACAATACAAAACAAAAGCGAAATCAAACAAAAAGTAAAGAGCCATTGCTCAATAATGATGGCAAAGTCAGACTCTCTATTGCTATATGTGTGTGTGTGTGTGGTCTCGATAAAAAGAGAGATGGAGACTAAGGGAAGGGGAAGGAGGCGGAATTCATAGCCAAGCAATCAGCGCATAAGCACGCCCTGTAATCAAGCATAGACCCGTGGCAGGACTCCATTCCATTCCATTCCATTCCATTCCCAACCCAAACTGAGGCACAGCGTGGCGAAATGAAAAGTTTTATAATTAAAATTGAAGAAAAAATAGAAGAAACGAATGAGTGGAGAAAGTTTTTTGCTCTCACTGTGTACTGTGTGTGCGCGAAGACAATCAGGGAATGTTCTCAAAATTAAATTCAACTAATTTTCGATAAATTTGTGATAAACTTTGGAAATATATTTCATTCTTCGAGAGCAATTCAGTCACTTGTTGGTGTTTATGGTCCTAAATTGTTTCCTGGAACTTTGCAACCTCTGGCCGATGGTGTGCATGATTGAAGTCGTACAACCTCATTTTCTAATGGGAACACTGGGAGTACCCTTGATATAACATATGTCAGATTCAGACATTCCCATAATGAGGATGGGTCCTATTTAGTAGTTGGATTTCGTACTCGTAATTGCCCGCAGTTATCATGAGAAGCATAATTGCTTGAGCAATTTTCCTAGATGTATTCATAAAAGTGGGTTCAATAGACCCTAAACTACAACTGGTTGAACCCAAGGAATGTTATTTCACATACATAAGAAAACGTCCATCAATCATATAATCAAATATGTATAGGTATTATATATGCAGAGGCCATTTGATAAATTCCATAGCATAGTTAGTTGACAATTAGCAGTAATTTGTGTGATAAATACCCAAAATCAATTATTAGGCCATTCGGCGTTTTGTTTTATTGACATGTGGCATATTAACAGTTATGGCATTCCATTAAATATGCATTTGTTTCAATTAGCTACAGTACAGTATAGTTTCTCTTTGTGTGCGTGTGTGTGTGTGCATGTATTGTAGAAAAATGTTGAAATTTATGCTCATGCTAATTACTACATCTACAAGTAGAGACAGCTGCAGTTGTAGCCAAGATACTCGTACTTGCTAAGCAGTTGCAGATGCATGTATCACTTGGGGCATTTAAATTTTCAAGTTTTAATGCAAAAACAACACACACACACACACACACACATAGAGAGAGTCTGACACACATGCATAACTGAGACGCAAATTAACTTATGGCAACGATGAGCATCGCCCACATCATCATTAGCTTCATTATCCTCAGAATCTTCAGCATCATCTTCATCATCTTCGTCGTCTCCATTGTTGTCGTTGGCTGTCGTTGACGATGCTGGATAATAGCTAGATATACCAGTATGCAATGAATAAGTGTACATATGTATGTATTTATGTATGTAGTGGCACAGTTATTATACAAATGCCTTAACGACGCAGCCAAGTTGTTGAATAGCAAACAATAAGCAAGAAATAGGTAAGTCTACGAAGTTGCGGATACTCTCCCAACACCTAATAATAGTTCATTGTAACAATATTACCAATAATTATGGTTGTAATTTTAATATTCAAATAGAATTCTTAAAAACTTGTTTGTATTTTTTAAAACAGGTATTAATAATAATTTTGAATTTTAGTCCATATCTTATTAAAAGCTTTTCCAATTTTATTTCTCATCAAACCACATGATAGACCTGCAAGTCCCGAAAGAAATGTAGGTAATTTACGTAGAATTCGTTGCATGCTTACGGGCGTCTCTGGAAATTGTGGCAATTTCGCTCGACTTTTGTTAAGCGAAAGTGCGCGCATGCAACTTACTTTTGCTTGTTTTCATTCTTAATTAATAATTAAGAAATAAGCATGACAACCGGCAGCAGTTGCGAGAATTTTATTGTTGTTGTTCTTGTTGTCGTTGCCGTTGTTGCAACTGAGTGTGGCATTACTTTAGGCAGGCAATTCACGTGGTTTAATTAGCCAGTTGGCTGATGCCCGGGCTTAAAGCAGAAGCATCCACTTTTCAGCTTAATGGAAATGGCCCTGGCCAGCTAATTGCTGGGCTGCTGGCCGGCTTACTTGGCAGAAATCATTAGCGTTTCCATTAACAAGCCAATGCTTCTCTTCATTGGAGTTCAGTTTCAGTTCACACACACACACACACACCGTTGTCGAGAGAAACACAATCGCAAATCGTGGCATTTTCGATTCAATAATATGCAAAAATATTTCTTGGAAAATGAAGAAAACAGTGTGAAGAACCTCATAAAAATGTAAACATTTTTGCACCCCACGAAGCACTTAAAAAACAAACCACAATGCGTAACGTTATCCTATGAATGCATTGGTATTGTGTGTGTGTGTGTGTGAGAGAGAGCAATCTATAGCCAATATGTCCGCCTATGAGTGTGCGCTCAAACCAACGCACTTCCGGTTTAATTAAACGGAAACTGATTTAATTGCATATTTGATGAGCTGCGAGGCAGCGGCCAAATGGATGGCTAGGCACAACACCGAGGGCTTTAGCCAACTGTCATGTTGCTTTAATCCTTGATGTTGTTATTGTTGTTGTTGCTGTCGCCAGGCGCACTTATTTATGCAATAGCAACAAGACCCAGAAGCAACGCCCAGACCAGACTCACAACTATATGACTTGACGCTTTGAGAGCTTAGCATAAATTGTGATGAATACTAAAAAGGCATTTTATTTATGCCTCACTTAATTACACACACACCCAAGTTGGGAGTGTCGATATTTGTCGCCATGCTGCTGTGCAAAAGTTGCCATGTCCTTAGCATCCTTGTCACCTAAGCGTTATAAATAAATAAATAAGATGTCAACGTCACTAATGTCCTTAGAGATGCGAACTCTGACTCGGTTTATGCGTACATTTCTATATAATGTACAAGGCGTAATTTTGAAAATAAAATTGCTTAAATCCTGTCAGAAAGCTTTCAAAAATTTTGGAGAAAGTTCTTTTTCCAGTTATTGAACAAGATTTTAAGGTTATGATACCAGATTCAATGCTTTTGTCTACTCGAAAAGCTTAATTATATAAATTAGTAGTTCAGTTTTTTTAGATTGTTCAAGTACATATCGTTTTTGGACTTTCATTCCACATACACTTTCAATAATTTAGCTTAATTTAAGTTTAACTAAAATTAAATCTTATGCTTAAAACTTTAGAATATTTGTTATAAATTGAGTGACTTTTCATGATATAACTTTACGCATAAACTTTGTATTTATTTAAGTGTATTTGTGCACACTCCAACTTCAAACCGATAGTTAATTTTTATTATTTCCTCTTCGCGCTACAGCCAATGAAATTGACATTGTTCAGTCTTTTTCACTCACTTCTTGTCCGGCTGCTAGCTTTTAATTTAATGTGCGAATTTTTATGAACATGTTAATTTGATATTCAATAAAGTTGGTTTGATTTTCGGCTTTTAATGGATTCTCGCATTTAATGACATGCCGCCTGCCAGCTCTAGCTCCAGCTTTAAGTCCGCCCCAGTCTCCAGCTCAATTCTCACTTCTCTGTTTTAATGCTCTCACACTCTCTCACTCTCGTCCTTAGTCAACGCTTCGCTGAAGATTATGTAGTCCACGTCTCCTTGCAACATTCTGGACTGGGACAGGGTGCGAATTGCTGCACAGCTTGTTGGGTTTCTGATTTGTGTACTTCTTCCCCATAAGCTCATTGTGAAGCTGTGGATGTGGCAAAACTGAGATTTTTAAATATTAAAATCTATGCATCAAGTATGCTATAAAAGATTGGTTCAGCTCTCAACTAATACTATTGTGGACGTGACTTTGATTAGCTTCGCTGATTAACGTAAAAATGTTGTTAAAACCGAAACAGATAAAAGCTGACAATAACGTGAACTTATCGAAACGTGGAAAATTATGGAATAACAGTGGTAATATTGTATACTTATGAGCACAAATAGAAGAGCTTTATGTTAATTTAATTATTTTTTACTTATGTGGATTACGAAGAAAAGAGTAGTTTTTAAAGAGTTTATTTATAATAATGTTTTTTTTTTAAATCTTAACGCTATAATGTAGGATATTCCTGAGTCTATCAATTTCATAAATGTTGTTCCTATGATGTAGCTTTGTTTTATCTTAATCTCATTCTTAGCTGTGTTTCTATCAGCGGATTTTAGAGCTTAACCCGTTGGCACATAAAAGTCACCCGATTTTCATTTAACATCCTGTTGTTCTTGTATAGAAATTCTATACCTTTTGACCTCTACTCTTTTACGATTTTGAGTAATTTTATAGAGTAATTATGCGGCATCAGAAGGTAAGCCATTTATCCATCAGACCATTCAGCGCCAACTTATTATTACGGTTGCCTAGTTACCTCAGATCGAAAGCGCCCAGTTCTCTCTCTCTCTCCCTCATCTCAGCAATTTTATGAACACTCAAAATGCAAACACATAACATTAACAGACTCATTAACTGCGAACAAAGCAAATATAATTTGTAGCCCAATAAATTTGCTATATTTACTCGTAGAGTCATAGTCCCATTGCCTACCCGCTGCTGTAATACGGTCTTAACAAATAAGCAGGGCCCGAGAAAGCGGAAGCCACAAAAAAAAATAATAAGAAATGAAGGGTGGGAAAGTAGAGATGTAAAGCTAGAAAGTATGGAAGTATGGAAAAGAGACAAAAATAGAAACAAGTATCAAGTATCAGTAGATAGAAGATGAGAAAGGAAATGAAGGGAATCCTTTTATTGCTTTGGCGCGGCAACAGATTTTACAGGCACAAAAATGAATTTAGCATAAATGAAACATTTTTACGAGCTGCCATTACGGCCAAAGCAACAACATGACAACAATAAAAAAAACAAACAGAAATAGAAGCAAAACAAAACAACAATAACAAAACGAAGAGCAACAGACAGACAGAACAAAACAAAACGAAACCAAACCAAATATTTGGTCAGACGAGACGCAAATGATGAACAGTCGAAATTTACGTATGCGCAATGCGTGCTTTATACATATAAATCTT
This sequence comes from Drosophila limbata, assembly GCA_963924055.1. Classification (NCBI taxonomy): domain Eukaryota; kingdom Metazoa; phylum Arthropoda; class Insecta; order Diptera; family Drosophilidae; genus Drosophila; species Drosophila limbata. The sequence continues at coordinate 13,403,180 of OZ001352.1, read as the reverse complement.
TTATACATATATGTATTATAGACTTCTATGAATGTGTGTGTGTGTGTGTTATATAAGTCTGTCACAAGCTATAGACACACAGTTCAGCAGATAGCTCCATGCAATAAAAAACATCATCGAAGCTATTTGTCAAAAGCGGCGAAAGCAGCTTCACTAAGTTGGCAGAGAGAGAAAGAGCGACAGAGAGAGAGAGAGATAGAGATGGACGAAGAGACAGTGTGTATTTCGTATTCATTGCCAAAAATCACAATAACTGCGTTACGTTCGGCTCGGCTCATTGTTAGCGCGCCGCGAAGTAGGCAACATAAAGTGTCAGCGTACCAATTTCCCTTCTGCAGCTTAACGAATAGACGCGTATTCGTTGGCTGGCTGGCAATACGAGTTCGAGTACGCTAGCTGCTGTCCAAACACGCGCGTCTACAAAATGCGTTTGGCCACACTCATGACCCCCGTCAGACCCCATCCCCGTGCCGGATGGGGATACGGATCCCGAGTACCGCGACTATGTCTGTGTTCGTGTCCGGAGCCACGTCCGGGGCATTTTAAAGCGTGCCTGGGACTTCTCGTCTACTACTGTGAGAAACGCATAAATAATCTTGTTGCCTCACGGCTGTTGAAATGGCGTGAAATAATAAAAGCGACGTGAAAGCAATAGCGACCAGGCAATCGCAATCGCAATAGCAACGGCAATGGCAACACGGCCCAAAGGCTGTTGAGTTTTGTTGCCAGATATTGCCATAGTATAAGGTATTGTTGTTGTTGCTGTTTGGCATTGCTATAGTCCAGCTGCAGGCCATGGCCGAGTCGAGTCGAGTTGAGTTGAGTCGAGTGCGTGCCAAGTGGAATCGCATCTTTTAGCGCGTCTGCTATTTTTGCATAGTGCACTAAACGACTGTGTAGATTGCGTATACGCACTGTGTCTGCTGCTGCTGTTTTCTGCCTGAGACAGTGAAGTGGCAAGCGTAACAAAAGAAAATCAAATAAAAGGAGTTAGCTCTAAGTGCAAGAGTCTTACAGTTGGCATAGAACAAGGCTGACAGAAGTGAAATCATTAAATTAATTAAAGAACAAGTGAGAAAAAAAAAATGCTGTTAAGTTTGTTAAATGCCAGGAAAACTTATAAATGGCTAAGTGTCAACGAATTAAGAGTGAAAGAAACAGAAGTCCTGTAGTCTTTTGCCGGTCTAATAAAGTATTGCGAATAAAAACACGTATTTTTGGTTATTGTTTGTTTTTTATATTATTATTTTACAATTCACACCCAAAAATTTCTTTGATTGTAATTAAAATTTGTGTTAGCCTAGCCGAGAAGGAAATTTATTTGCAAAGGAATTCACAACCAGCCAAGGATTAAGCCGAGCCTTAGTCCGAGTCGTGTTTGTATTTATGGTCTGTACCTAGATACTGTTTACCTTTTGTCTGGGATAAGCATGTAAACTCTGTCAGCGGACTCTGCAATTATTTATATCCTATTTGATTTATGCGTGGCTGCTGGGTATAATATGAGTATTATACACATAAACAGAACTGAGTATGTGTGTATATATGAGACTGCGGTAATTCATGCTATTATGAATTAAATTGGAGCTGGAGCAGGGAAGGAAAGGAGCAACTCAGACCAAATAACGCGCCCCAATGAACCAGGAGCTCAGTGATAAGCTCATGGCACTCTCTGCTCCTTTGGGATAAGAGACAAATTAAAATTGTAATATTTTATTTATGTGAGTTGTGTTAAAGCTGTTGTTCTTATTGTTGTTGTAGCTACAACAACCACAATAACTGCTGAGAAGGCTGGACATTCGTCCCGGCACATTGTCATTTGTGTGCTTCGTTTGTTGGTATTAGGGGTTAATTTGTGTGTTTATTGCTGTTGGCCAAGTTTTGTATTCGAACGCCGAGACGAGACGCGAGGCGACGAGTTGTAGGGGGCCAGCAGATACTTAAATGTATTTACACGCGACACAACAACATCAGCAGCAGCAACAGTGGCAACAACAATAACAAACAATAAGCAACAACACGGCAAATGGCAAACGGCAAATGCCGAACGGCAACGAAAAATTGTAGACTATTTAAGAAATTTATGTGCGGATGTTTCGCCGTCGGGATATTTCCGGTTTATGATGATTATGTTTTGTGCGCTGCCACCCGCCACTTGCCCCCCAGGATGCCACCCTCCTGCTCCCTTCTCGCTCCTACTCCTCCTCCTCCTCCAGTTGCTCCGCCTTGTTGGGCTACGTTTTATTTTCGTTTATTTTTAACAAGCGGATTACTTCTTTGCCACATTGTTGTTGTCGCTCTTGCTATTGTTGTTGTTCTTATTGTTGTTGGTTTTTTATAACTCTGTCTCTATGCAATAGCTTTGAGCCGGTGCTTGGGTCGCGTTTTCATTTCTTTTGTTGCTGCCAGCATAATGCATAATAATCATAACAATAATTTCTTTTATTTTTATTCCCCTTTCTTTATGGCGAGCAAAAGTTTTTTTTATTTCCTCAATGCATAATTCTTGCGTGCATTTTAATTATTATTTAAAAAGCATTTTTATGCATTTGAAAAGAATTTTTATATAGATTTCATTTATGTTTTACTCTTTGATGTATGTACGTAAAGTACTTATAAGCTAGACAGTCTCATTTGGTCTCTGACTAGCGAGTTGGATATTAAGTAGAGTAATTTTTAAATTTATCAAATTTTTTATGTATTGAAATTATACAGCATTTACAAATAAGTCATAGTTAATACTGTGGAATGATTAGTAATAATAACAATAAATACGTATTTGTTAGATTTGCCATTTACATAGATATGAAATATTTTTTCTGTATAATTTCTTTTCGACTTTGCGACTTTTTTCTATCATATAGAAGAAAATGTTGCTTACAAAGTCGGCAAAGCCGCAGATTCCAAAATGGTGCTCCAACTCATTTAAAGGGGAACAACTCCCAATATGTTTTGGAACAAAAAAAAATACCGAAAGAAGTGAAAATTAATTTGCTCGGCTACATGAAGAGCTTCAATGGAAATGAGAGTCCGAGAGCTCCAACGATGGCAATACACACAAAGAATGGTGGGAATTATTTTTATTTCTTTATACAAATGCGACATCGTCTGGCTTTTATTATGGGCATTCAGCTCACTGACATTACATTATGTGCCCTTTGTTGTTGTTGCTGTGCCGCTGATGTTGTTGCTGTTGTCGTTGTTGTTGTTATTGCTGTTGCCGTTGGTGTTTTCGTTGGTCAACGGCCGGCCACAAAAAGTAATCTCTGAGCATAAACGCATATCCTGACTGCAATTATGCCAAATGCTGAGCATAATGCGACCACAATTTTCATTACCACACAACGAACATGGCCTTTTGGACATGTCTACCAAAATGTCATCGTACCAACAACAAATAAGACTAAATTTTTATGTGTGTATGTATGTATATATGTATACATGTTTTTGTGTGTGTGTGCTTAATCCATTGCTGGTGTAAAGCTCAAAACGCGGACACGACAAAGTCGCTTATTAAGCCAAAAACAATAACTGGGCTTTAACCCGACGCCTAGATGCATGCACGCCTCATAAAAGTCTAATTAATTAAAATCGTGCTTGAGCCGCCCAGCGGCACTGACAACGCGACAAACGCTCCAATGCCACAGCAGCAGCAACAGCACCGACATCGACTGTAGCAGCAGCCAACGCGGCGTATGCGTAATGCGCTCTGGGACTTAGGAGGTAGACGCTAATTAAAAGCCTTCCGCACAAGTTTCCCAACAAACAAGCTAGCAAATGGGCTGCCAGTTAACCGAAATTAAAATACCCTATCCATATTTATATCTATATCTATATCTACATCTATATCTATATCTATATCTATATCTATATCTATATCTATATCTATATCTATATCTATATCTATATCTATATCTATATCTATATCTATATCTATATCTATATCTATATCTATATCTATATCTATATCTATATCTATATATCTTTATCTTTATCTATATCTGTACATATACATATATCTATATTTATAACTATTTCTATATCTTTATTTATATCTTTTTTTATTTCATATATTTACATGTAAATATATATCTTTATCTATATCTATTTCTATATCTGTACTTTTATCTTTTTTTGTATCTATAAATTTATAAATGTAAATATATATCCTGATTTAAATAGAACCTTACAAGATAGATCAAAAAGCATTAATACCCTTAAGGAAACCATTAAGCAGAAAAAATCATAGAATAGTTACAACGCAGTTGCGAACAAGCTTTTCATGTGAGTTATAAAGTTAATCAGGCCTCAAATGGTATCCCCCGTGTAAAGCCGAAGCAACAGAAGCGGCCCGATGGAATTTGATTAAAAGTACTTTTAATAAAGTTCTTTGCTACCATTGATGATATTTATTGCATGCGTTTTTCATGGCCCGCTAGAATGTTAATTAGTTTTTATGATGTCAGTGTGTATGTGTGAGTGTGTGATGGTGTGTGTATCTTTTGTGTGTGCGCACAATCTAGAAAAGGCCTGCGGGATTATGGCTTATTAAAAGGCTTATGAAAGTCAAAAGAAAGTTTACTTAATTTCAGTTAGTTAAGCGCCAATGAAAGCCATCCACTTGAGCATTGACCAAAAAGTTTGTTGGCCTGCCAAATGGCCAATAAAACTGGCCCAGCTCAAAGCCCAATCCGATGGGGACGCGCAACTTCGCAATTTCACAAGAATTTTTGGATTAGACATTCTGCCAGTTTATGGCCAGCACATAAATTCAAATGTTGCAGCATAAAATCAAATAAAAATCTGCAATAAACTTCAAATTGACAACACGTTGTGACCATTTTCTGCCCCCTCTGTTGGTCTGATCTGGGGACAAAAACATTTACGATTTATTTTAGGAAACAATTGAAAAGAACTCTATTTTTGTTTAATCTTGCTAACAATTTCTTATTATGTATTCCTTTTTTTGCGTATTTATAATGCTGAAATGTCAAAGGGTTAAACTGTAGGCAGAAACTGAAACAGGAATAGACGCAGAAGCCAAATAATGCCTGAATGGCCAGATATTCTATTTATACCTTTAATAGGATCTCGTCTGTGTTCTTCTCGGGGTATTTTGCTTGACAATTGTGAACGCAATTGTGCGCACTTTTTTTGTTGCCAGTTTGAGCTGCGCATTTTAATGCAGAGACCCCCCCCCCCCCCCAACCCCATTTAATTTTTTCATTTCCCTTTGGCTGAAAAAAAATGGCTGGGAAAGAGTTCAAAGCATGCTGGGCACGTGCTGATTGATGTAAAATGCGTAATGAGTGCGGTTATACTTATGGGAAGGACTTTGTTTTGGGTAGAGACAGATAATGGCCAACCGAAGAAGGAAAGTTTTCTAATTACGTGACTGGTGCTTAGAAGGTTGTCCACCCTTTTTTTTGCTACGCCTTCAATGAACCAATTAGATACAATCATTGAATTGGTACTTATGGTTTCTTTGCATAAAAATGAATGAGTTCCAAGAAAGCTCGTGGCCTGAAAGATTCCTTTGAATTCTATCAATTAGAATTCAATAAAAAGGTGAGTTTAAGATCGAACTTAAGGGAAGTTGCGAGTCAATTACATTTCATTTTTTTTTATTCTTTTTGTCAATATACCCATAAGGAAACAAATCGATAATTACATATATTACTGAAAGAAGCATATCTAATCTGATTAAATAGTGGTATTCGATACTTTAATAAAAAAATAATTTTTATAAATTCTTATAAGATATGTTTTTTATACCCTTGAAGTAGGTTTTATAATTTGAACAAAACTTGTGTAGTCGTGCCAAAGGCAATTTGATGTAAATATAGATTTGTCCGATTGTTCTTTTGCTCTTAACATTCATTGGTAGTCTGCTTTTTATAAACTTGACTCTCACTTTTATATCGGTTATTGTTGGTTTAAATTGGACTACTATAAAAATAATACGGGGCTTTGCAAGGGTAACAAATAGCCGGCACTCCGAAGATAACATTTTGTTCTTGTTTTAAAAATATTTGTAACTTATCTACTATTGATTGGACTATTATCAAAACAAGGCAAACAGTTGTATTCTGATTATTCTCTTCCTCTCTTTCACACTGTCTCTGTTCCTTTACCACTCTCTTTCTTCTGTGTTTATTATTCACTTTACAGCCTTTGATAAACTGATTTCAGTTTCAGTGTAGTATGTGCACATGGTACTGCCTTATATGCATGGGCTTCAAAAGTCTTAACAGCTTTAGACCGATATAGGTTATAATAATTATGGCCAGCCCAATGCGGCCCAAGAGCACCGAGGCAATATCCAGGCTGTAGTACTGCATGAAGGACATGTCCTGCTCGGAGATGCGCATATGGGGAGCTCCCTTGTGCCGAAGGACATATTCCGTCCACCAAACGGCCGTTTCGAGGGGATTCATGGGCTGATCGCGGAGTCGCATCGACATTTGCTTAGCATTGTGCGCAAACATGGGATTCTCAATTAGTTCTTTAATTGCCTGCGTTGTCGACTCAGTGGTCATTGCTTGAATATTCAGAATTTTGGCCACTCCGGCGTGTTTCATGAGCTCTGCGTTGCCAAACTGATCGAAGAACATCGGCAGGCAGAGCATTGGCACCGCATGGTAGGCAGCCTCGATGATGCTCAGGAGTCCGCCGTGTGTGATGAACAGCTTGACATTGGGATGGCTCAGTATCTCTCTTTGGGGCAGCAGGGAACTCATGTAAATCCTCTTCGATTTGTCGATCAGCGATTCCTGCTCAAATTTCCATACAACATGCCACGGCAGCTGATTGAAACTTTGATGCAACGCTTGCAACATTTGCAGTGGCAGCCATTTGGGAATGATTTCAATGCCCATGGAGAAATAGATGACGCCGTGTTCAGCCTCATCCAAGAAAAGTTTCAGTGATGGCTCCAGCTCAACCTTCGATTGATTCATGTGCATTCCCGCCACCTCGATGACATTGGGCACATTGGATCTGGCGCGTCCGAGACTGAAGTGGTGATTAATCAACATCAGGGAGAAGTTGCGTCGGATGTTATAGAGAGACTCAGCGGGCTGGTTAAAGAAATGCTTGTAAAGGTTCACCTGATTGGGCAGATAAACTAGGCGTTCCACTAGCCATTCCTCTGTTATGTAAACCCAATTCCAAAACTTATCCAGCAAACTGAAGCCATTCGAGTATCCCTCCGGCAGCATCGGCTCGTACACACTGGGTGCCTTATTTCCGGCCAGATAGTCGATATTCCACGTGGTGCCATAGACCGAAACCCCAACCAGGGCTGCATTGAAATGCTGGGCAAAGCCGTAGAGAGCATCGGTGTGGGATGCCTGCAAAATGACCATGTCGAAATGGACATTGGGATCCCGAAGCAGGGCCTGGACCCTGGCATCGCTCAGAGTGTAATGGGAGGCATTGCGGAAGACCTGCGATACCAGCGCTGCTTCTCCCCATTTCGTTAACGAAAAAGACTCATAATCAAAGTTAATCAGATCTGCAATATATAGACGACGTTTAAAGATTGCCTCTGAATACACTTGATTAACTTCTTACCTTCCATTAACTGATCTAGCATTGGCACCCGAATGTGACGAGCCCCTTCAATTTCCTCCATGTGTTTCAGTTGCGAAACTATGGTTATCTGATGGCCATTACGGACAAGGGCTCGCATATAAGGTGCCACCAGTATAAAGGGCGATTTGGATGTGTATGTGAATATGGCCAATATATTGGCCGCCTGAGTTACCTGCAAGCACAGCCCCAGGACCAGCAAAGCATTGTGCCCTAACATGTTGCCCAACGTCCGTACATTTCACAGCCCTTTCGTGTACTGAGCACTACTGAAATTTTGATACGAGGTAGATAGCTGGCAAATATTGGAGAGCCAAGTGCTAATCTTATCATTCCGCAACGCTATTTGCCAGTCGGTGAGCAAGGTGAGGGCCACGTGAGCGTCAGTTGGTTTCCGAGAGTGCTTCTCATAGGAACGATTCGGTTAACGCGAATTTGATTAGAATGAGGTTGCAACACCTACCGGTTGGAGTGGTTGGCCTTGCAACAGTTGTGCTGCAACTATGCCCCACATGGGCTGCGAGAATTCTTTTTGTCTTTCCCTACAACGCAGACTCGCAGTGTAGTCTATTGACTCCCTATATGCAAGCCTTGCTCGACCGTGGCCATCAATTGACTCTGATACATGCATTCTCACGTTGTAAGATCGTAGAACAGTTACATTCAATATACATAAATGATCGTTATAAATCAGCGGTGGGTAAGTTAAAATTTATACACCAAACCGATAAAAAAAAATATAACGTTTGTTTTTGAATGATACGAAACAGGGGGATTATTTTAATTTACAATTTTATATGTTCCTAATGAAACAAAAAAATATTCTTAAAACAATAAAAACAGATGTCAATTTCGATGAATTCTGGGGACTGACCAAATGGGATGAGGTGAACTCCATTCGCAATTTTCTGGTAAAGACCTGTCTCAATGTTCTTGACAATGAAGAGGTTCAACAGTTGATGCAATCGAAAATGAGCTACGATCTGATGATAATGGAGCCATCCTATACCGACGGACTCTTTGGAATGGCGGAACATTTTAATGCAACCTTGATTGGTCTAGCCACAAGTGGCGGGGACTGGAACTTGAATGCATTGGTGGGCTATACGGCTACTTCTACGCTGGAGCCTGTTGTATCCATTGGCATTAAACGTGGCACAACACTGATCGATCGCTTGAATAACTGGATGATCATTACCGAGGAATGGATGATGCACACTCTAATATATATTCCAGGTCTCCTAGCTGTCCATGATCATTACTTCGGTCATCAACGCCAGAGTTTCACTGAGATACGTCACAACTTTTCGCTGATATTGCTGAACCAGCATTTTAGCCTTTTCGACGCGCGACCCAATGTGCCCAACCTGATCGAGGTTGGGGGCATGCATGTGCCCAAGCAGACGCCCCAGCTGCCACCAGAGTTGGCACAGTTCATAGACGATGCGCCGCATGGAGTCATATTAATGTGCCTCGGTACGGAATTTCGGAGCAAGGACTTGCCAGCAGCCACTTTGGCATTGATAGTGGACACTTTTGCGACATTACCACAGCGTATTATATGGAAGTTCGAGGGAAACCAGCGTCCCAAAGTGAGTGATAACATCTACATGGACGAGTGGCTGCCACAGCAGGCCATTCTGGCGCATCCCAACGTCAGACTGTTCATCAGCCATGGCGGCATGCTGAGCATCATTGAGGCGACCTTCCATGCCAAGCCAGTGCTGGGAATGCCCCTATTCTTCGATCAGTTCCGCAATGCGGAGCGCATGCAGCTGGAAGGCGCGGGTCTGCTGCTGGACATCCTCACGCTGACTAGGCAGGACTTCGAGTCAGCCATCAGACAGCTGCTGGACCAGCCCCAATATCGTCGCAATGTGCAAGAATTGTCTCAACGATTTCGCGATCAACCCATGCATCCTCTGGACACTGCCGTCTACTGGACTGAGTATATCCTTCGCTACAAGGGAGCGCCCCACATGCGAATCTCTCCCTCCAATATGAAGTTCATTGACTACTATGGTTTGGACAATCTTCTTTTAATAATGGTCCGATTTAGTCTACTCTTTGCTCTCTTAGTTTACGCGCTACACAAATTGCGACAGCTTCTTGAGAGAATTTCTGGTCTTTGCCTTGTTTCAATACGCCATTAATAGAGACCAGCAAATAAGAAGCGACTGAGTTACATATGTATATTTTTGTATAAGTAGTATTACGATATCTTATCTTTGTATGCCTATTAATTATTTCAAGTTGTTGGATTATTCTAAACCATAAATGTACGTTCTGATGTACTATTTAAAATTGACATGCATTTAATAAACACATACGCTACTGTTATTTTAATCTAATCACATTCGTTATCATAAGATCTTCAGTTTCACAAACACGTACATTTTTTGATACAAACAGATTTACTTACATAAAAATAAATTATTAATAGTTAGATGTATACATTTTTCGCTTAAGTTATAAAATTAAAAAAAAAAACAAAAAGAATAATATTATAAATATAAGCTTATATATAATTTTGTAAAGTTTGTAAAATATATTGTTGCGCTAAGTAAAACTTGTTTTAATTAAAATCGGTACTTTTATGTTGCACAACATCCATACATTTTACAGCCCTTTCGTGTACTGGCGACGTGAATCAGCAACATTGAAAGTTGGACATGTGTTAGATAGCTGGCAAATATTGGAGAGCCAAGTGCTAATCTTATCATTCCGCAACGCTATTTGCCAGTCGGAGAGCAAGGTGAGGGCCACGTGAGCGTCAGTTGGTTTCCGAGTGTGCTTCTCATAGGAACGATTCGGTTAACGGGAATTTGATTAGAATGAGGTTGCAACACCTACCGGTTGGAGTGGTTGGCCTTGCAACAGTGGTGCTGCAACTATGCCCCACATGGGCTGCGAGAATTCTGTTTGTCTTTCCCCATGACATGAATTCGCAGTGTAATCTCTTAACTCCCTACATTCAAGCCTTGCTCGACCGTGGCCATGAATTGACTCTGATACATGCATTCTCACATTGTAAGATCGTAGAACACTTACATTCAATATACATAATTGATCGTTATAAACCATCGCTTGGTAAGTCAAAAAAATATTAATATAGCCAAAACTAGGAATAGTGAATGCAATTATTACTCATTAAAATACCTTACATCTGGATATGGAGACGACTATAATATCGTTTGCAGTTACGCTTTCGGTTATTTTCACAATTCGGTTTCCGGCTATCAGTTACACAATATCTATGCAAATCGTTTTCGTAATGGTTAAAGGCAGTTCCCACTAGCCGTTTTTCACCGACACTTTTTGTCAAAAAACTGTCGGTGTCGTGAGAACACACAAAATTTTAAAGCGTCGGTGGAGACGTTCCATTCCATCGGTTTTTTGCGTCGGTGAAACCGTGCCAGTAACATCAATACGTTAACATTGCACTTTTTTGGTACTTTTTGATGCTGTTCTGCTATAAAAAAGTTTGCGCGAACTAAAACTGGAGTGTGACCAGCTTCCGTGAAAAACAAAAACCGATTTGATTTTGGTGTGAGCACCAATGCGAATTGTGCGAATGGCAAAATTTACCGACGGTGAAAAAGTGTAGGTGAAAACCGGCTCATGGGAACCGCTTTTTAAGCATCGGTCAGACGAGCGTTTTTTCACCGATTTTTTTTCTACGGTCAGTGAATTCTGCCATTCGTTATTTTTTCTTACGGAAGCTGGTCACACTTTACACAATTTCATTTCATTCCCACTTTATTTTCGCCGAAAAGCACCACAAAATACCAAAAAAATTTAACTTTTACATACTAATGTTAATGGAACGATTTGACAGATGCAAAGAAACGTTGCAATGGGATGTGATTTATTTCCATCGCTAAGAACCGGTCTTTTTACTGATGCTTTAAAATATTGTATGTATGTTCACATGATCCCGACGGCTTCTTAATCAAAGTGGTAGTAAAAAAAGTTTCCGAATGCACTCTGCAAAATGATAGAAATCTTGTAAAAACTTAATACCAATCAGTAATAAAACTTAATCTAAAAATAAATTTTTTTACAGACATCTGACGTTTAATTCTGTACTAATATTTGTGGGACTGACCACATCTTAAAAACATAAAATAATTGCGTAGATCTGGAAAAATTCGAGTAAATGAACACTTTTTTTTATTTTTGTGCAATGGGGCGGTAATTAAAAAAGGTAGTCAATATTTCTAGTTTTTGACTTGAGATTTGATAATGAATATATTAATATAAAACTATCCTATTTCTACTGCTATATTCATCAACAAAATAGAAATTAATTACGATGAATTCTGGGGCTGGACCAAATGGGGTGAACTGAACTCCATACGCAACTATATGGTAAAGACCTGTCTCAATGTTCTTGACAATGAAGAGGTTCAACAGTTGATGCAATCGAAAATGAGCTACGATCTGATGATAATGGAGCCATCCTATACCGACGGACTCTTTGGAATGGCGGAACATTTTAATGCAACCTTGATTGGTTTAGCCACAAGTGGCGGGGATTGGAACTTGAATGCATTGGTGGGCTATACGGCCAGCTCTACATTTGAGCCTCTTATGCCTATTGGCTTCAGAAGAGGCAAAACGATGGTGGATCGCTTTTATAATTGGGTGCTTATATCTGAGGAATGGATGCTGCACAAACTAATATATTTGCCAGGCCTCCTAGCAGTCCATGATCATTACTTCGGTCATCAACGCCAGAGTTTCACTGAGATACGTCACAACTTTTCGCTGGTATTGCTGAACCAGCATTTTAGCCTTTTCGAAGCTCGACCCAATGTACCCAGCCTGATCGAGGTTGGGGGCATGCATGTGCCCAAGCAGACGCCCCAGCTGCCACCAGAGTTGGCACAGTTCATAGACGATGCGCCGCATGGAGTCATATTAATGTGCCTCGGTACGGAATTTCGGAGCAAGGACTTTCCAGCAGCCACTCTGGCTTTGATAGTGGACACTTTTGCGACATTACCACAGCGTATTATATGGAAGTTCGAGGGAAACCAGCGTCCCAAAGTGAGTGATAACATCTACATGGACGAGTGGCTGCCACAGCAGGCCATTCTGGCGCATCCCAACGTCAGACTGTTCATCAGCCATGGCGGCATGCTGAGCATCATTGAGGCGACCTTCCATGCCAAGCCAGTGCTGGGAATGCCCCTATTCTTCGATCAGTTCCGCAATGCGGAGCGCATGCAGCTGGAAGGCGCGGGTCTGCTGCTGGACATCCTCACACTGAATAGGCAGGACTTCGAGTCAGCCGTCAGACAGCTGCTGGACCAGCCCCAATATCGTCGCAATGTGCAAGAATTGTCTCAACGATTTCGCGATCAACCCATGCATCCACTGGACACTGCTGTCTACTGGACTGAGTATATCCTTCGCTACAAGGGAGCGCCCCACATGCGAATCTCTCCCTCCAATATGAAGTTCATTGACTACTATGGTTTGGACAATCTTCTTTTAATAATGGTCCGATTTAGTCTACTCGTTGCTCTCTTAGTTTACGCGCTACACAAATTGCGACAGCTGCTTGAAAGAAACTCAGCTGCTATTATATTTAATACGTCATTAATAGAAACCAGGCAAATAAGAAGCGACTGAATTACAAATAATATGATATCTTTTCTTAGTAATATTGTAATTAGCTATTAATTATATCGAGTTACTAGAATAATGTAATCCATAAATGTTCTTGTAGATGTACCATAAAAATTTAATATTTATTTAGTATTCACAAAGTTCTGCTGATAATCTTATCTTATCAAGTTGTTTTATCAATCAGTCCATTTAATTTACCGTTTCATACACAATATTTGACTAAAATAATTCTCATAGTTTGCAAGTAAATGAAATTATGTTTTAATGCTTAATTATTATAATTATATGATTAGCTTAAAAATAATTATCTTGTAAGCCTTAAAAAATTTTCTTTATACGTTTATACTAATAAAACATTCTTCTTTTAATAACGCTTCTTTTTTAATTAAAAATATGTACTATATTTCGTACTTTATATTTTTTCCGATCCAAAGTTACGTATATTTTGTTGAGCAGTCCAACGCAATTAATTCTCAGAGAGTAGCTTTATCATGAACATCAAATTGATGCTTTTTACGCTCAATTTAACGCTGTGGGCAAACCAGTTACATGCATATATACATAGGTATGTATGAATTATACGCTGAGCATATGAAAAAACTGGTGTGTTTGACATGAAGAGCGCGGGAGAGAAACAAATAGAGAGTCATGCTCACAGAGAGAGAGACAGAGAGAGTATGAGAGCGGGAGACAGAGCAAATTGTTGATTGCATAACAACTTAAAATTAGTAAACAAACCAAATTGTTGTCAGACGCGTCGATGACGACGCTCCCGTCAAAATATTTAATCGGTTCTAAAAACAACAAAGACCACTGAGAATAGGAAATACTAACAAAGGAATAACAGCTATTTCAGATTGTGGTTTCTCCAAATCGACGTTAGGGTTCAATGTAGTGCTGGGACTTTACGATTTTTTTAAAAATCGATTCAATTCGGTTTCTCAATCAGAAAAAATCGATTTAAAATCGATTTTTTAAATTAAACAGAATATTTTTAACTTAATTTTTAGTATTACTTTAATTGGATTTTATTATTATTTTTTTTGTTTTTTAGTATTTATATTATTTATCACAATTTTTGTATGTTATTTAACAGTCATCATTAATAAAAAAAAGGGAAAAAATTACCAAAATTAAAATAAATTCAGATTTTATTGACTAAAATTAAACTCGTTTAATTTATATGCGAGATGGAAAACAGCTATTCTTTAGTACATTTTGTGAACTCAAACATACGCGCCTTCATTTTCCCAGTCACAAGTAGCATTTCACAGAACTGTTCCTTTTTAAAAAAATCGATTTTCCTTAAAACAAAATCGATTTTGGCTCCACAACAGAAAAAATCGATTTAAATCGATTTAAAATCGGTCCCAGCACTAGTTCAATGGTTTTTTCGCATTAATACGGGGTGGATAATTATAAAAAATTTGCTTGAATTCGGTTCGTTGTTTATTAGTTCAGTAGCCGTCGAATAGTCAAATAATTCGGTGGTTGACGGTAAAATGGATTCGCGTCGTTGTCGGTGGTTGCTGGGGGCTTTGCTCTGTCAGCTGCTGTTAGTTGATATTGGGGTCGAGGTGCAAGGGGCAAAGATCTTGGCGGTGTTCCCATTTCCCGGTAAATCGCAATATATATTCGCAGAGCAGTATCTAAAGGAGCTGGCACGCAGAGATCACAATGTGACTGTTATTAATACATTTGGCAGCAGCGAATCGGAGCCCAACTTTAGGGTTATTGGCGCAACAAAAATACATGAGCTGATGGCTGGTAAGTGAGCTTTATGTTAAGTAAATTGTAAATAAAAAATGATAAGATACGAACAATAAAACTCAATAGCTTTTGGCAGTGCGGACTACTTCCAGCCAGCTAGTCAGTGGACAGTGCTGACCATGACTACAGAGTTTCTCAATATGCTCACTGCGAGCGTCCTTGAAGACGTTGCAGTTAATGAGCTGCTGCAGAGCCAGGAAACCTTTGATTTAGCTATCTTGGAAACTGTTCAAACTGAGGCACTCTTTGGCTTGGCGCAGCACTTCAATGCTCTGACCATTGGCATCTCCTCCTATGGCACAGATCGACACATCGATGAGCTAATGGGCAACATATCGCCGTTGTCTTTTAATCCCATGCTGTTGTCCTCACGCACCGAGCACATGAGCTACGAGCAGCGTCTGTGGAATGTCTGGGAGGCAAGTGTCGCCTGGTTGCACAAACGTCTAGTGCATATGCCCAGCCAGGAAAAGCTCTATAAACAATACTTTCCCAAGGCCAGCAAAACAATGGATCAGGTGCTCGATAGCTTCTCATTGATGCTGCTCGGCCAGCACTTTTCACTTAGCTATCCACGTCCCTATCTGCCCAACATGATCGAGGTGGGCGGCCTTCACTTGAAGCAGAGAGATCCGAAACCGCTGCCCGCCAATATAGCCAAGTTTGTTGAGGATGCCGAACATGGAGTCATCTACTTCTCCATGGGCTCGAACATAAAGAGCTCGGAGTTACCAGGGGCAACACGTAAGGCGATTTTATTGGCCTTTGGTAGCCTCAAGCAGCGCGTGTTGTGGAAATTTGAGCTGGAGCAACTTGAGGATCAGCCGGAGAATGTGCTGATTAGCAAATGGTTTCCCCAACCCGACATCCTGGCGCATCCCAATGTCAAGTTGTTCATCACACATGGCGGTCTGTTGAGCACCATCGAAAGTATCTACTTTGGCACACCGGTGCTGGGTCTGCCAGTCTTCTACGATCAGCACTTGAATGTGGAGCGAGCGAAGCAAGCTGGATATGGCCTGGATCTCAATTTGAGGAATTTCAGTGCCACCGCGTTGCGTGATCAGATTTTAGAGCTGCTCAGCAATGATAGTTACTCTCAGACTGTGCAGCTAAAGTCCAAACTCTACAAAGACCAAAAGGATAGCCCACTCGAACGCGCCATCTGGTGGACGGAGTATGTACTAAGGCACAAGGGTGCACCGCATCTGAGATCAGCATCGCGCGACTTGAACTTCCTTCAGCAGAATGGCCTGGACACGTGGGGCTTTTTATGCGGTGTCGCCTCTTTGATTGCCATGATTGTCCTATTTTCTTTGACGGCTATTTTAAGAATTGTACGCTACCTGATAGGAAAAGGCTCCAGGACGCCTAAGCTAAAGGCTCTGTAGAGCTAAAAACATTCTTCAGGAGCTTTGATCTTCATTAATGTATGTCTAATAATATGTTTTTCCTTATTGAATATTAATTTAAAAGGGTTTGATGACCATTTTGTTCATTAATATTAATATAGATTGTTTAATACTCACAAGTTCTAACCATTTCGGGTCTGCTTTGCAATAGGCCGCAATAATTTCGATACTTTTATATTTTCGTTATTTCCCAAAATCGAACATTAGTCTTTTTATCTTGATTAAAAATTAATATATCTAATTGTTTAAATTCTTTAATAAGTTTTGATAAATAAATTCATTTTTAAATTAATTAATTAATTTAGGTGAGAATAGGGCTAAATCGACTCGATTGTTGATACTGATTACTGGTTGATACATACCTTATTGAACCGAAGCTTTAATGAGACTGTTGTAAAAAGATATTTTTTGTTTTTTATCAAGCTTTAAATATAGGGTATTATGACAGCCTTAACAATGTCAAATGGAAACATTTTTTCGCAAATAATTTGTATTCATCATGACTGGCAGTTAATTTTGTAC
Organism: Drosophila limbata; assembly: GCA_963924055.1. NCBI lineage: Eukaryota > Metazoa > Arthropoda > Insecta > Diptera > Drosophilidae > Drosophila > Drosophila limbata. The sequence continues at coordinate 13,386,246 of OZ001352.1, read as the reverse complement.
GACCTTGACGCTGATAGACCGGGAAGAATCACAGTAGAGATGGCAGATAGTACACATAGATAGTACCACATAGACATTCAACGACTCGCTGATTGGGGCAAACCGATTGAGGCAAACCGAGGTGCGGTGGCGTTTTGTGTGTTACATACAAACTAGTGTAATCGCCGCTGAGAGCTTTTGTTATCGCGTGTGGGTCTGTCGGATAACCTATCTTTAGTGCCTTAAAGTGGACTGGTTGAATCTAAAAAATTTAGTCGAGATTCGTATTCCGGGTGCGGTACACGGTTTTTTTTTGAAATGTTCGCGTTACGGTTATGCTGTCTTATACCAATAATTTGTTTACTACCAAATTTAATTGAAGGAGCCCGTATTCTATCGATTTTTCCTTTTCCGGGTCCTTCGCAATACATCAATGTGTTGCCCTACCTAAAGGCTCTTGCCTCGCGCGGTCATGAAATTACATCGGTGAGCGCTTTTCCTCAGAAGAAGCCAGTGAAAAATTTCCATGATATTCCCGTTCTGGAAGTATTTGAGTCTTACGATAGTACGAAATTCATTTTTATCTGTAATTTACAATACGAGTATACAGCTGCTTGCGTCTCTTTCAGAGTTACTTAATCAAGCGACTGAGGCTAAAAGTACATGGCAAGAAAACAATTTTATGAATGAGTTCTTTATGATCGTTACAAGGGCGGTATTGAACAATTCCGAGGTAAAGCGACAGCTGCTGAAGCCTGGCAAGGATCACTACGATTTAATCATTGTGGAGGCCTTACGCTTAGATGCCCTGTACGGATTTGCGGCGCACTTCAATGCACCCATCATTGGCCTGTCCACATTTGGCACTGACTGGAATATTGATGAGTTAGTGGGCAACACTTCTCCGCTCTCCTATATACCGCTCGTCACTGCGGGCCTAAGCGATCGGATGACCTACTGGGAACGTGTGCATAACTTTTATGAGACTGCAATGGCCTCGATTAATTGGAACCTGATGTATCGGCCGCAGCAGGTCAAGCTCTATGAGCAATTCTTTCCTCATATCGCTCATAAAGTGCCATTGGTTGAGTTGAGCAAGAACTTTTCACTAATAATGCTTAATCAGCATTTCTCTCTGAGCTTTTCCCGTCCGTATGTGCCGAATATGATCGAGGTGGGAGGACTGCATATATCTCATACGCCTGCACCACTGCCAAAGGACATTGAGGAATTTATTGAAGGCGCCGGATCAGCTGGTGTTATCTACTTTTCCTTGGGCTCAAACGTTAAGAGCAAGGATTTACCAGAAGAGAGAAAACAGATGCTGCTGAAAACTTTTGCAAGTCTGCCTCAGCGTGTACTATGGAAATTTGAAGATCAGTTGCCTAATAGGCCAGCTAATGTGTTCATAAGCAAATGGTTTCCTCAACCCGACATCCTGGCGCATCCCAAGGTGAATCTTTTCATTACACATGGCGGGCTTTTGAGCACAATTGAGAGCATTCACCATGGCAAGCCAGTGCTCGGATTACCATTCTTTTACGACCAATTTCTGAATGTCGAGCGCGCAAAGCGAGCAGGCTTCGGTCTGGGTCTCGATCATAAAAAGATGACGTCCTCCGAGCTCAAAAGTACCATTGAACGACTGCTCACGGAGCCCGAATTCTCGGCAACAGCTCAAAAAATATCAGCTCGCTACCGAGATCAGCCGATGAGTCCACAGGAGACGGCCATCTGGTGGACAGAATATGTGCTGCGGCACAATGGAGCCCACCACATGCGGGTTTCCGCCCAGGATATGAGTTTTATAGCCTATCATAACTTGGATGTGATCGGACTGTTCCTTGGTATTGGCTTTTTAGTACTTTTCATAATTTCATTGGTGCTATGGAAGCTAGTACAGGTCTGCACTAAAAGTAAAAGATCCTCTAGTAAAAATAAATTAAAGAATCAGTAAGCCCAATTTTTCTGTTAAATTCACATGACACATGCCAATTAAAAGCTCTTATAATAAGTAAAATGTTACGTAATAAAAATAAATTTTATAAATGCAGATCGTTTTTCACAGTTTTTTTTTTTCGTTTTCCAGGATTATCAAATATAATTGTAGTGAGTATACTGAATAATAACAAGGCCATGCAAATTGCACAGGTCCTGGTTGCAAGTAATTATCGCTCATTGGTATGCGGCTCATTATAGTATGGGTAGCAAGAATATGAACGAAAATCTGCATTAACAGCTATCCAATCAGCTGCATACGTTGCGTATGCGTAATATTAAATTGCAGAGCCATTTCCGTTACACTTGAATGTGAACAGTTTGACCGCATCGCCAAATGCTTAATCAAAAATTCATGAGTTGAATACGCTATTGGTTTTGTTGATGTTTTTGAATGTTGGTTGTTGTTAGCATACAGCATTTTGAATACAAATCTGAATCTGAAGTTGATGGTTGGTATGCAAATGTTAGGGATTTATTTAATTTACTGCTCCTGCTTGATAAAAAATTGGAAAGCTGACATTTGTTTTGTATTTTGTTTTTTTTCATATATTATATTAATAATCAGAATTATGACTAATAAATTGCATCAGATGAGATTCTCTTGATATTTAACTTATTTACTGCACAAAGATAAAAGTTTATTCTAAAATGATGCAAATATTCAAAGCATAAGCAATTTGAACAAACGAACACTTTTTAACACATTGACAGAAAGTCCAATAACTATTTTGGGAAGTGCCAATATAAATTTGCCTAAGCCAGATGTTTTATTTTCTGTCTGTTGAAATATGTGCAAAGTGCAAATCAGTCGGTTCGATGCATTTCTACACAGCTCGTTTGCTTACCTGACAGTAGTCGGATAGATATGACTTGGATATGACTTGGACCGGAATTTACATTTTTATTTGCAGTTGCTCGTCGACTCGAGCTGTTTGTATTTACAACATATTTTTAAAAATGTCCAGGTTGTCCGAGACGTTGCGAATTGCAAGTAATTTTCGTAAGAAGTCTAATGCAACGTACACAGAGAAAAAAAAATCGTTCTAAAATTAAGCTAGAATAAATAATAAATAATTAAAAAAAGAGCATAACAATTCTTCAACCAAGTATCAATCTTGATATAGGAACATTGAATCATATATCAACTTTAGCTCTGGTTTTTTTTTAGAAATGAATACGAAAATTATTGATGTGGATTTACAACAACTCACATACCAAACTCGTAAAACTAACTGAAAGATAAGTAACTTTAAGTTTGAGAAATCTATAATATCTTAATTTTAGAAATATTTAAATAAACATAAAAATATGTTTTTAATTTAAGCAATTGATTATTACATTTACACAATAACAATACATACAAAGCACACTATTCAAGGAATTTCACTAGCAGTTAATTATTATTGGATGAATTTTAATTTTGAAGAACTTAATTCTGAAGTTCGAGAAGTGCAACACCGTCAACAGCAACAAAAACAGCAACTGTTGTCTGATTTTTGTATAGCACTTTTTATACTTCTATCATCCTTTTTTTCGGTGCTTGTTCATGTATATGTATATATTTCTTGCTGTGCACTTTTAATGTGGCCGCCAACATTACAGCCGCCAACATTTCCGGAGCGGACGCTGATTTTCCACTGCGGCCATGGCCCAAAACAGTTGCAATAAGTTGTGCTTAAAGTTTTACACGCCTTTTGCCTGACCCATGACCCCGCACTCGCCGTCGTCCCTCGTCCGTTAACGCCCCTATTTGAACATTGAACATACCAGCAACAGCAACAACAACAACAACAACTGCCGAAAAAAGCTCAACGAAGAAAATAAAAGCGTTGAGCGTGGGATGGATGCTTTGGCGTGGGCGTGACCATGGCTCTCTACCGGTTTCCACGGCTTCTCCTCTTGCTTCTGATGGGTTTACTGCTAAAAATTTGAACGCGCTGATGGGCATTTTTGCAACTGAAGCGTTAACTATGCGCAACTAGCAAAAAATAACAAAATAAAGTAGAAAGAAACAGCCAAAAAAAAGGGAGCTAAAGTTCTGGAGACTACAAAAACACTTCGATAGCTATACAAAGTATTTTTCATTTTATTTTACAAGTTCAGTGCCGGCGGCGAAGCAAGCCGCACTCGTCCTGCCAGTTTTAAAGTGCGAAGTGTTACTTATACTTATAGATAAAATATACACACATATATCTTATTTTGTATAGCTTAATGTTTGATCTCGATCGCAACTTAATTGCGTTTCACTTTTGGCTTAGACGCCTTAAGACCCATGAAGAAATCTTGGAGTGCACGCCACGCACGGCGTATGAGCAATAAAATGCAAAAGATCACGAACAGAATGCCACCATAGAGTACGAGTATGGCATCCAAGTTATGGTATTGCACAAAACTAAGATCCTGGGAGGCACTTCTTAAGTACTTCGCACCCTTATGCCTACTCACATGCTCCACCCAAAAGACAGCACGTTCCAGGGGCAACTGTGGCTGATCTCTGTAGCGAGCCGACATGTCTTTGACCAGCTGAAGAGCTTGTGGATCCTCAGTAATTTTCTTAATTGCCGCCAGCAATCTCTCAGTTGTCAGGTCTTCATAATTCACTGTCTTGCCATATCCGTTCTGTTCAGCACGTGCCATATTGAGGAACTGATCGCCAAAGATTGGGATGCCTACAAATGGTGTGCCGTGATAAATGGATTCCGTGGTACTCAACAAACCACCGTGTGTGATGAATAACTTGACATTCTCATGCGCCAATATATCGTCCTGTGGGAACCAGTCCGAAATATACACATTCTCCGGTTTGCCTGGCAAATTGGCATCCTCAAATTTCCACAGGACACGTTGCTTCAGCTGGCTAAAGGTGTCAATTAACGCCTGACGCTTCTCTTGGGGCAGATTTGTGCTTTTCAAGTTGGAGCCCATGGAGAAGTAAATGACGCCGTGCTTAGCCCCATTGATGAATTCCTCGATGTCCTTTGGCAGAGCCTGCCGCTTACGTTGGATGTGCATACCGCCCACCTCGATCATGTTGGGCGAGTAGGGACGGGGGAAGCTCAACGAGACGTGTTGATTCAGTAGGACGAGGGCCGCATTGCTGCGCGTCTCGTAGAAGCTCTGCTTATTATTGGGGAAGTATTTGTTGTAGACTAGCTCTTGCTTTGGCAAATAGTAGAACTGCATGAACAGATACTCGTAGGTCAGAAAGGCCAAGTTGATGACTCGTTCGACAAACGACATATGATCGGAGAATTTGAGCAGCGCATGTGGCACATAGGAAGCTGGGGATGGCGAACCAACCTAAGACCGTGAAACTGATGCATAAGTATATTCAATAGCTAAAGAATATCGACTTTACCATATCAGTGTTCCAGCTAATAGCACCAAAGGTTCCCAGGCCAATAAGTGGGGCATTGAAATGTTCGGCCAGGCCAAAGAGGGATTCATCGAGGAACACCTCGTCGATCACAGCGTCGAAGGTTTGATTGGACTGCATGAGCTTCTGAAAGTCTGGATCTTGAAGCAACGCTTCACTAATGCGTATACCTAAAATTATTTTCAGGAATTGCAATTTGATAAAAAGATAATCAACAAACAATTAAGGCAATCTCTTACCCATATCATAGAAGCCAATGATCTGTTGTATAATGGGCTGCGCAGACTTTGTTAGTAGATTGTCGATATCGCCTGAAAAGATTAGATAAAATATTATTTATGTATTACAGATATTTACTTACAACATATGATTTTAATTCACTGAGTGGCAATTATTTGCATAGTTTTATCATTACGGTTAACATTTATTACAACTAACGACCTAAGCTAATCTACTGTGTGTGATAAGATTCACACAAATATCTATCTATAATTTTAATCGATTGCTTTGCTAGGTAAGCATACGAATTGCACTTCTACAACACTAGCTCCCCAATTAGCCGTATGTTAGTATTGCAATGACTCGGTGCCAATTATTCCATAAGTAGATTAAGTTCCTTTTTCATATTTATAAATGTCACGAGTTAGCCCACAGAAAAGAACATTCTAAGGCTACAAATTGTTGAAACTCTCAAAATTTTTTTAGGAACAAGGAAGATCATTTGGAAAACTCACTAAGCCTCTTTTGGTTTACTTATCTTAATTTACTTATCTATTAAATCTGTTACTGGTCACGAGTACTTACCGCCCATGGACTTTAGTATGCCTGGAACTGGCACGTCGATAATATTCTCAATGGGTTTCTTGAGAGCGAACGGCGAGACAAGTGTCACCTGATGACCAGCTGCCGCCAGACCCTTGGCCAGCGCCGAACCCACATTATAGTGGGATCGAGCTCCGGTTGGCAGCACCACTAGATAATTATAGGCCGTCACCGAGCTCAATAGTCCAAGTAGCAAAAGACCATTTAAACAGGTTTTATTGCGTGCCATCATTCTATATATTGTTTTTTGTTATAATTACAATAATTTACAAAAAATATCTCAATTAAAATTTAAACTGTACACTTTTTAATTTTCCATATGCGATCTACACGCGCCACTGTCTCGATACCAACTGACGAAACTCTCGCATGAATTCCGTAAATATATAAACCAGTATGGAGAGCAAGCAACTGACGAAACTCTCGTTTGAATTCGGTAAATAAATGAACAGCTGATTGGAGTAATAGATACGCTAAAGTGACTGCGAAATTGCTGTGGAGTCACAATGAATGTGTTGTTTTACGAGCGATCGTGTGAGTTTTATAAAAAAGTTCTTATCATGGGTCTGTATTTAAACTTAATCATATTGATACTTGTGAGTTGTGGGTTTCCATACCGGTTTTGGGCCACGCCGTGGTATCGCAACATTTTCGACTGTACATATATACATATATATTCTATTCTTTTTTATTTATTTTTGTTTTGCTTTGTCCTCATTCGTTTATCGCCGGCTATGTGGACCCAAATAAACATTTTGGTCTTGCTTTTATGCCGGCACTAGGTTTGTGTAAATACTTGTGCTATTATATACAATATATACAATTTTAGAGAGAAAATACAAACAATCTCTTTGTACTGTATTTATTGTTATCTTTTATTCAACTATTTCAATCAAGTGCATGTGTATATTTTGCTATATTTATAATGAACGCCAACAGCATGAGTAATAAATATTTTCTCTTTCTGTTTTTACTCACTCTCTTTCTCTTCAGTGTTAACTTGCTCTCTTAACTTTGCTCTTTTAGAACAGAGTATATATATGTACAGTTCACGTGAGAGTGAAACGATCGAGAGTGCTCGACTTTTAATACAATTTAAACTAAATTTATGAAATCAAATAAGTTAATTACGTTTCACCTTTCTTGACTTTACTCGACCCCCACTAAGTTTACATCTGACGAATTTTAATAGAGCCATCAATAAATAAACAATTGCAAACAAAATGAAGCCTAAACCACCAACGATCATGGCCAAGACATCTAGATTATGGTACTCTATGAAACTCAAATCCTGAGCAGAACTCCGCAAATACTGGGCACCCTTTTGTCTGGTCACATGCTCCACCCAGTAAACAGCCCGTTCCAAGGGCGTTTCGTGCTGATCCCTGAACCTCTCGGACATGGCACGAGCTTGCCGCGTGTAGCTCGGATCATTGAGCACTCGTTCTACAGCATTCCGTAGAGTTTCAGTTGAAAGTTGATCAAATCTGACTGTGATTCCAAAGCCGGATTGCTGGGCACGTGCCATATTCATGTGCTGATCACCGAAAATGGGAATGCCTACGATGGGTTTGCCGTGATAAATGGATTCCGTGGTGCTCAACAAACCACCGTGTGTGATGAATAACTTGACATTCTCATGCGCCAATATGTCATCCTGTGGGAACCAGTCCGAAATATACACATTCTCCGGTTTGCCTGGCAAATTGGTATCCTCGAATTTCCACAGAATGCGTTGCTTGAGACTGCGGAAGGTTTCAATAAGTGCGTCACGATTTAGCTGTGGCAAAGCGGCGCTCTTTAAGTTGGATCCCATGGAGAAGTAAATGACGCCGTGCTTGGCGCCTTTAATGAACTCCTCGATGTCCTGAGGCAATGGCTTTTGCTGGCGTTGGACGTGCATTCCCCCCACCTCGACCATGTTGGGTGCATAGGGACGAGGGAAGCTCAGGGAGACATGATTGTTTAGTAGCACCAAAGCGACGTTCCTGCGCATCTTATAAAAGTCTTGCTTGTTGTGTGGAAAGAATTTTCTATAGAGCTGCTCCTGCTGTGGCAAATAAATTAAATTCTGATAGACGAGATCATAGGCCGTAAAGAGCAAGTTGTGAGCACGCTCGTAGAAGCTCATGTGATCGCTCAGGGGCAGCAAGAAGTGTGGCACATAGGAGGGCGGTGAGGGCGTGCCGACCAACTCAGTTGTCCAGGACGAAGCGCCAAAGGTGGCGAGTCCAATCAAAGGTGCCTGGAAATGCTCAGCGAATCCAAAGTGAGCCTCGTTCATGAATACCTCGCAGATGACGGCATCGTAGGTGCGATTCTCCTTTAAAAGGGATTCAACCGAAGGCTCCTCTAGCAATCTTTTTGTCATCATCAGACCCAAGGCATGTAGCAGGGGATGTCGCTGTAACACAGATTTCTTCGCATTCTCCAAAATCTTATTCTTGTGTACTGCAAAAACGTATGGTTTAGTATACTCAATTTTTTGTTAAGAAATTAAATTAAAAATGTTCACACGCAATTGATAACTGGCGCGATATCAGCTGGCGATTTAATGATAATAATTACGTGACAGCTGTTCAGATAACTTATTGATTCTCACCATTCATTGCGGGTACAATGCTGGGCAGATTTATATCCAGTAAATTCTTAATTGGCTTCTTTTGTGGAAATGCAGATACCAATGTGACCTCATGACCTGCGGCAGCTAAGCCCTTGGCCAGAGCTTGCCCCACATAAAAGTGAGACTTGGCTCCAGTTGGCAATACCACCAAATAAGAGTAACCAAAGGCATGGCCCAAACTGGCCAATAACACGGCACACAAATACAGCAGTTGCATCTTGATATTGTGATCGGCTGTAGTTCCTTCTGACAACTGGCAATTCAACGCGTAACGAGGCTTTTTATTTGGGCTACGCTAGGGAAATAAGTGATAAGAGGCATTACCAAAATATATTGAGTAAAATTTCCCGCAGCAGAAAGAACTCTCAGTTTTAATCCCTCTAAATGTTTCTCTTACTTAAGAGAAGCCCCTAAAATTTAAATCACTTTAATTGAGTGGTAAATCTATCAATAAATTTATAAAAATATCGACACCAGCTAGCCGGACCAAAAAGCCATTATTCGTTATTTTTAATGTACACATTTTATGATTTTGTACGTACAAAAGCCCCTTTCAGTTACGCATCGCTTGGCAGCCCCTAAAATAGATGCTAATTTATATGGCAGATACCATTATGGAACCCTCTTCGAAAACTCAATATGTCTATATGGTAAATACATTGTAATACTTATTGTTGTTGCTGAATGCTATCAGCCGCAAACAATACACGTGCCCATTGATTGATTTCGAAATAGAATGTCAACGAAAATAAACAATATTTAAATTCGGGCAAGGGAAAGAATTTAAATAAGCAACAGAGCAGTAAATTAAACAGAATCACAGTTTCATTGAAACCTTTACACACACAGCCCACAACCATCGCTTCGAGGTGCAAACGCCCGAAATTGAAAGAAATGAAATGCCAAAAAGAAAAACTTGCCAATGACATTGAAAGGCGAACGCAAAAAAATATGAATATCAACGCGTGTGTTGTGTGAGCCAAAAGTTAGCTATGCAAAAAACTTTTTTGATGACTCCTTGAAAGTGAAAAGTAAATTCACGCAAAAGTCGCCAAAATGCTCAGTTAAAATTGTGAGATATTTCAAACGCTGAGGATGTTGAAGGTATGAAGAGAGTGTGAATGGTAACTTGCAAAAGAATATGAGATGACAAAAAAAGCGAAATGAAACGGAAGTTCAAGCTGATTTGTTCGCTGGCAAAGTCACAACCACCGCCATCCCCACTGGCTGTCATTTTGAAAGCGGAAGCGGAAGCTGCGTTTCAATCGTGCGCCTGATGAAGTTATGTGTGGAAACAGCAACAAAAATGCTTGGCAACACCACAAAACGAGTACGTATTGTGTAAGTGGCTCGCCCTAAGCACTCTTATGTGAGTGCAAATAAATTTAGCATAACAATACTTGGCAATTTGTATGTGAATACGCGGTGAATGTGCGATATGTATGTATATGATTTAAATATGACGCCTATAAATTTAGCCAACTTTAAGGCCACACGAAAAGTTGATATATTTGAGTATGCGATTTAATTGCCCAGTTTCCAACATTGATTTCAATGATGACGTAGCGACGTATTTGAAGCGTTCGCTGCAAGTCTTAAGCTTATTTCCTATTCATTGTGATTCATGGCCAGACACTGCGGTCCTTAATGGCGCAGTAACGTAATTAAAAAAGGCATTGCGGCAACAACACTTTTTATTTTGGTTTAACCGATATATTGTACACACACACACACAAACAGATTTTCTCTCTCTCTCTCTCATGCCAGATTGTGCTTGAAATGACAGTTGCAGCTGCACAATGACAGTATCCTCTAGCTGGGAGTTCTGCCACAGGGTTTTGGGGCTCGAAAGGGGTGAAAGGGGGACCATTGACTGCAGCAGCACAGCAGCAGCTTGCAAATTGATTGCGATTGTTGAGTTGATTGGCAGGCAAAATATGCAGACACACACTAGTACACACACACTCACACACACACGCACATGCATGCGACACTCACAAACACAAACGACGCTTTGTGGTTTTCATTGTTATTTTCCACTTTTTTAATTCTTTTTGCACGCCGTTAAAAATTCTACACCATTGTTTTATTTTGGCCGTTTAATTTAAGTTCGTTCTATATAAAAAATTTTGGTTCTTTTTATTTACATTTTTTTCTTTGGTTTTTTAAAGTTGATTTTAACATGCGCTATTTACCAAATGTCAGATAGTTTCCTGCCTTGCCATTCTAATACCTGTGTGTGTGTGGATCTCTACTTGGTTTTAGTAACAGTTAGCTAATTTTTCCATTTATTGAGGACGGCAGTTCACTCTAGTGACGAAGCCTCACGAAGGGTGCGAAAGGAGACTAGCAATATATACTGGTAGAATGGGAAGTTAGCATTGATACCCCGACCAGATTAACTTATATACCGATCGAATGGTATGATTTTAGCTAAGAAAGGCGCAAAATAAGACTTTTGGCAGCTCACCTAAATTATATATGCAGCTAAATAATTTTTATTTTATTTTAATTCTTTTCAAATGGTTTTCGGCGCGTTGCGTAAAATTGTCCCCTTTCTTTGTATTTAATTCTCTTTGCGCTGTGCCGAAAGCCAAACTATTTTTTTTTTTATATCGCTCGTCACAAAAATGAATATCGTAGATTTTTAAGAATGAATATGCTTTCGTCACTAAACTTAGAGTAGATGATAAGATTATCTGAATTTTATTCTTAGATACTGGAAAACGAACTGATGTACTAAAATTTAGCTACTTTAAGTAGTTGACGGCAATGTTAAGCAGAGGCACTGGGTCTAAATGTCAAAGACATATTAAGAATTTTACAGTCGGCCCCTCAGCGACTCTCCTATTACGCTGGGGAGTAGAAACCATCAAATTAGCTTGCGGGCGTGCTGCCAAACTTTTGAAAAGTGTCTCAGTGTCTCAGTGCCTGTGCCCAGCAGCAACCGATGGTCAACAACCGCCAAAGGCAGCAGCATCAGCAAAGGGAGAGCAAACAAGAAGCAAGTTCCAAGTTAAGATCGAGCGCGTGCCAAGTTGCCTATGTCTTTTATTGTTTTTATTTTTTTGGGCTCAGGCGCACTTTGAAATATTAAAATTAATAATGAATGTTGACGGCCTACATTTGTATTAGTGTACTCGCTGGCTGTTGTTGTTGCTATATATGTAAAATCTTCCTAAAAAGCAGAGCATATTATGATGTCTCGGAAGTACAACTCTAATTATTTCCTGCCACACTCTTTTTCTCTCACTCTCTCTATTTGCCTCCCTTTTCTCTGTGTTTTTTTAACAACTAGCTGAGATTTTTATTTTGCTTAGACACTTTTCTTTACCAGTTTCTTGTGTCTCATTTTTAATCTCGTACACTTCATTTTCATGCCAAATTAAATTTTATTTAACTGTTCTGCATGAAATCGGTAACAGTTTTTATGACATTTTTATGTTTCTTTGTACGCACACACACAAACACAGATACATACATAAATTGGCGCTAATTTGTTTTTAAATTATTTAACAATTTTGGACTGCCAGTCGGCGATGGCGCCAACCCAATCCAATGGAACATTTTGTACGTCTGCCAGAACAATCTAATTAGATGCTACTACGAACAGAGTTTCTCCATAGGAGAGAGACTGACGATGCTAGATGCTGGATGCTGGAAGCCGGATGCTAAATGCCGATTTGCTTTATGCTACTTTTCTTGGCAACAGTTGTCGATTATGGTTGCCAAAAGAAATTTGGCAGGCAAGCCCAACAAATTGGCCAGCACAACGGGTTGGCTAGGGGCAGCAGTTTTTGGATTTGTCCGGAATTGGCTTTAGGAAAATGCAAATCTTGGCTAATAGTTTTTGCCTATATGCATAATTGTGCAAAGCACATAAATTCACTTGTTTACCAGATTAGTTGAGACCGTTTTTCCAAATATAAAATGAGAAAATGCTCTCAATGATAATGGTTAAGAAAATATTAAAACTAATAAAATGAGTTCATTAATAATTGAAATATTTTGAAATATGTGAGTTGTTTATACATAAATATAAGCCAAAGCATATTGAATAGAGACGTAAATAAATTGGCAACTGATTCAATTGCAGTCTCAATACCTCTTGCCTCATAGGTTCACAATTGATTTAATTTAATTTAACAACTATTCTATAACTATAACTATAGTTGAATTATGGCCATGAGAAATTATGGCCAGTCTCAGCTTGCGGCTTTAATAAATGCTGCCTGGAATTTCTTGTTGGCCGTAAAGGCAATTTATAATGAAATTATAAAATTTACGCTAGGTGGCACTTGTCGGGCTATTTGGCAGTGCAGTGTCGATGGTCTTGGAGCTGGTTCTGAGTCTGGGATGGTTACTTGCAACTCAATTGCCAATTAAAGCGCATCAACATTAATGCTGGCCATGATAATGATGATAACGAGCTGCCGTCGACCATTGCACGTACATATGCGACCAACAACAAAGGCGGCCATAGAAAGAGATGCACTTATTTATATAGGAAAAGATAAAGCGTGAGAGAGAACAGAGAAAAAAAGAAAGCATTGGCCATGATTGCCTCCGAGTCTGGCGTTGACTGTGAACGCGGGTGCTTCAGTGGCGCTGACATGTCGCCCGCAATGTCGTGGTCCTTGTCGTCCTCGTTGGCCTGACATCTGACGGTAAATTAAAAAGCATAAAGCTCTCGGACAGGCAAACTGCATGCACAGGGCGAGAGCACATAGGACGAAAGGACAGAGGACTCAAAATGGCAGCACGAAAATTTATGCACGACTTGCATATTAAACGTGTGTTAATTTTAGAGCAGCCAACAGCTATGATGCCATCTCGCTCTACGATCCAGCTCCCGGTGCTCCTCCTGCTGTAGTCATCCTGTGGCTATTGCTGTGCGTTTCCCACAAAGGCGCTGTCAATTTTCATTGCACAGAACGACAACGGGACGACGGGACGGCGAGTCGTCCAATGCGTCCTGTTCAAATGGCGCATGAAACGTCATTCTGAGACAGCCCTGACTGACATTTGTGGTAGTCAGTGTTGTTGTTGCTGTTGTTGTTATTGTTGAAATGGTCGCGTTTGCCTTAAGTCGACATGGTGTGTGTGTGTGCTGCTAAAATGTAAGTGAACTCCACTCACTGTAGATCTCAGCGTGGCTGGTCATGCAATTTTCCAGTCCAAAAGCTTAAAACTGAATTAAACTTTATGACTTGCCACACACAGCAAACAACAGCAAGAGGATTTGCGGCAACTACAAAAAGGATTACATGCCATATGAAGAATAATGCGTGGATTCACGTTATTGTTATAACAAAGCTACTTGAACACTTCAAGATCTTCAAACAGAGCATGTTGAATTTAAGAAAAAAAAGTCATCACAAAAAAGTCTTGAAAATCTTTTATAATTAAGATATGAACTAGCGACTTATTGATTTATTAATAAAATGCATTCAAATTTCAGAAAAGAGATGCTTAGGAAGTTTTTTCTTATCTTGTTCAATCACATACACCTTTTTACAGGGTATTCAAATAGGTAGCACAAGGTTTGCTTAAAATCTGACTTGTTTTAGTTGGTTTCTCACGCTGACCAAATCGGATTATCGGGTGAAGCAAACAGTCGAACAAACAAATAAATGTAATGAGTTTAAGTGGTAACGACAAAAATTGTCCGACATTTTATTGAGTAAATATTAAAAATATTACGAATCGCTGGCCATTAGAGGCAGCCGTTGCCCGGGCCATTCCGTTGAGAGAGCCAAAGATACAGACGCTGGCAAACAGACACAAACAGAGGCAGAGACAGAGACAGAGACGCAGTTACAGATACAGATACAGATACAGATACGGGTAAGGCAACCACTTAATGCTGATATGTACGAATGTGGCTAGCAAAAGGCAAAAAGGAATAGAAAAGCATCCCCTTACACATTCACACAGCGAGATAACAAACTTAATGTAATGGCCAAAAGAACCAAGAAAGCAGCCAAACACAAACATTTGCGATGCTCATCCTAGCAACTTCTGCTCCTGCTGCTCATCCTTTTGGCCTCCTTTGTTTGCTGGACATGTGTTTCCAATGGTTTTTGCACTAACAGCTCTGCCATTTAAAAACGCACAAGCTTGGGCGCAAGGCGAAAAACAAACTTTTCACAAGAAAAACTCAGTTGGCATTGCAGTTGCAGCGTTTATTTGATTTTTACACACCGATTTTGAGCTATTCTTTTATTAGATTTTTTACTTGGCGTTAGCAATTTCGTTCCATTTTTTTTTATATATTTTCTTTATCTCCTTGCATTCTGATGGACGTTTTGCCAGTTGTGAATTTGTGAGATTTGATTTTAAAATTGCTCAGACAAAAAGTGAATGAAAATAAAAAAAACGCCAGATACATACTTGGAATGGAGCTAGATGTTAAGATAGAAAGGAGTGTGCGCTCAGGCAATCATCCAACTAAAGATTTAGTGTATTAGATATTCTGTGACCTTAAACATGGCAAATTCTAAGCTAAGCAGACGATTTGGGTACTGGGTATTAGTATATAGTATATTCAGTAATTGCGTAACTCATATCTCACTTTCATAAATTTCGATTTTACTAAGAATTCAAAACAAGTATGATCCCTTTACTTCCATTCATGTTTGTGGCTTAT
Source organism: Drosophila limbata (assembly GCA_963924055.1). Lineage (NCBI taxonomy): Eukaryota > Metazoa > Arthropoda > Insecta > Diptera > Drosophilidae > Drosophila > Drosophila limbata. The sequence goes on along the minus strand of OZ001352.1, from coordinate 13,370,796 downwards.
GGTGATCTCTCTTCCCTCTCAGCGTTTTAAATTCTTTTGCTGTCGCCATTTTTCTTAGGTTTTTCAAATATATTTAAACGAATATTGAACTGTGCGTTTATATTGACATTACCCAAACTCGACCATCTGCCAGCAATTGCAATTTAAAGCCATTACGCTAATAAATAATCTGCCACAATTTAGCACATTGCCATCGATTTAATACAGGGAGTCGCAGCAGCTGCCTGCACCAAGGCTGGAGATGCGCCCACTTGGAGCCATTACCCTCCTCACCACCTCCAAATATGCTTTTTATAGATGTTTATGATGTGACAGAGAGAACGCAAAAAAAATTCATATGTTGGTATTTCTGCTGCTTTCAATTGCTTTTGGCACGATATCGACGTTGCCATCGATGGCTGCTTTCAATATATAATAACATTGCACATACGCCCTGTGCGCCTGGCACCAAACATCCTTGGCTGCTGCTACTTTTTTCTTTTTCTTCTTCTTCTTCTGCTTCTTCTTCTTCTTCTTCTGCTGTTGCTGCTTCACTTACACTGAGTGCGTGTTGGCGCAATAATCAACAGTTATATTATCAATGCACAAACACATGGACAAGCACACTCACGGACTCATGCGATATGCTCATAATGCGCATTTTAACCCCTTTCGAAGAGGGCTAAGGAGGGGATGATAGGGGCACTGAGCACTGAGCCCCCGCATTCTCCATATGACACTCCATCTAAGTGATACGATAAATTTGGGATTTTCTTTGCATTATGCGCAGATTTTGATGATTTCTCTACCCACTGAAACTTTTTTAATAATAAATAAAAGTGCTTAACTTAATTCGAGCTGCTCAAAACGTTCTTTCAAGCTCCCCATCAAATTTTTCTATTGTGTGTGTGTGTATGTGTTATGGATTTTCCGCTTGTACTTGCCCATTTGATTTGTTTCTTTGATTTACCCCGCCCCAATTTCCGACTCACACACACGTACATAAACTTGCTCACAGTGAGTGTGGATATAATTTTTCGATTATTGTTGAGTTTTGGTTTATTTTTCTCCCTCTATCGATCTTTTCTCATTCTCGCTTGCTCATGCTTCTCGTTCCATTTTTGTGGCATTTGCGGCTGTTTACCTCGCCAGCGGCCAAAATGCAATTTATGTGCGTTGGCCAAGTGTGGAGCGTTTGGATTTTGTTTTTTTGTTTTTGCTTGTTGTTTTTAGTTTTCTTTTATGCTGTGGCAATGTTATTGCCACTTGTCATTTGCGTGATTTACGCTTATCGCTGCAGCCAAGTGTGTAATTTTCGATGCTTGTCAACTTAACAAAATTATTGTTGAAAATCGATGACTTTGCTCTGATGATTCCTTAAGCCAACCTCAATGTTCTTGCATTCGTATGAAAACAAAGGGAATCATATCGGAAATATAAGTTAATTAATAAATAGACAGGTTCCCTTTAAATTTGTAATTTTTGATTTCAATTCAAATATTTTCATGCCCTTCTTTGCTTTGAAATAAACGCTAAGCTCTGTATTCCAAAAAGCAATTTAAATTGTAGTAAAATAAAACGAAATTATTGTGCATGGACAAAAACTATCAAATAGCAAAAAATATCAAGAAGCCCTCCAAAATATAATAAACTTTTCAGGCAACACACACACACAAATCACAATCATGGAACAAGATTAAATTCACTTAAGTGCAAAGTATAGTATGGATATGACAGAGACTCGCATTTATGGGCAAGAACGTTAAAAGCTTCGATTATATTGGAAATATCCGTAAATATTTTTAAGTCAAATTGAAATGCATGTCTGACATTTGCTCTATAGAAAACCAACACTTTGTATGCATCTGCATGTGTGTGAGTGTGTGTGTTTGTCACACGACCGAAATGCAATTCTAGGAATCTGTTATTTAGACAACAAGCTGCCTAGAAAACTGGTTTCGAAGCCACTGCTGAGTGCATCCCAAAATGATAAGTTAACAATTGAATGTTTAGGGGGTATGGCACAACAAAATTGCTGTGATTCTGGGCTGGATCCTGCTTCTTTATACTTAATTTACCTATTTATTATATCTTAACACTTTTCTTACGATGTACATACATAAAAACAAGACCAAATGAACACCAATCTGGGTCCTCCTCTTTAATATGTTTTAAATAATTATAACATGTGGCCGCGATATATAGTAGATATATGAAAGTTGAATATTATATAAATTAGAGCATAGGCTGCGATGCAGATACATACAAATGAGAATGTCTAATATAATAATTATGCAAAGGCATTCATAGCTAATAAAAAAGTCATAAATACTCACATACAAATATATTTTTAAATGGAAACAAAATACAATCTCACAAAAGCATCACAAACATCACAAATTTTCTGAAATTACTTTTTGGTCAATAGCTCCTTCATTCGGTTGAGGGCGCTGCCGGCTTTAAACCACTCAATTTGCTCCGAGTTAAAGGAGTGATTCAATTTGATTTTATCGGTGCTGCCACCGTTTTTGATCTCGCAATCGATGGGTTGTCCTGGTGCCATCTTGTCTAAATTGAGTAGCGATATTTTGCTGGTGGGTTGGACCTTGTCGTAGTCGCTGGCGTTTTCAAAGGTCAGTGCGAGCAGACCTTGCTTCTTCAGATTCGTCTCATGAATACGGGCGAAGGACTTCACTATTATGGCCACTCCACCCAGGTGACGTGGCTCCAGAGCTGCGTGTTCTCGGGAAGAGCCCTCGCCGTAGTTCTCCTCCCCGACGGCGACCCACTTGAGTTTATTCGCCTTGTAGTCGCGGGCCACGTCGGGAACAGCTCCCCAGTCATTGCTGCGCTGGTTCTTGACCTTGTTCATCTCGTTGTTCTCGGCATTCGTGGCGCCAATGAACAAATTGTTGGAGATATTATCCAAATGGCCACGATACTTCAGCCACGGACCGGCTGCTGAAATGTGATCGGTGGTGCATTTTCCTTTGACCTTGATCAGAACGGTAAGATCCGTTAGATCTTTGCCGTCCCATTTTTCGAAGGCTTCCAAAAGCTGTAGGCGCTTGGACTTGGGATCAACCACAACTTTGACGCTGGCTCCATCGCTGGGCGGTGCAGTGTAGGTGTCCTGTCCGGGATCGAACCCCTTGGAGGGCAATTCCTCGCCCTTGGGTGGCTTTAACTTAAACTTCTTGCCCTTGCTGTCGGTAAGCTCGTCTTTCATCGGATTGAAGGTCAAGCACCCGACAATCGACATAGCGGTCACCATCTCGGGACTCGTTACAAAACAGTGGGTAGCTGGATTCGCATCATTGCGTCCCGTGAAGTTTCTATTGTACGACGTGACAATGGTGTTCTTCTCGCCCATTTTGACGTCCTTACGATCCCACTGACCAATGCAGGGCCCGCAGGCATTGGCCAGCACTGTGCCACCGAATTTATTGAATATATCCAATATGCCGTCACGCTCAATAGTAGCTCGAACCTGTTCCGAGCCAGGAGTGACATTGAAGGGAATGGCGGCCTTCAGCCCGTGATCAATGGCGTCCTGGGCAATGCTGGCACAGCGTCCCATGTCCTCGTACGAGGAATTCGTGCAAGATCCAATGAGGCCCACCTTGATTTCGATGGGATAACCGGCCTTCTTGGAATTCTCACCCAGTTTGCTAATGGGGTGAGCCAAATCCGGTGTATATGGTCCATTCACCAATGGCTCCAGGTTGTCCAGATCAATCTCTATGACCTCGTCGTACTTGCATCCCTTGTCGGGAGTCAACATATTTTGATACTTTTTTGCCTCCTCGGCGATATTCCCTCGACCAGTGGCACACAGATAGTTGACCATGCGGTCATTGAAGGGGAACAACGAGGTTGTTGCTCCGATTTCGGCACCCATATTACAAATGGTGGCCATGCCCGTGCAGGAGATGGACTCAACACCCTTGCCATGGTACTCAATTATGGCCCCTGTGCCGCCTTTAACCGTCAGAATCTCGGCTACCTTTAGAATAACATCTTTGGCCGAGGTCCAGCCACTGATTTTACCCGTCAAATGAACGCCAATCACATTGGGGCACTTCAATTCCCACGGCATTCCGGCCATCACATCGACAGCATCGGCTCCTCCCACTCCTATGCACAATCCGCCAAGTCCCCCTCCGTTGGGAGTATGGGAATCGGTACCAATCATAAGCAGGCCCGGAAAGGCATAGTTCTCCAGTATAATCTGATGAATAATGCCACTGCCGGGCTTCCAGAAGCCCAGGCCATACTTGGCACTGGCGCTAGCAAGAAAATCAAAAACTTCCTTGTTGTCATCTAAAGCACGTTTCAAATCCAGCTCCCCGCACTTCTGGGCCTCGATCAAGTGATCACAATGAACCGTCGATGGAACAGCCACCTCGCTCAAACCCGATGAGATGAACTGCATCAGTGCCATCTGGGCGGTCGCATCTTGCATGGCTACGCGATCGGGACGCAACAGCAAATAGGATTTGCCACGCTCGATCTCCTGTCCACTGGGATCATCCAAATGGGAGTACAGTACTTTCTCCGACAAGGTAAGTGGACGATTCAAGCGGGAGCACAAGCAGTCCAGTTTCTCACTCATCTTCTTATAGGGCAGAGGATTGCCCGACTCAAGCTTCGTCATGGGCACACCCGCGGCCTTGGAGCTCATGGGAGCGTGCCATTGACTCATCAATGGTCCAATTGCCCTCCTGCATAGTTTGCGCACTCTTTCGGCAGTCTGTGCTATAATTTTCCTAGACATGATATTAAAATGTTTCGGGAAAAAAATTATTTATTAAAATATTTTGATATTTAAAACTTTCACAAATTTTGTCACAATGATAAAGAAGAAATGTGTTAAGTGAACTAAAGAATATTTAGATTTGATAATATTTAAAATGCTCGTCGGAGATAAGTTAAGTTCTAGTGCGTGGCATACATAGATTGAACTATTGTAGCTACTGCTGTGCTACTAAGTAAGTGTTGTTAAATGACCAGAACTTGAATCTCTTTACAGCACTGTTAGAGTGGAATGACAGCAAATGAGCATAACTTGAGTCCCTTTACAGCACTGTTAGAGTTAAATGACCAGTACTTGAGTCCATTTACAACACTGTTAGAGTTAAATGACCAGTATTTGAATCCTTTTACCAAACTGATTGCTCATTTTTAATGGACGCAGAGTATAGAAGCTATTTAAATAGCTGATAGCAGCTCAAAAGTGCAGTGTTTTAGCACTAACAAAACTCAAAATTGATACACCACAAAAATTTTAAAAATACAAATCGATATTTGATTTCGATACAAGCCCCATGTGCAGGTGATATCGGAATACGGTACGGACATGTCAACAGAACTGATGTTGCCGCAAAGTGGGGCAGGAAATTCATACGAAACTATGTCTGTCGAATCTTTGTATGCAGCAGAGGTAGACACACACATTCTGACTGGATTCATCCGATCCAAAGGCTAACTGACGAACAACTTCAATGCAAGTGGCAGAGACAAGGACAACATGTCATTTACTTGGGGTGGGTACATTGGGGGCGTCAAGGAGGGAAGATGTGGAGACCAAAGTGTCAACTACAAGTGAGATGCACGACGAACTGTGTTAGCCACAGTGTACCGAGTGTCATAATGGATGGAGCAGGACTCACTAGACACTGGGCACACTACCGGACAATGGTCAGTCAGACCGGTAGTTGGCAGCACCACATTCAATTGAAATCGACGTGCCTGTTTGCCACAATGCCGTTGACAACGGTCGACCAAAGCCCATAGATGAAGAGGTACTAAGGGGAAGAAGGGGCAAAAGGACTCGACCCCATTGTAAGTAGGCAGCGGCCGTAACAATGCCAAAAATTGATTGCCAACTACTTGGCACATACACACACACACACACACACACACACACACATATTCACATACACAACCGCCTACAAAACTTATTTCATATGACAAACTGAGCTTCGAACTTGCCACAACGTTGACTATGATTTTCTATAATTGATGGATTCAATTGATTCCCCAAAAACGGAACACACAAAATTGCATACTTAACCCTCGTCCAATTGAATTTGGTCAACGGTCTGCTCGGCTTTCAATCTTAAAAAAAAACAAACTCGGATGTACCCTGTATTTCGTGGCGGAAATATTTCTTTTACCAATCTCTAAAGAGGTTGCCAAAGAGGTATAGAAACATACAAGTAATTGTTTTGACAAAACAGTTAATTCAAATATACAGTTTAACTTCCATAACTCGAACTTTTATAACTCGAATTACTCTCTAACTCGAGCTAAATGAGTGGCAGTAAAATTAATAAACTTAAGAAAAATAACTCTATAAGTTGAATATCTCCATAACTCGAAACTTTTCTTTGAATAATGGTGATTCGAGTTAGGGAAGTTCGACTGTATGCGTTTTATTTTTGAAAAAACTTAAATTCTATGAATCTAATTATTTAATTTATAGCTTTTTCGTAAAGCCATAAGCAACTATTATACACGACTATGGAATACCCATCTTAGCCATGCATTTTATGCAGAGTATAAAATGTCAAGGCTGTGCAAATTGTACTTCAAGAATGACAATTCTGTGTGCCAAGTCGCAAATGAAAAATATGCAATTAGCTTAAATATATTTGCTCCTTTTGTCATCAAAAGATTGTGGATCAAATGATATTTCGTACGATTCTCGTGTGTTGAAAATATGGCTTAAAAGAACTTTAACTACTAATTTTAAAAGTTACTTAATTAAGGGGAAAATTGGAATCTGCAACATACATATAGTATGTACATCGATGCGTAGGAATTCTAAGTATGTGAAATATTGAAGTGCAGTGCGGAAAGAGGTCCAAAATATGTCGAATCACAAATACTAAAATAGTTATTGTGTTAAATTTTAGATATTAGTGTAATTCGGAAGTGTTCTTTAATAAAAATATTGTATTTGCTAAATGGACTTGTGTGATTCTTTTGGAGTTGTTTATGCTCCAAAGCGCATTGGATTTTCTTTAGTTTTCGCCTTTTTAAGTTTCTAGTTCGTCGACTTGTTGTCTGATTGGACGCAGAGTAAATGCATCTGCAGTGGGAAAATGCCTGAAAATTACCGAGAAAATTTATGTACTGCCCCGTTGATTGTGGTGGGCGACTGTTTGAAAATGCGGCTGGGTGTGGCCCTGTGGTGTCGGTGTCTGTGGCCAAAGTTGCAACAAAACTGAAACTTTGGACTACAAAAAAATTTTAATCCTCGTTTTTGCAGCACCCAGCGAACAATACGTTTGTTTTTGCTGCCATTGCGCCGTTGCCATTGCAGCCTCAGCACAGCTTGCGGTAAAACTTTTCAATAATATTCCCAAAAGTCCAGTCCAGACGTCGACGACGACAGCAATGACGACGTCGACGACGAGAAGGACAACGAAAAGCATGAGAAAGACGACAAGAGACAACGAACAGCAACGGCAACGGCAACGGAAGTGCCGCCATAGTTGGACATATAGCAAAGTTTCTGGCGCTCAGGCAGCCATATTGGCTTAATACCCAAAAAGAAGAGCACACATTTATATGTATTCCAAAATCCGTTTTCTCGCTAAAAACAGATTTGACTAAATTAAATTCAATACGACACACAATAGACTTAACAGAACGAGTGAATATAAATCAGAAAGCAGAAATTTAACTTCTAAACAAAATCAACAAGAATAGAAAGGAAATGAAACGATTTGAACTTCGCTTTTGTTTTTGAATTTTTACTGTATTTCAATGTAATATTAATAAGAACTATATATGTAATAACACAAACTCATTAGTTAGAGAAATGCAATATAAACAAACACTTCATCCTTTAATTAATTATTAAAAATAAATCAAATGAAAAATTTGAAAACGTTTTTATTGATATTTTCGAAATTTATCAGATTAAATAGTTTTGAAACAAAAATGAATAAAAATATGGAAAGAGTAATTAATAAATCAATAAATAAATAAAAATATAGAAAAAGTAATTAATAAATAAACAAGTATGAGTTTAAATTTACTATGGTAGATATATGTCTGGAAAGAAAATGTTTGGAATGCTCTGCAAGTAGATTGGCATATGTGGAGCCAAAGCAATTGACCAGGACACCCACGAGTGCAGCTTTGTTTTAGTGTGCCCAACAGACAAATTCAGCATTTCCCGCACACGTGGCTTTGGCGATTTCCTTTTGTGCAAACATATTTTACCGCAATTGCGGCACACGAGTTCTAGCGCCATTGAGCCGTAAGTAACTGAGCCACACCCACCCAACCATATCACCATAATGAAACTGAGCCCCTCTTTTGTGTATAAATATGGATTTTTTCCCTACTACGTCCAACTGCAGGCTATAACTGGACCAATGTTTTCTTCATCCAGCTCCAACTTTAGCCTCAGCAGCAGCAGCAGCTTCTTGTTTTAAATTTGTTTTGTTTTTCCTTCTATCCACTAAGCTCCTTTGTTTCTCACTTACTGCCTTCGCCGCGCTCCGATGACGTTGCATTAGAGCCAACTCGTAGTCAACTGGCGCACCTGGTCTACTATATATCTCTACCATGTTGGCCTGTTTGGATCCATGCAGCGCCGCCAATAGACGCCGTCAATAGACGCATTTGTGCGGGTCAGTTGGATAAAATGAAAGCAAATGAGGCCAGGTTGACCAACTGGGATGCTGTCAAAGCTCCTCCCACTGCCCCTAGCTCTGGTTTTTGTTGTGACTGGAGTTGTTGGCCGCACATAATTAGATTTAATTTTTCAGTTCTCCATATTACCCGTCCCAGGTTGCCCTCGGGACCTCTGCGTGCAAGTAAATGACTCCATTTAGTAGCATAGAAATTATGAGATACAAGTACAGGTTTAAAGAGCAGCAAAAATATGTATATAATATTTCATGCTGATCTACGGACATTTAAGCAAGCTGTAAAGTAGATACTTGAGAGTCTTTTTGGAGAGACCTTTAGCCTCTTGTTTATTGAGTGAAACAGCATCGCAGCCCCAATGCTCCATTCTGGTAGTTACTTTCCAACGTAAATAACCTTTCAGTGAGCAGCACTTAAAAATACGCAAATTTATTGCCCATGTTCCATTTTGGTTTCGACTCAAGGCGGCTGGCAGCTCCATTTGCAGTTCGTCGAGTGGCGCCCTATGTCCATCAAGTCAAGAATTACGATAAACCCTTGGCTTTTATGCCACTATCATAATACGAGTATGTACACAATAATTATTCCCCGGATGGATTATAACGTGAACACAAAACGAGCGAGCGTAAAAAATTCTTGAACTGTTGCCGAACGCCGTTGAACTCCCAGACTTGAGACCCGATTCCAGACGCCCCTCAACTGACGCTGGACTCATTCGAGCGGAACAAAATGGAAAAGTAACAATGATGGGGGAATTGAGATTCAGCAAATACTTGCTTTAAGCCAAGCAACTGCCTGTAACGGCCAAGTCAGCTATTGTTGCTGCCACTTTGATTCAGATCGTCTAGTTTTTGTATTTGTCTATGTTCTCAGCTCGCTTTTAATACGTAAAAGTGCAGCATACTAGTGAGTGAGTAAGCCCACCTCATTTAATTAAGGTGTACGCATAAACTTATTGCAAATTTTTAGTCTGACATTCTTACATTTATATAGACAAAGTTGCTGAACAGCACCAACACATTTAGACCCTGAATTAAAAAACAATATAATTGCATATATTTTTGATAAGCATGAACAAACAAGTCAATATATGCATGTATAGATCTCACAGACCAAAAAAAGCTAGAGACATCAAACTTAGAATGTTAATTTAATAGAATGATAGGTAATAATAGTAGCTAACGGTAATTAGTAAAAAAATACAAATAAAGTGAAAACTGTGCGTGTGGTGGATTTTCTCAATTTACGTAGGCGGAAAGGGGTGTGGCAAAATTTTGAAACAAACTTGACCTGCGTGGGGTTTATATAAATCTGTGTGCCAAATTTGGTTGCTCTAGCTCTTATAGTCTCTGAGATCTAGGCCCTCACACAGACGGACAGACGGACATGGCTATATCGACTCGGCTGTTGATGCTGATTAAGAATATATATACTTTATAGGGTCAGAGATGCTTCCTTCTCCCTGTTACATACATTGCAAAGAATACAATATCTCCTTTTACTTATTTTTTGAGTAACGGGTATAAAAATAAAATAAACGAGCTTGAATGAACGAATATTTTTGAAGATTTTTAGTTGTTATTAACTGGAGCACGAGAATTTACTATTCGACGTAGCAAGTGTAATTTCTGGTAACAACTTTGGCTAGTTGGTAACATTTTCTGGTTATGCCAATGCCATCGTCTTGCTCTAGATATTTTTGTGAAAACCGGAAATTGTGCTTATGCAATTGCCATTGGCGTAAGTGCACGGGTGCTTGTTCATATCCGGACAAAAGCAGCGCTGCTTTAAAAATGTCAATGCGTCTAAAGCAAAAGGAAATGTCGAAAATTTCCAACTACAAGTCAAGCTCAACTGTCGGCCATAGACAATGGTGCGTAATTTGCTGAAATTTTAAGTAAAACGTAATAGCTGGGAATTGACAAAGTCGCTGTTGGGGAATCTGAACTTGGAATTCACTCCTCATCGCAGTGCCCAATGCCCAAATGCAATCCACCCGCCTGTCAACAGCAATAAAAGTCAATTGTCAGCGTTCTCTGACATTCCGTTTTCTTGTTGTTGTTTCTCCTCTTCCTCTGCTTCTTCTTTTTTTTGTTCCTATTTCAGAGAGTTGCAAGAAATTTTCAGAATTGTATCTGCAGTTCTCTGCCTTCGTCTTGCCTGAACGATTTGCTAGAATGCAGCTTCGCTTACACCTGGATCTGCAGAGCATGCAACATGCAGCTGTCACTTAACATTTTGCCAAGCGTCAACTGAGCACACATACACAGAGACTGACATACAGACACACACACTTAAGTTGAACACTTGCACATGGAGGTCTGAGATGGCCATCTAGTGGCAACTATGCAAAAATCAAAATGCATCATAGAACGGAAATGAAAACAAATGAAAAATGATTTTCACTTATGCGCAAATTGTTTCAGTGCCATTTGGGTATTTCCTTATCTGCTTCATGTTGTTGTATGTTGTTATTTGTTGTTGTTTGGCCTGATATGTGAACCAAATGCTTGTTTCAAACAAATTGCATTTGAGCTTACAGCGGTGTCAACAACACAGTTGTTCCTGTCACACATTTAACCTCTGCGTGCAGAAAAGTCTTAGTTCAAATAAATTTTTCAATACATGCAAGACCAGGACTCTTAACCGGATTTACTTGACGAATTTTATATCGGAGACTTATCCAATATTTCTAATCATAAATACTTCAGTGCGAGACAATTGATAAACTTAAGATATTTCCCCCATTTTGAAAACTGTTTAAAGATTATCAAGAAATAAGAGTATGTATTGGTCTAACTGGATCTATGGTTACCTTGTTAAAGAAGATAGGATTCTCAATTGAACAGCAGCTGTTGACGTTAAAAGGGACAAAGAAAAACACTTTTCTTCAGCACTTGAGGAGCACCTAAATAAAATGAAAGAACAAATTTCTAACCAAATTGAGGCAAGAAAAAAACACAAAATGAAAGAACTCGTTCCTTTTTTTTTGTGTTTACATTTATTTTTATTTTTGGTGAAAATAATCAGGCAACTTAATTGAATTAAGTAACAAGGCAAGGCTAAGCATAATAGACGACAAAAGAAATGGAAGGAAGAAAGCACAAGAACAACTACAGGAACAAGCCGCAAACACAAAATTTTTGAAAAAGGAGTGAAAAGGAGTGAAAATATGCGCAAGAAGGCAAATAAAATTTAAGTGAAAACAAATAGACCATTCGACTTGGGGTTGAGCAGGCCAGGTCGAGTGGATGTTACATCAGCAGCCCACAACAGCTCAACCTTATTTATAAATTAACAGTAACAATTTTACCCGCCGGACGTACACTTAAAATTTTTGTGAGCATAAAAGTTTAATATTTTGTTTTTTTTTCTATTAGCATTGCCGGCGAAAAGGAAACCCGGACAAGGTCCTTTACCGTCGCTTAAGCAAATAATTTCTTTTCTTAGGCATCGTCGGGCGCGCTTCAGTTCTTTTGCTCGGAGAGTTTCACGCGCATTGAAAACCGCCCACTTCCAGATGGCCGCATACTATAGGAGCCACTGTCCCACATCCTTGTCCTGGCTGTGGTGTGGTGTGGAGTGGAGTGGTGTTTGTGTCGTCCTGTTTCCTGTTATGTGTTTTGTTTTTAGTTGCCAGCTCCGTTTTTGCTTGTTTGGCCTGCACTTCGCACGCACTCACTTTAGGGAATTTATCTGGCACTTTCGTCCTTTCGTCTATGAATCTCTTTAAAGCCATGACAAACTTAAAGAAAGTAATAAATTCTCAGCGACAATCCAATATGCATCTTCAGCATATAGTATCTTTAGTGAATTCTATTGATACCTGCATCAAGCTCTCAGACTTCTAAGAGAAATTTATTCAATTCAATTTGATCATCAGATTCTTTAACAGTTTTACTTTGAGTTCTTGTACTTTTTTTATTGTTAATAATTCGATGAAACAAATGTGTGATAAGCTCGTCTAAAGTGATACACAAGGCAGGTTTCGATCTGATTATTCTCTTGTCTGAATTACGAAATGCTGAGATTTTGTCTAGCAACTTTGAATTTTTCTGCATCTGTAATTTTATCGTTAGTAAAGAATTAAATGAATGCTCATAGGCTCGAATGTAATTTAATTCTTGGATTTTACTTTATATTTTTGCGGTCATCTTGCGTTATATACATATGTAATAGAGTAGTAATAAACCTGATCTAATGCATCAAAAGCAGCTGACAACAGCTGACAAAGCTTTTAATGCAAAAACTGATCGTCATATTTCAACAAAGATCGTAATTTGCCCAGCAGTCCAAAAGCTTAGTTATCAACAAAAGCTTAAGATCAGCAGAGAGCCGCACTGTTGTTCTACATAAAAACAAATATATACGACAATTAAGCGTTCAGTTGACGCTGTGATATCAAATGGGCAGCTCGCACGTTATTTTAGTATTATGATGCTCGTTCCGTTGTTTTTACTGACGCTAATGGTCGTTTTCAACAACGTGTCCCACACACAAGGTGCCAAGATTTTGACGACTTTTGCCTTTCCGGGACGCTCTATTTTTTGGAGACATACTTGAGCTACGCACGTCCCTACCTGCCCAACATGATCGAAGTGGGTGGCATCCACATTTCCCACAAGCAGAAACCAATACATCGAGACATCGAGCAATTTATTGAGACCTCCCCCGACGGCGTCATCTATTTCTCCTTGGGAACTAATGTGAAGAGCAAAGATTTGCGTGAAGCAACGCGAGACACGCTGTTGAAAGTATTCGGAGGTCTGAAGCAGCGTGTGCTCTGGAAATTTGAAGATCAGTTGCCTAATAAGCCGGCTAACGTATACATAAGCAAATGGTTTTCCCAAGCAGACATTCTTGCCCATCACAATGACAAGCTCTTCATCAGTCATGGAGGCCTGCTCAGCCCTATTGAAAGTGTCTACTATGGAAAACCAATTCTGGGCTTGCCCGTTTTCTACGATCAGTTTCTGAATTTTAAAAGAGCTACTAGCATGGGATATTGCCTGGGCTTGGATCTTCAGAATCTAGAGCAATTAGAGTTGGAGCAAACGATCAATACTCTTTTAACCACACGTAGTTATCTAAGTCCGCTGCACTCATCTCCGAACGTTACAAGGACCATCCCGAAGCTGCCCTAGATCGAGCCATTTGGTGGACAGAGTATGTGATCCGCCACAAGGGAACGCCCCACATGCGTGCAACATAGCGGGACATGAGCTTCGTGCAACATCATGGCCTGGACACGTTAGCGGTCCTTATAGGTGTGCCTCTTGTTGCTTTAATCTTGTTGGTTAAACTCGCCTATTGGCTTCTTCGCATTGCTTTTGGGTCTAAGCAAAGGCATTGCGACAAGCGGAAGAGACATTAGTCAAGTGAATTTTAAAAATCTAAATAATGTAATAAAATTACAATTTATTTTTAAACTTTATGTCAGTTGTAAGAGCCACAAAGTCTGACCATGTTTTTAAACATATTGGAATACAAATTACATTCATAAGCAGACGACTTACGAAAATGATGAATCTTTAGTAATTTTTTACTATCAATTGAGCTCATATAAATATTTTTATTGTGAAATTATTTACCATTTATTGGGGTCGAATATTAAAGAAAAAAACTATTAAATTTAAGAGCTAGTCGCAAATTTTGCAGAGTAATGTTATACACTAACACACAAACCTGTTTGCACATTGCGGTGAACTGAAAGTTAACATAGCTCTGTTAAGCGATCGGTGTTATCTATCACCGCTGAGCAGAAGCCCAAAAAATTGGCATTGAAAAAGATTAAACTAATAGATTGTGCTCTAAATGTACATATATTCTTTTCGTTGTCGTATTTTTTATAGTTCGTTGGAACTAGTCAAAGTCCACACAAATTAACAAGTCAAAACTTTATCTTAATTGCAGACCAGTTTTTTTGTCTCGATTTGTTGGCTTTTTGGGTTGGTTGCCATTGCTACATGTGTCGGTTGTTGCGAGGACATGCCCCTAAATCACACACTTTTTATCAACTTTAACTTTCAAACGAAATTCAAATGTATTGCTCGTTTTTTCTTCATCTCCCTCTATTCCTTCCTTTCTCTCTCTCTCTCATTCTCTTACGGCACCTGGGTGAGTGTGGGCGTTGTCCCTAACAACTGGGTGGCCGAAAAAATCGCACCGGCCACTTTGCACTAAGTACTCACACTCAAAATTCCGTTTGAAGTTTGCGATGGCCACACCTGCAGAGCCAATGCACACCATCACCACGACCAAAAACCATGTCCTCCTCCATCTCCTGCTCCCGACCTGTATTTCCCTATGCTCCCTTCTTCCTTCCTGCTTTTAAGCTACACGTACGCCGCGCCCGGCTTGTAAATTGTATCCGTTTCAGGCACATAAATTGTTGTCAACTTCCGTTGGCTGCGACAACGTCGCCAGCACTGACCACTTCTATTGCTCCTGCTCCCTCCTTCTCCTCTTGCTCCTGTTCTTGCTGCTCCAATGTCCAGCTTCCTGAACGCCGTGTGGTGCGCTTTGACTTGAAAACAGCTCGACTGTCTAGAGCCTGGGCGTTTGTCTTTTTTGTTCGGCCAACTTTTGGCTGGATTCCTATTTTTTTTCCTATTTTTCTGTGCACTCACTGCAGCTTCAGTTTCAGCTTGCAACTCCAACGTAATTGAATTTTTAATCTCGTTTATAGTCAAGTGATCTCTGGCATACACTGCCCGTGTACAACTGCGCATATTTTACGTGCCTGGCACCAGGTCCTACGCTCAGATTCCATTTCGGGGCAGGTTTTCAACAGCAGCAGAAGGAGCCAAATACATGGCGCAAATAAAGTTGGTTGCTGTCAGGAGGATGGGCCCCATTGGAGGAGGAGGAGGAGGAGCTGGCCTCATAATGAGCCCCCATCGTTATGCTAAATTGTTGAAAAGGTAACTTTAGCAGCCGGCCAACGGGTTAATATGCACACTAAATTGCATATATTCAACTTTTTGACTGTAATAAAATATTTTATATAATACAATTTGTGGGCGTGACCAAACAGATGGCTCTAAATTACCAGTTGCCAGTTAAAAGCTATGAGTTACCGCACCAAAAAGTGCGCCATCCAAATGTTTTAATGAACTTGTGCCAGATTATGCACATGCAGATAATCTCTCTCTCTCACTCTCTCTCTTTCTCTTTCTCCTCCCCGCTTGAAAAATGAGCCCAAAACTTTAACTGATTGCAATTTAAATTCCGGGGGCAATCGGGCGTAACCCGGGAATGCCGTGTCAAAGGATTGTAAACGATTGCATCATTAACTCGCTTACGTGACGGTTTCAGTAAGAACGAAGTCCAAGACGAGGACGAAGACGAAGACGAAGTCGATGGAAGGTTCAATTAAGGCATAATTATAAACAGCTCGATAGTCGACAGCGTTGCAAAGTTCGTGGCGTGACACATTTTTGAAGCATTCGATGTCACAGAGCGATTTCAGTCACTCAATTATCGCATTGCAGTTATGTGGAGCGATACGCATTATACTTCTCCAAGTCGACTTCAATTTGAGGTCTCAATTAGGCATGTTATTGAGTGTACGCCACTGCTGATGAAATCTTTTTCTAAATTATAGTAATTAATCTGGCTATCAATATGTGCAAACTAGGTGATAAAGTTGGGCATCAAAATAAGAGTATAGTTTTCCTTTAATGGAGTCTTGGAGTATCATAACTAACTTATTTAATCTATGAGAAATTCTGGAGTCTAGGCTTAGTATTATACAACTGGATAGATATTGGGGCACTTGTTACTGGCCAAGTTCATTATGAACATCAGACAATTATATTTCTAATCAAGTGTTGCGTATACGCAATTTTCATGCAAGTGTGTGAGCGTGCCGAGTTGTGTGTTTTTTCTGTTTGTGTGTCTGCTTGTACAGTCGAGTATTTTGGGTCTATGGCCTGTATCAGTCGGTATGCATGGTAGATGAAAATCGTGCTAAATTTTTTAACTGCAATAATTATACGGCAATTAGCCAAATGTTCAATAATGCAGCTATGTAAGGCAGCCGTTACAATTTTTGACTGCACTCGGTAAACTTCTAATTGCCATTAGCGCACTTTACTTTTTCAGCCACTTCTGCCTTGTGGGATGAGCAGAAGTGAGGAGCATTTGGTGCCAGGCAGGTAAACCCAACTCTCCACTCTCCACCCTCCACCCTCAATCCGATTTACACATTTTCCATTTTTGGCGCGTAATTAGACCGCGCAGTTAGCTGCTTCTGCAGCAGTTGGTGGCTGTCTGACTGGCTGGCTGCCTGTAATTTAGTTCTAATGGCGCACTTAAAGTGCAGGCAATTATTTTAGACCTCTATCTAAGTATACATATAACTATAGCGCATCGAAGGAGGTGTGCTATGTGCAGTGCATTCTCGAGTTTCAACTCAAGTTGCTTCAATATCAGCGACTCCAATGTAAACTATAGTTTTCCCTCCTCGCGCATTGTTGCTGCAATTATGCCTGCTCAGTTGGCTCAAATGCTCATTGAACATCAATCCGATCTCTTAAGTGCACAATTTTAAAAGTACATAATACTAAATAATATAGATGATTTATGCACTTTAGCAAAGTTATAAAAATAAATTATAGTTTAGCAAAGCAGACGTTTTCAACATTATTGTACTAAATATTATAAAGATATTTATTTAAAGCATATTTGCTTAACAATGAAACAGATTATTGTCCAGTTCCCGATTAAAAAAAACGCTTCACTTGATTCAATAGTATATTAATATATCTTTGTTTTCTATAAAAAACGAGTATAAAATCAAACTATTATTCCTTCTTGTTTAAATTGCCATGAAATGACAGTCGAATAAATCTTGTTGGGTAAAAGTTTCAAATACTAACACATAAACAAACATATTTTGGGCGAATTCGATTCCTTTTTATAAATGTTTGTAAATGTGTATGCGCAAATCTACAGCACGCCAACAATCAGTCTGTAACCATGCTTCTCTGTGCCAGCTCACTGGAGACTAATGCGGGCACTATCTGAAATATGCAAAAATCAACTCGGTTGTTACAAGTGCCACAAGTGCCGCAAGTGCTCGGCTGCCAAACAAGGGAAAGCAATATTCACTGGCAATATTTTTTCCATCTAAGAACACTCATAGTTTCTTTAAAAAAAATAAAAAAGAGTAGAATATAAAAAGCACAACCAGTTTTGACAAGTTCTGAGGGCAGGACACACACGGGCTTGATGTGTGCTGTATGTCTTTATTTGCATAAGACCCGCTTCTGGATATCCTCTGCTCTTTTTTAGCGTTTTTATGACAGCGACAATCGATAGTCTGATAGAGCTATAGTGCACTCGCTGTTCAGGGAGACATCAATCAAAATTTCATATGTCCAATCGCATGCCAGCTCCATTGCCAGAGCCAGAACAAGTTCCACTTCCCACTTTCATTCACAGCAAACATGTGCAGTCCATCCATTGGTAAGTCGGTCCAGAAGTGGCTGGTTTGTATTTATAAATTCGACTAAAATTTGTGGTTCAATCAAGTGAAGTTCATAAAAATCTTTAGACTATTTTCCGTTGCATTTTTGGAAACGGACATGAGCTAATATTTAAATACTTATAACGTCTATTTTCTTTTTGTTGATTCATGCAAATAATTATAGTTTTATAAAAATAATATATTGTATCCTCTGTATGTACGTTCATGCAATCAATAAAAAGAGTCACATGGTGCCAGCCAAATCTAATTGAATTTATTTGTTTGTTCTAAAACGTCCATTCTCTTCTTTATATTCAGATAATGCTTGAAATAAAAACGATTCCCATTCTAATATGTCAACAAATATTTTAAAAAAGTACATAAAATAAACAAAATTAAAAAAAATAATAGGTTGTTTTTAGCGCTTGTGATCAGAATTATGGCTTATATATACATATACTTATATGCATTTAAGTATTTAGCATTTATTCCATTCTCTTTTTCTATTTTTGTTATTGACTTGCACGTTTGAACTTGCTTAAAAGTTCTGGGTTCAATATTTTTTGCTGTCGCTTTATTGTTGCTTCGATTTCTTTTCAGTCTATTTTTTTTTTATTTGTTGTTGCAGTTGTTTTTCCAAAGTTCTTGTTCGTTGTTGTTGTTGTCGTCGGCGGCACCCAAAGCGCTCATAAATCAAAAAAAGCTGTTGTTTGCTTACAGCCGTACCCACTCTATGTCTGAGTGTGTCAGTGTGTGTGTGTGTTGTTTGTGTTTGTGTGATGTGTGTATAAATCACAAAGCATGTCCTTTGCCAATACAAACACAATTGAGCATGCATATGCAACAGCAGCGTGTCTCAGTGTGCGAGGCGAGCAAAAAGTATGCAAAAGAAATTGCGTTAAAAAAATTTGATTAAAAAGTTTGTCGCCGCCGTTGTATGTACTGCTCGGCATGAGTACAGTATTCACTGCTATGTGTGGGTCGTTATATGTATCGGTAACTGTCGCTGACACACAGAGCACACATATACATATACATAGCAGTCTTGCCAGTACGGACATTGTGCTATGCTTATCGATACGGGGCCATTGGCATGACATGGCCAGTGCCGAGGCATGTTATAAATCTTTCAAAAGCCAAACGAAACGGGGCTTGAATTCAATTTTACAACTGACAACTGAGTCAAGGCATTGGCCACAGGTTCGTTGCCACAGACATCTGCGGCTCCCACATAAATAATTGTAAATATGTAATTAGTTACACGATTTTTTAAGGCTTGTCAATTGCAAATGTTATATGGTTTGAATTGCTTGAATTAAGCTGGCTTCACAAATTGCCATAATGAAGCGCTAATTTTTGTGGTGACCTATTTGACACAACATGATGTTTGTCAATGTCCCACCTGTCGTATGCGTAATTAAAAGTTTTCAGTTTTCTCCCTCTTCCTTGTCGCAAGCTCTAATTGTAATTTTAGAACAACTGTTAACTGTGAATTGTGTGGCCCTGTACTCATTTGTGTCAGCTGCACCAACGAAATTAGCCCTGTTGGCTTAACGTGACTACGAGTAGAAATTATCTGGCTCTCCCCTTCGTCAACTTTACCCTTCACCTAGCTCTATCTAGTTGCAGCAAGTTCAAGGTTGCGCAAATATTGCCATGCAAATGGCACTCTACAAACACACATACACACACACACACACACACACATGAATCTCGCATGGCGCTAACAAGCATTTTCCTTCTCATATCCTACAAAGGAAATAGGTTTTCCGTTGCATTTGTTACCAAAAAGTACACAGTGAACACAGGGACGGTGTTAGACGAGGCACGTCCTTGCCAAAAGAAGCCCAGCAAACTGAGAGTTAAAAGCAAAGTAAGAAAAAATAAATAGAATTGCAAGCAAAAAGGGGATGGCGAATCACGTTGCATGCAGCAGCAAAAAATGCGTAACAATGGCGACAAAGTTAAACGTCAGCCTAAAACTACTATGCAATGCTAAATGCACCTAGTGCGAGTGGTGGATTGTTATGGGTGGGCTTGTGGTGGGTGGTGGTGATTTTAGAGCTGGTACACTAGTGGTGTGGTGGCTTTTTTGTGGCTTGCCATTTACGGAGTCCGGACTTAGCATAGAAAGTTGTGGGTAAACTTTTAAGCCTGGCCCTGAGTAGAAGCCATGCAAAAACAGTAGAAAGTTTCTAGTTAGTAAAAAGCAGAAAATTATGGATAAATCACAGATTGTACGAGTTAAGAGATAAGAATTTAACCAGATGATAATTAAAGTAGTGCAATGATGCATAAAATATTGAAAATAATTTGTAAAATACCAATTAAAGTTGTAAAATTATCCGCGGAAATATATTAAATGCAAGAGAATAAGACAGTTTTATGTCAAATTAAAAAGAGAAAAGTTGGTTTCAATAAATCTTAACAAATAAGTATGGCTTCATATCGAGCATTCTTTTGACCAACATCTTCAGTTGCCAGTTGACAGCTACTTAATGAGCTCTTTCGTCATTTTTCTTTTGATATGCTGCTGGGGATCTGTCGACTTTTCTGTCTGTGCTTTCGATTATCGCCGAAGAGTCTGCGACCTGGGTGAATAAATATGTAAATCCGTGAATCAAGCTGAAGTTGACTTGCAAACAACCTCAATCGAAGCTAGGTTCGTGTTTGTCCTTGGTTCTCTGTCTCTGTCGGTGTGTGTGTATGAGAGTATTGTAATTGAAATCGCATCGAGACGTGAAATGAAACGTAAAGTCATCGAATCAATTGAAATGAAAATTAAATTAAATGCATACGCTCATACATTTATTCATTCATTACACACATACAAACACAGGAACACAAAGCATACAGTCTCTGCTTAATATGAGTAAACTCGTACATATTCACAGTCCCATTCACATTCGCACACATAAACTCAATCTTAATTAAACACAGACACGCATATTGAGTTCCTTGAAAGGAAAAGCATTCGTTTGACTCTGACACACTCACAAAATTGAAAGTGGGAACTTTGAGAGGGACAGAGAAAGGGAGGAGTTTGCGTGTTGGAAAAGTGTATGTGATGTTAGGTTCTTACAGTTGTGCGTCTCAGCAGAATTTATACATATACATATTTAACAACGGCTTATAATTGCATGATTTTTTTAAAAGTATAAATTGAATGATTCGGTCAAAATGAGAGGTCTGTTTTGGAATATTTCTTATTCAGGCGTGGTATGTAAAACGGCCTATGTAATGCTTTCAAATTGATTGACGAATGTCTTTGATGTGCCAATAAGTCTTCTTAAAGAATCTGAGTCTAATTGGGAGTGAAGAATTTGAGACACACATTCTAAAAATCTGTGCACTTACGTATTCTCTAGAATGGTTGAAATAAAGTGAACTTTTCCGCACACACTTCTGGTAGTATGAAAAAAGTTGCTCAAATAAAAATCACAGAAACTCAACAAAAATGAATTCTATTAAATTGAAATGATTCAGAGCAGAAACGCGATGTATACTTATGTGATACTTGGTGGTGCGTATTGTACATATTTATTTAGGCAAATTTGGCTAGAAAAAGAAAGTCGTAAATCAAATTTTTGGAACAGACGAAAATGCCACCGACGGTGCTTCAGCTAGAAAAAGAGACATTTCGAGATGCTTTTAGCGATGCTTATTTAAATTAGCCTCTTTGAGGCAAAAGAATTCATAAGTGGAAATCTAATAATGAAACCGCAAGTAATGCCTGCCCCTATCCAGGCATCAGGGGGCTATCAAATCAAATCAAATAAGCTCAGCCAATCGTCGCATAAATTTATGACATATTCAGAGGACAACTCATGACAGTCACTGCCGAGCGAGATGTCCTGTCATGTCGAAGCCAGGTAATTCCATTATGAGACAATCGCATTTGCAACAACACCAATAACTATACGAGATAGTATTTTATGGTATGTGTGGAATATGCAAAGACCAACAAAACTGAAACTAATTTTCCACTTTGCAGCACAATCTAAGCCAATGACGTTTAAAGTTTCTGATGCTTTAAATTCAAGCTAGAAATCTTTACTTCAACCTTGCAGAAATTCTTGTAAAGTAATTTTGTTTAAGTTGCTTCAGGTTTTCCAAGTTTCACCATTTAAAATATTCTGAGCAACATTGTATTAAAAACTATTAGTTCAACATGTATAAATTTATAGGATTCATGAATTTCGACTCATCACCAGAATTTTCTACCAAATTGGTGAATTTTGTTAACTTTCAATATTCTTTCCTGGATCTTCTTCATCGTTAAGTTACTCTTCATCATCATTCGACCCAACATTTTCATTCACCAGATTTTCAATATTCCTTTCAATTTGTCCGTCATAATCAACTTTCGAAGGCCGTTCCTCGTCGTCTTCTCCGGGTCTAATGAATGTCAAGCCACCAGCAACTAAAAAGGTCAAGGCAATGGCCACATAGCCGGTAGCATAAATATGTGGCTTGCTGAGAAAGACGTTTAAATACCAGATCAAATGGCGAGTGCCGGCCACCATATGATAAGCGAATGGAAGAACAACAAAGAACTTGAGAATATTAAATAATGTCCTGCTGCAATCGCAATTCTCGATCTTCTTTGCCATGGCATCGATACTGATATCGCAGCATAATCCCGACACTCCAATAATCCAAATGCCCATGCCCAATAGGAATCCACTCATTCGAAGAAATATCGACATCACTGAAGTCAACTGTTTCTTATAAATACGCAGATGTGGTGACAGCTCTCGGCCCAGTTTCATATTCATCTCATCGTAGCCCATTTTAGGATACATTGCGGGAATAATTCGCAATTCAATTTTGGGTGTTCCAGCGGGACCTTTTGGTTTCCCCCTTTCCTTCTTTTCACCTCCACTTTTGCCTTCACCGTGACCGTCTTCATGATCTAAAACATCCACTTCATCCAAATGCTTTTCTTTGTCACTGCGTGATTTCTTCTTCGAGAACTTACTGTCATCGTCGTCGTCTTTAAATTTAGAATAAGAAATTGTCTGTTGTATCAAAGGATTGGTCAAAACGCGTTGGTTCCCATGCATATAAAGTTGTGCACTTTGCTGCAGGGGCCTTTTAAAGTAGCGGTTTCTATGGTTAATCAGAGTAATTATATTTTATTCTTAAAAATCGGAGAATAACTTACATGGAGTACATTCTTATAATATAAATAAAATGTGTTAAAATCTCAACTTTTCCATAAAATGTAATAAAGTTTCTATTAGACTAAATACTTAAACTCATGGATATTGTGATAAAGAGTTTTCCTTGAATAGTTTCGATCTTCAAGAAACGTTGATACCTTGGCTCTGTATGTTTTAATACATAATGTTATAAAATCAAATTTGAAAACTTTAACCAATTGCCAGCAGGTGTAAAGAGATACCTACCTATATATTGAAATGAATTGATTGATCAGATATTCTATACTATATTTACGGAAGAGTTCTTAAGTATTTTCCATGTGCATTATTTGAAATTAAAGTGCAGCAGTAACTGTAACTGCAGGTTACATTAAATTTCTGACAGGCTTCTCATTCAGTTAGACAGTTAGATAATTGGAGCAGATTTCGGAGTTTACAAATTTTCATAATTTGCTATAAGTTACAAGCTTGGCAGAAACATTCAAGCAATCTAAGGTCCAAACTTTTGCCGCATGCCAAGCGCGTTATCAAATATTTATGGCAGGAATTTTGTTAAGCGCTTCAAAAATGCATGAGGGACAGCAACAAAAATTACAACACTGACTGCAAAAGCACAATGTTGACTTCTCGCAACACACAAATGTCAGCTTTATTTTAGTTTTCCCTACATATTTTCCACGGAGTACAAGAGTTTGCTGAATCATATGCAAAATCATTTTTTTTCTTCGCATTTGGTATATTTTTTCTACATTTTCGCTATCTGCTGTGTTCCCACAAAAAAACAAAACTTGTTAGTAACTTGATAGGAAACGGACATCGCCGATTTTAAAAAGTATACAAATTTATTCTGTATTCTGCTTTATGATTTACGAAGTAATATAAAACAAGTGGGAATAGCTATAGTTGCTTGGAACTTAAATCAGCCATTACAACTCGTATTCCAAACTTATCTAATAAAATAAATTTTGTTATTGTTAAAAAAAAGCCATTAAAACGTGTCAATTTGAAACAAACTTGATCTGCGTGGGCCTTGTGGAAGTCTGTATGCCAAATTTGGTTTCTGCACACAGACGGACATAGCTCAATCGACTCGGCTGTTGATGCTGATCACGAATATACTTATATACATTATTGGGTCGGAGATGCTTTCTTCTCCCAGTTTTAGTAACTGGTATTAAAAATATTTTTTTTAAACCTCACTCATTCTTTAGATTTCTGACAATATTTATTACCCATACTTTTGATGCGTTAATAAATATTTTCAATAATTAATTTAACATTGATTTATTTCCAGTATATTTCTTGATGACATTTCATGAAATGATTTGCGAAATGCGCTTCGTAAGAACACACAAGATGAGAATGCTCGACTTGACTGTTTCCACGTGTTTGTTCTTATGTGTATACTTTAATATATAAATGCATTTTTCCAGCTCAATCGTTTATGACACATTCATTTTGACGCCTGAAGGCTTCACCAGAGAAAATAACAAATTGGAGAACACGCCGCGAAGTCAACACTATACAACACATACACTATATATGTAAGTGTAGTAAAGCTCGTAAAATGTTTATATAAATGTACATATATGAGTAAATACATACATACATGTGTATCTGTATGTTTATGTTATATGATGTGTTGCTGCAAACTGACAAAAAAAAAGGTGGAGCTGAAATTTAAACATACATAAATATATGAAAAGTTAATTTGAAAAAATCTCTTTTGACAGTGCGCTGCGGGTGGGCGGATTCTCGGGAGGAGGTGTCTGCGAAGGGGGGTTAGCTCTTTTAAAGGACGCAGCTGTGCTGTTGTTGTTGTTCCATTGCTCTTGCTGCTGTTGCTGTTGTTGTTGCTGGTGTTGTTGCTGTTGTTGTTGCTGCCAAGTCGTAGTCAGTCACTTGCATGATGCTGTCGAGCTGCAGCTACAGCATCGCCGTCCACAGTAAACGATGAAAAATGTGCAAAAATTTTACACACACAGTAAAGAAAGAAAGAAAGAGAGAGCGAGAGAATGAACGATAGGAGACGCACACACACACACACACACACAGATTGAGAAACGTATAAGGGAGAAGCTCCTGCTGTTTATATAGCCAGGCTACGTGTATAAATAACGGTAACATTTTAAATCAGTCGAGTGACTGCAGGAAAAGGCAATGCGAAAGCTCAACTGGTGCCAACGCAGCTACTGACGCTACTGACAAACCCCTATTCCCAGCTTCCAGCTTCCAGTTCTCGGCTACCTCATTCCCTGCCGCCTGTCTGCCTTCTTGTTTGCCCTGACATTGATGTCGCTCTGCGTGCGTGTAGCTGTGTGTATGTGTGTGTGTGTGTGTTAACGTCGCCGCAACAATTTCATTCCTCATACATTTCAGGGTAAAACGCTGCCTTGTCTTCTGCTCCACATACACAAAACGCCGCCATGTCGCCTCGTTTCCCATTTTGAACTCTCTTCTCGTCTCTTCCCTTCTGTGAATTTTTGGCTTGTCCAACGATGCTTCATATATTCTGCAAAATTTATGAAATTTTAACCCATTTTTTTCGTCGGACGCGGGCGTCGCACACTGGGGTGAGAGACCCCAAAAGTGACGATTAATTCAAAATGCAAATTTTGGAGTTGCGAAATCAAATTAATATGTGGTCAAAGAAGACAAAATTCTGCATTGGGGGTGAAAAAATTATGGCCCTATGTCTAATAGAAACCCTGTAATGTGACGCCAAAGTTGAAACTTTGTGTTTTCGTTTTTCGAAATACGAAAAATTTTTATTTTTTTGTCACTTTTGATGACGAATTCCGCGTAAAAAATTACCAAAAATTAATTTTTTAAAATCGAAGTATAAATTTGAATCCTTAACAAATTTTGTACATTTTTTTGAATCGAAAATTTTTAGTAATTTTATGGAAAAAAAATTTAAATAAAAAGTACCTGTGAAATCAGAGGTATTTTTATCTTTAGATAGGCAAAAGTTACTTCAAACGTAACCAAACGTAACCATTCTTTCTTTATTAAATTTGTAACATATCTGTCTAAGTGCTCTCCAAGGGGTTTTGCGCCCCGTTTTGCCCCGAGAGAGTTATTTGAATTCAAAGTTGCGCGCTAAATCTTAAAACAGAGTTACTTTTTCATTTTTAAGTGGTCAGCTGTTTCGGTCAGCTTATTTTGTCAGCTGTTTTGGTCAGCTGTAAGCTGTCTGTCAATTGCATTTAGCAAGACAAAGTAAAAGATCAACTTTAAGCTTAGCTTAAATTATTAAATTTATTTTATTGAGAAATGGAAAGCGAAGTAAAGTGTATGTACTAGTGTACTCTTATTAACAGTGAACGTCTAATGTGTCTATGTGTCTATTAAATTTGTAATAAATAGTATGCTTTTAATTGTGTTTCTCGTCTTTAGCTAGGGTGTTTGTTTATGACCGGTAAATATATGTTTCAGCATATGTTACAAAAGATTTTAGCTGACCTATATCATTACATTTTTAAGACCACTATTTTAGATCTTGCAAATGCAAACGAATTCACCGCGCGACGATTTTTTCAAAATGCAGAAGTCTCGGCGAAAATTACTGGAGTCAATCTCCAGCTAATAAAAAGGTTCCATACCGTTATGGTTGTCGCTGCATCAGGCCACGAGGTTAACATGCAATCGTTCCAAGAGTACACTCATGAAACTGCTATGTACTTTGTAAAGTTGTATCCGTGGTATTATATGCCACCAACGATACACAAAATCTTAATTCACGGTACTGAAATTATTTCCAACGCTTTGCTACCAATTGGCCAACTCTCAGAAGAAGCTCAAGAAGCTCGAAACAAGGATTTCAAAAAGTATCGAGAGTGTTATTCGAGAAAAATGGATAGAATTAAGAGCAACCAAGATATTTTGAATATGTTTTTAATAAGCTCAGATCCAATAATATCTTGCAAACGGAAGTTACCAAAAAAAAATTTAACACATAACCAAAAGAAGCTTTGTCTCTTTTAAAAGCACCAGAATTAAATGAAAGCGAAATAAATGAAAGTGAAGAAAGCGAAATGATATCGAGTCCGATTCATGCATACATTATTTAAATTTTTTTTTGTATTTATAATTTTTGTTATTATCAATAAACTTTGAATTATATATGACCCGTTTTTTATTTCAAAGAAAAAAAATTTTCATGCATTTTTAGTACGTTTTTTCTATGGCAAATATATTATATAGTCAATCGATTCTTATTATTATTCATGAATATAGTCTACATGGATATATAATAGATTAAGGAAAATTTCAGCGTTAAAAATTATGGAATTCCTATTTTTGTTGTGAAAAAATCGAATATTAGGAAAATTGACTGAAATAAAAAAACTTAAAAAAAAAAACAAAAAAAAAATAGTCTACGGAGTATCCAAAAGTTAATGATTTGTACTTTTAATGGTCTAATACAAAATAAAAAATTATAACATGATCAAATTTTTGGACGGTTGAATTAATCGTCACTTTTGGGGTCTCTCACCCCAGTGTGCGTCGGTAGCGGTTATTAAATCTTGTCTTCCATTTAATTGGTTTTTAAAATTTTAATTAAAAGCAAGAATAAAGGATATATGACACAGAAAGCAAAAGTCACCCAAAAGATTACACGGTGATGGGATTGATTGGAGTTTTGTTCTTCAAATAAATAAAAATGTATAATCAAAGCTTCTTAAAATTATTCCACACATGTGAGTAAATTTTGGAGAAGTGCAAAACCTAATACCTGAGACCTTATTAATACTATTTTCCAATGAATTAATTTCTTACATATAAGTCTTTCAATTACGGTTTTACTACCTTTGAGAGCAGAGCTAAGGTTGCCTACGAAAATGTCATTTAATTTAATTACATGAAGAGCACAGAGCTCGAAATGCCTTTGATATAATGAGTCAATGAAATGTCGAAAGATATTTAAAGTGCATAATCATTGGACATCGCAGCCATCGAAGGACTCGTAAGTACCTTTAAGCCAGAGTGCGGGAATTCCATTAGGTATATTAAGAGGCTTTAATTAGTTTAGAGACAACAACAACAACAACAGCTGCCCACGGACAACAAACGAAGAGAAGGGAAAAGAAAAACGTGCCTACATTTCATTAATTACCGAGCTGTCAAGGCAACCAGCGACCACTTTAAGACGCTTCTTACCTTTTGATGGCCCCCGGTGCCAAGTAATTTACAAAGCACAAACAACAATGGAACTGCAGGGTAGGAGGCAATTTTGGGATTGTGTATACTCCAATTGAGAGTCGAGGGTTTTGATTGAACACTCGCATCTTAAGTTTTGACGTTAATCTTTGATTAGAGGGTGCGACGTCAGTTTCGCTGACACTTCATTATGTGATTTTAATATGAGTATATATACTATAATGTACAACAATGCCGCCATCGGCCGATGGAATCTCATTTCGCTGCGAATCGTTTGATCATAATTAGTGTACTTGAATGTGCTCGCTCATTCATTCGAGTGTCGGCTTTGCATCAGCATCGGCATCAGAAACAGCAGCAACAGCGAAAATCACAAAATGTCGCAAATCAGTAAGCGGCGACACAAAGGGATGAGTGGGCAGGGCGGGTACTTCTTGCTCATGGTCTCGCTCGCTTGATTGGCAGTTTTGGCCCCTTTTTGCCCTGATTGCCGCTTCTTCCCGCCCGCTTTCTGCACTGATGCTTCTGCTGATTTTTGTCTAAGCGGATTTCATTCGCATATTAATTGAAGTCTACACAGCGACAAAACTAGGCTGCCTGGTCACTAATTAAATAGAGTTTCCTTTGGCAATCGCCCTCTGGATTCTCCACGGTGTACCTCGTTGCTGTGTCACGAAGAAGACGCGTCAAATTGTCAAACACGCGCCAAACTTTAGCGTGGGTAAATATTTTTCAATTAAAATGGCTGCCAGGCTATTTGCTCAGCACTTTGGCGGCTTTCATAAAAATTTAGTGGTTTCATAGTTGCCAATTGGCATCGGTGGAAAGGAGCACAACCAAGAAATTGCATGATGAGCAGTTATAACGACATTGCTGTTATTTCTTCGAAAGGTAATCAAGGTAATCAACGCAAGGTAGAAAGGAATTTAATTTAAAAGTATATAAAAAAAATAATTAAATGAATGAAATTTCAAAGATGAGAAGTGCAATGAAGTGGAATGGAAAAGTTCATAGATGTGGATTTTTAATGGGGTTTTTTTCTAATTAAAATTCTATCATAGAATTTCAAGCAATGAATATGAAAATTTATTACTATTCTCTCAGTTTTGTGAAATTAAGACAAATAATAGACGAGTAATTATATCTAATCAGATAAATATTTTCATCAATATTAATAATTTCTTTTTTCATTTCAGCACATAAACTGAATAATATTTAGTTTATGGCTCAATTCTAATTAGCCAATCACTTTAACAGTTAGGCACACAAATAGTGGGACAACAAATTAAATTAAGTATACTAAAAATCCTAGATAAATCTACTTTTAGCCACTTTAGCTATATGCCGCATGTTGTATGGCTCAATTGCCTTAAACTTTACAAACATATGTATGTATATTTGACTGTGTCTGTAGGTGTGTGTGCGTGAAATTTTGCTGAACTCGAAGCCAAATCGACGCTTAACTTTTTGAGTACCAACGAAAAATTGTAAGCAGAGCACTGTAGACATATGAGGGAAAACTAAGTCAAACAACCAATTCGCCAGGAAGGAAGTGCTGAAACCAGAGCTGCTCAGCTGCTTCGGCAAACTGTCGATAATTAGCTAGAAAAGTTTTAACTTGGCCATTAACACGCATTTGCCGCATAATGGGCCTGTCTGGCATAGATTTGCTGCTCAGTGGCAATACGTTGTACCTTTTTGGCTTTTACCTCATGCCACGTGACGCATTAACTCAAATGGCTGGGCAATAAAGCAATGTCTTGTGGCTGTAGGCCAAAAGTTTCAACCACTTGAACTTGATGGTTAGCGGCAACAAAAGCAGTATTCTCAACAATTGGCACAACAATGGCCAAGTGTTTCCTAACTAAAGCCAGCAAAAAGGATCGAAGGAAGCCTTGAACTCATTCCAAAAAACAAACCGTGACTGTGGCTGCATTGCGTGTGGCAGTGGCTGGCAGCATGACCAAGTTGCAGCCACAATTGTTGCACGCACAGCCACAGTCGAGCTAAAAAATTATTTACAGTCGTGTCTACCCACATACATATACACGAGTACGTATTTGTAAAGCACAAAATGTATTTCAACGGGGACGGAGATGGGAGCTGAACAAGTTTGCATGGCCTCTAATTACCTTTTTGCCTGGTTGGTGTGCCGGGCCAACTTTTTGGCCTGATAATTTCTTAATACTGAACCCACTTGATTGCAGTTCAGGCTCGAACAGAAGGCAGCTGTGCCGTGAACTGCAACAAGGCGGACAGAGGGCAGTTTAAAAGCCAACTGGCACCAGAAATGACATATGATTGGAAAAGTTTTGCATATTTAAGTCACTTGCACTTGATTAGAAAAGAATTTTAGTAATATAATTAGAGTAACATGCTTCCTAAGAGGCATTGCCCATATAAATAAATAATGAAAACTTTCACAGCTGAGCTTAAATTGAATTAAATGTTATTTAGACGCTAACTTGATGAAAGCAAAAAAATGTTAAATGTTAAAGACATGAACTCAAACTTAATATTTTCGTCGTATAACTGTCAGAACTGAAGTAGCTGGGAGCTGCAACTGTCGTCGAAGTAACCAATTTTCAGTAAATTCAACAACTTACAAACGATGTGCTTCTTTTGAGTGTCACTTGGCCAATTCGATAAGTGGTCCACTTTGGCCCTTGGGATGTCAATTGATCTGCAGCAGACATAAATCAATAGCTTTTCAGATTGGCAACAGCAGCAGGAACAGCAGCTGCATAACCGCAACACGTCAGCCTTAAAAATGAGCCGGTGCAGCTGCTTCCGATGTCCTTTAAGCCAAGAGTCCGTTTTGTCAGCGGACGGCGGACTGCATCCGTCGGCGCACCGGGGTAAAATAAGTAATTGCATTAAAGCCAGAAAAATGGCTGGCAGTTAAGCTGCCAGCTGACTGCTGCCACTGTCGTGTCGTCTAATTGAATTTTTCTGCGCCTCGCTCATTTATTAATCCGATTTCAATCGACTTGAGAGTCCCAGGTGCAGCATGGCATTTCCCAGCGAATTAATGACGTTCATTAGCCACATTTAGATTGCCATCAGCCAACCTGAAAACGAAATTGAAAACGAAATCAAAAACTGAACGTAAGTAGCCTTTAGTGCTAAAAGTGTTAAAGGGTTATCAACAGTTAAAGCTCATATAAGAAGCAAAACTTTAAACATTTTTTGATCATTTAAAACTATTCTATTCTATTATTTCCAAATATGTCAGTAAGTGCACTGTTAGCTCTATCTATTTAAGTAATTATAGACAGTCAAAATTCAGTTTGGTTTTTATGCAAATATCGTAAAACAATCGTAAATTAAAATTTGAATAAAATGAGAGATAGATTGAGAATTTAACTAAACTTTTTTGATTTGACTTAGTTGTCTCTTATAGGCTTTACTGTACTGTGTGTCTAAAAATTGGGTCAAATGTTTTAGCTGGGATTTTGGGGGACTGCCTGCCTTTTAATTAGCATGTTTATTTGACTTTGCCCGTACGAGTGAGCGCAAAGTTTTTGGGTCTGGCTCGGAGACTAAAGCGCTGTGCCACAGGCGCTCGAGTCGTATGTGTAATTTCTCTATATATGTACACATATATGTGTGTCTGTATTTGTGCCAGCTGCTTCTGCGTTGAGTGTTGATTAAACAAATTGCAAATGAGTTTCGGTTTTTTTGTAGTAGTTGTTATTGCTGTGCCAAACAAAGCCTTGGGTAAGACATGCACTTGAGTAAACTCTTATAAAACTAAATAAATACACAGATACACAAAGACAAACTGTTGTTAAATGCACAAATAAAAAGCAAATGCCGACAGTAGGTGTGCCTTTATATTTCTCTCTCTCTCTCTCTCTCCATCTTTCATCGTCTCTCTTTTTCTGTCAGTAAGTTGTGCAAATGACAGTGAGTTATTTAAGAAATGCAATTTCAATTAAGTATGCAAAATATTCAAAGTCTAATTTAGACAGTTACCCAGTACTAAAGGATTCGACTCGGAGTTGCCTGGCAACTACCGTTTTGTTGTTGCGAAAACTTGCAGTTAAAATGCTAAGATACTTAAATATTTATATGAAGAGCTGCAGCAGCAACGACAACAATAGCAGCAGTAGCTGCAACTGAACTTTGTAATCAACAATTTGCATATTTGCTTTGGCAATGGCAAAAACTCTGCCACCTTCACCTTGCGCGCAATGCTTTTGCTTTTTTTTCTAGTTTTTGTGAATTTTTTCATTGCTGTTATTGTATTTGTTTTTGCAGAGTCCGTAGTTGCATTGTTTCATTATATTATTGCTGTTTTTATACCCTACATTTATAAAAGCTGGAACGGTAGGCAGAGTCAAAAACTTACTTTTCGTTTATCTGTTTAACGGATTAAGTTAAGTTTTCAATTAAAGGCAATGTTCAAATTAATAGAATTCACCCAATCTTTTTATAATAACGGATCTTAAGTTTAATCTTTGTTAACATTGTCTGTTTTTATTTCATCTTAAGATGTATGTTTTTTCAGTCTTCACAATTTCTGGGCATTTTAAATTCAACTGCAGGGTATATCCTCGTCGTTAACTCTTAATTTTAGCAGCCTTGCTTGTTTTAACTATTTGTTAGTTGTATCGTTCTTGTTTGGCTGTTTTTGCAGGCTTTTAAGCATTTGAAAAGCATGAAACTTACTTCATTTGCCTTTATGTGATTTTCTGCTCTAATAACTTAAACGTAAAGGGCCTTCAAAGAACGAAATGGGGTTTAGGAATCTGTAATATAAAGTATACGTAATATTAGTAGTAAAATAAGGATTGTAAACTATGACGCAGTTTATATATCACATTAGTGAGTACTTTGCTATGTCTTTTTGAGGTACACTGATACGACTTGTTGGCGTAGTTGGACTTGACAGGTTTCGACCACTAAGCCCTGACCATGAGCGTTCACGGCCAATTCCATTCATTCGGAGGCTATTTGGCGAATGTTGACTGGATAATTACATGGTGCGTGCGAGATTTATGCGCAGCCAGCGACCAGTGCTGTCCAAACTGGGCCAGGATTAAGGTGAAAAGACAGGACACGAATTTTCGGCTGATGGCGTTTGCCATCGACTGCCGTTGACTCTGCTGCATGTGTTGCAAATAAATTGACTGCCTGTGGAGACGAGCGATGAGCAAACAATGTGGCGCAGGAGCTGACACTAAATAAGCTGACTTGTGTAGGTGCAAATGTGTCTGTGTGCGAGTGTGTATGTATGATACAATATTCAATATTGCAGACACAACAGCCTCGGCCCTTGTTCGTACTGTGCGCGCGTGCCTTGAAATTAAATGTCGTTATAAGTAGGCATTTATATACAACGCAAGACAGTGCACTAACACAGGCACACATACACACACACATGTACATTCACAATACACACTATACTACACATATTCATTTGGCAGTCGACTTTCGACAGTCAGCAAGTCAGTCTGAGTCTCAGTTGCGTTTTGTTTGTGCTGGAGTTTGTCTTTTGCCACACAAAGCAAATATTGAAAAAGAAATAAACGCAAGCAAAACAATACAGCAGAAATAAAGAACTTGAGCCTGACATTCACACACACACACACATACACATATATATACATTCACAGATACACACTGATGATAAAAAAGCTGATGCTGACATTATAAATATTTCATAGACCTTTCTTACACACTGCTTGATTCACTTTTAAATCGTTTTCTAAAAACATTTCGAGTATTGTTTGTGAGATAAACATTACATTGAAATAACTGTAAAAGTGATTAGGGAACTACCTGCAAATTTAAGTGGAACTATTCCATAGGTACTATAAAAACATTTACGCAACTACACAAAACATGAACATAAGAATGTGTTAAATACTCGTTAAGTACTGTCGAAAACAATACGAAATGAATTAATAATCGTTATACTAATTGAGCAACTTACAGATTTTTATTGGGACGTCATAACGGTTCAAAACTTAATTTTAATATTTGATAAATTAGAATATAAATAAAAAAATGTATGTGCAAAATTTCTATTGCATTATGATCTACGTGCTCTGTAAAAACCTATTGCATTGTTTTATCTAGTAGACTTGCAACTCTGAGATATTTGATTTATTTCTGACAAGTTTGGCTTACTAACAATAAAGGAATTCTATTTTGATTATTTCTTGCTATAAATGTCATAGTATTTCATTTGAATATAACGATTTTTAATGCTTCAACTTCAATTTAAGCTAAAACTACATATCAATTTTCAGCTGTTGGAATACAGATTAAGACAATTTATTTGCCACTGTGAAGACCTTAGTTCTTCATTAAGTACAGCCCAATTACATTCTGCAAACGCATACAAATAACACTAAGCACTCACACACCCACACTCACATATAGATACACACGTACTCAGTACACTCATCTAATTATTCTCTCAATTATAAGTACTCGTAACTGTACTCCATCGCCCCCTGAATTCATCATTCTGTGGCTAAACGCCCCAAGTGCTTCATGTGTTGTTTTTGTGCTGTGTGTTGGTATGTGTGTGTAAATGTGTATAGCAACAACGCATTGAAATTGCAAACAGGCAACTGGCAGCAGGCAGCATCATTACAAACTGAACTGTAAGCGTTTACAATCGATGGCAAAGCAAATCATTGTCATTACGTGGGCGTAACCTCATGCACACCCTATACTATAAGTACATACAGATATATGTACATATATGTGCATACATATGTATATATATTCTTATACAGCACATAGTCAGAGTTTCAGAAATATATGGTCAAAAGGAGGGGAGTTTGAGAAGGAGGAGCGAGCAACGCAATTTCCGCACAAGTTTGTGGCTTCTGCCTGCCAATAAGTTTGTATTTAGTACTAAGTATTGAGGCGCGTGCATTGAAGCAGTAATGAGCTTTAATCATAATTGATTTAGTACGTCTGCCTGCATCGAGGTCTGTCATCAATGCCATTCATCCAAAGGCTCCAATTCCAATTCCAATCACAATATCCATCAGTTAACCAGCACAACCGATTTATGCGCTGCAATAAACTTCCTCAGACAAATTATGCCTCCGCGGAGCCTTGATGGGTGGGTTCATTTTTCAAACTTTCCCCTTATCTTTCCCCTTTAAAAGCACCCATAGAATAAAAAAAAAACTTTTGCCCTTTTGCAGCTCAACACTCGTCGTTTATTGACTTATAGCCATGGCTGGCAGTCAGCATAGAACAAATGGCCTTCGCACAAAGCCAAAAAGTTTTTGGACCAAGAGAATAATGCCAGAATATGCAAATATTTTCAACAGCCAAAAACTTTTAACAATTGCAACTTAGCCAAGCCTGTTGCCACTTGTCGTCTTCTGCATTTAACAACAGTTTAAAATCAATTGCATTATTGATATGTCTTAGATGGACTCTCGGCAAGGTGGCAATGGCAAAAGCGAACTCATTTGATAAATTTGGTGTAAGAAGGTTGCAAATAACTAACCTAAAAATGCTCCGATTTACACGAGATAAAATTGAGAAAATTGGAGAAAAAGTGGAAACACTTATAAGACTTTTAGGAGATTTTAAAACTGAATTAGTAACAAAGAACCACTGCAATATAGAGAAATAAGGCAAGAGGTATGTAATTAATGTCGATTAGCAAGTCACATATGGAAAGAAATCTAATTTAAAAAGCGTTTGTTGAATTTAAATGAAAGAAATCTAAACAAAAATAACCGATTTTAGAAATTAATAAATGCGAAAAATAATAAATCGAATTTTAGTTGTTATTTTCGCTTGTATGGTTATTTTAGTATCAGACAAAATGGGCTTAGTAAAACTTTGTACCTTTAATTATTTGCATTTGTTTATTTATTTAATTGATGTGATCCTTTTTAAATAGTGATTACCTTGGCTGCAAAAACTAGCGAGTGCTACTTGCCATTAGATGGATAGTGCTGGATTATTTTGATAAACATGAATATCACAAGTTGAGACTGTGAAATTAATTGGTATTGCGTGGGAGTCAAGTAGTGGAATCAGGAGTGAGGGGAAAGGAGACAAGCAATTCATTTGTTAGCTGCAGATTCACTGATTGGCCATTTAGTTATGCGACGTTATAAAGATAAGAGAGTTGGTCTGCTTTGGCCTGGTCTGGTCTGAATCGTTCTGGTCTGGCTTGGTCTGTCATTCATTAGAAGTGGGCAAGCTTTTAGCTGATGGTTGTGCTTAGTAAGTGTGCAGTAGCAGTATGCAAATTGTTGTAGATGTAGCTGTAGTTGTAGATGTGGATGTGGCTGCACTTCACTAGCTTCGAGGCTCAATCTTTGCTGCTGCTATTTAAGTCTTGGCTTTGGCGTTAGTTTTGTTTGCTTAATAAATTTGCCATGGCAAAGACAATTTCAAATTCTTCCAGCAATTGGCAAACAGCAACGATTGCCACAGTGCCACATTGCTACTGCCACAGTTATAGCTCGGGGCCCCTGGCCAGCAATTGCCAGCTGGAAACTGCAGTAACAGTAATAGTAACAGTAACATCACCAGCTTCACAATCCGGTCCTGTACCGGCACCGGTCTGAGGACAAAGGAAACCAATTAACAGTCGCCATTGTTTCACTTGGTAATTCAACTAAATTGCATGGTTCTCCATTCCGTTGCCATTGCCGTTTGAGCTGAATTTGGAGTTGAAGTTGAAGTTGCATAAGCAAATCTCCAGCGTTCCCCTGGAGTTCAGCAGTTGAGCTGCTTTATTGCCACAAAGTATGCACCTTGAACATGGAGCAACTGTAGAAGACTTTTGTAGGTAGTTCATGCTTCCGGCAAAGGCAAAATTAGAACAAATGACGTGCACCAGAACAAATCCTCAATATTTTTCACTTTTAATGCAGCAGAAATCTAGCAACGTAAAAGAATGAGCTAAGTAAAATAAATTTTAAAAAATGTTTGTCAAAAATAAAACGTGAAGTGCTAGAAAAAACCTCCTTTATAGGAATATTGAAAGAGATTTAGATATAAATTTAGAATTAATTATTTTCCATATAAATAAATGTATGAAACATGTCTGCCTCACATGATAGGCGCCTCGGAATATGTATTAACACACTTATTAATTTCCTTTTTCTGTTAGTCTTAAAAAAGTATATCTCCTTCCGTCGTTCAAATTCGGCATCTCTCTTTCTCGCACAATCTATTCTACTTTAATTTTCTTACCTCAATCAAATCAAATATTCATTAAAGGGATTAAAAAGGAAACGAATATCGGTTTCAGTTACGGTTTCAGTTACGGTTTCAGTTACGGTTTCGGTTATGTTCGCATTTAGGTTTTCTGTTATCGGTTACACAAAATTTTTGAATAAACGTATCGTAACGGTGAACCGGTTTTTGTATGTTTCGGTTTTGAAATACCGGTATGGTTTCGGCTCACAGACAAATTTTTTTTTTGCAAAAATATATATAAATAATATAATAACCATAATTAAAAAAGCATTACTTTCTTAATTTTTTATTCACATATTCTTCCGTTTGATGTAGTTTAGTTACATTTTAACAATTTTAATATTTTATTTAACAAATTTATTTTATTTACGCTTGCTCAGTGAGAATTCGATCTTAATATCAATTCAAAATTAAACATAAAGAAATTCAATCAAAAAAAAAATAAAAAATTAAAACTATTTTTTTTTTTTTTTTATGAAAAACAGAAATTAACCATTATAAATGAAACGGTTACTTAGCGGTTATTTCGGTTTACAGAGTTTTGGTTTTAAGGTTTCGGTCAAAAGATAATTTTTTTTCGATTACGGTTTCAGTTACGGCTTTAATTTTCAATCGGTTTTTACCGGTTAAAGGTTACGGTTTCGGCTAGGGTTTTAATACCTGTTAAAATTAATTAAAATTTTCCCCTCTTCCAAAGGAAACAGGCGTTAATCGACATAGTTCGTCGCTCTGATCAAGAATATATATACTTTATGGGTTGGTTTGTGCCTCCTTCTACACATGTCATGACAAAATTATATATCCTCTACAAGGACTTAAAAATAAATATAAATATTTTATCTGTCAGTGCTAGTTCACAACACACCTGATATTTTCCACTATTCTATATATTGCCCATTATTTGTGGCCTATGGAATCCTAGTTTATGCAGATACGCAGATGGGTAGATGAGCATTTTCGAATTGACTTGACTGTTGATAGTTGTTCACATACGTATGTTCACATACAAAAGCTAGTTGCTAGAGGCAGTAGAGAGTCAGAAGTTATTCGAGTTGCTAATCAGCAGCTGGTGCCCGGTATGAAATCATTTGGGCATGGCTTTTGCTCAAATTAGCTATGGACCAACGGTGCGGGTCAACAAATGGTGCTCTGCATGTGGCAACAGAGACACAAATTCAAATGATAAACTTTTTTTTGGTATTTTTTGCTCACCATGAACTGTCGACGAGCCCCAGCTTGGCAACGGGCAAACTGCAAACTGGCAAGTGGAAACGGGCAAGTTTTCATTAGCATTTGCTATAACAAATACCACAGAAAAGCACCCATATGGCCAACCAGTTGGACCCACACCCAATACCAAATACATTGTAGCAAGTACCAAGTTGCAAGTGCAAACCTGGCCAACGTCCGTGGGAGATGGGCAAACATTTTCATTGGTTTTCTTGGTTGAACGTCGCTTGGTCGGTGGAGTCGGATTTGATGCGCGTCGAAAATGCATTTGCAACGCGGTTGATGGCGACGTCAGCGATCGAAAGCCTGTTTCATTATCTCTTTCGCTCTCCCTCTGTCTCTCTCTCTCTTGCCCTCCATCTCACACTCACTTTTCTGTGTGCGTGCCTGTTTTCTAGGATAAACGATGTAATCCTGTTGAAATGGAACTTTTCACATTTAACTGCACACATGCAACGGCTACGAAAACAGACAATTGTCGGGCTCATAGGAGAGTGTGAGATGAATCAGGGCAGACTGGGAGAGGTGGGATGAGAGGCTGTTGGGAGGAGAAGTGGGCAGACTTCGCTCCGATAATGAAAACTTAAATCATTGTAGGCAAACTGCATGCCTCAGCAGCAACACCAACAAAACGAAGCTGGCATTAGGTATTCCCAACTGTTTTGTACGCTAAACTAGAATTTATTAAAATTATTAAAAAAAGAATTATAATCTATGGAAGTCTTTCTATCAGTAATTCTTCTTTCTCTATGCATTTTTGTGAAATTAGTGATATTTATCTGTATTAATGATGTATATTCTGTTTATTTAATATCTGTTTAGATAATAGACAGAGATAAAGAGCTATCAGATCGGTTCATTTACACCTGCTGTCATAATATGCATATTACCCTCCTGTGGATAGTGCATAGAGATGCAACTGAGCAGCTGCTGACTGGTTGCATCTCTCTGCATCTCTCTCTCTCTCTTTCTCTCTCTCGAAATCCTTCCTTCTCTGTCTGTCTCTTTCTTGCCACAGAGTCTGTGTGTGTGTGCTGTAAAGTGATTTCGTTTCTTTTCATTTTCGTGGTCCGTTGCGTGCAAAATCCATGAGCGTGCGATGGCCGCAAAAAGTTGTCCGGACGAGCTGCGTCAACCTTTAGTA
The DNA here is from genome assembly GCA_963924055.1 of Drosophila limbata. Classification (NCBI taxonomy): domain Eukaryota; kingdom Metazoa; phylum Arthropoda; class Insecta; order Diptera; family Drosophilidae; genus Drosophila; species Drosophila limbata. Next base: position 13,330,772 of record OZ001352.1, on the reverse strand, counting down.
GCCTTTTGATGACTTTTAGCCAAGAACGACGACGACGGCGTCGACAACGATAGCATTGCTCTTTATTCGTTGCTGTTGATGTTGGTGCTGTAAGCCGCAATTTTGTTGTTGTTGTTGTTGGAGTAACACGCCCCATTGTTCTTGTTGGCATCGTTGATGGCGTTCAAATGAAAACTTTTCCAATTATTGCGGTGCGCCGAGTGAGTAAGAGACATAGAGAGAGAGAGAAAGAGAGGCGGAGACGACTGAGAAAACAAAATGACCAAATGGAAGCTTAAGAGAATCAGTGGCACACAAACAACTAAATGAGCACCAAATCGAACTCGTGCACCGCATAATGAGTGCTCGGCTCCGAAGCTGCCCAATAACGCCCAGGTCATTAATCTAATTTGTGGCCCCAGACTCGAACCAATCGAATTTAAAATGGATGTGTATATGACTGCAAGGTGTAAGTACATCGATCAAATCATTTTGTAGGCCTCGCCAATGCCAATGCCAACGCCTAAACACCGCTTGCAAACTGTTAATGATGATGATGTCTAACTGCCTAGCTGCCAAACACAACAACAACAACAACAACCACAAAAAGCAACAATAAACAAAATGAGAACAATGACAATGACACGTTAAGCTGTTGTATACAGCATGAGATTGCAACGTTGGCAGAAACGTTACCAAAACAATGGCGTACGCCATGCCGCTAATGCGTGCCGGAAGTGACGCCATATTGTTTTTAGTGCTTTTGTCATTTACTGACGATGCCGATGCCACCCGTTGCTCCATTCGATCTGACGATGACGATGACAATGCGATTGGTTCAGCGGCTAAGCGCTGCTGTGAAATCCCACAAATAAATTAACAAATGCCACATCATTTCATTTGGTTGTGCACACACCCACACACACACACACACTCACAAATAGTCGGTTTATCCTTTTGCTTGAAAATCTTTCGCGTTTTATTTAATTCAATAACAAATTGATTAATAATTGTTGTCGTCGTCATTGGCATCGTTTCTTTTTTTCTCTTTTTTGCTTACGCGAAAGTTTAATTAAACTTTAAGCGTTTGTTACAATTCATTGTAGCAATCTGCACACTCTCTCACACTCACTCTTACTCTTGCTTTCTGCGTCGATAAATTACACGTCTCGGCTCTTTTGGAAAGTTTAATTAGTTTCGCTTTTAATTGACAGTTGAAAAACTTCAGCAGCCTGGCATTTGACATGTGGTGTGTATTTGTGTGTTACAGGGACGAAAAAGAGTATGAATAAACGTGAGAAGCTCGCTTACAAATATGTCGATTGAGAACGAAAGACAAAAGCATTGAGAGGGAGAAAACCCGTGTACATATTTCAGATATAATTTGCTAAAAGATGTTTAATTCCCCTAGACACAAGGTAATTAAATATTCAGTTAAAATAGTATCACTGAACTCAGATAAAATTCAATCAAGTCCACTTCGACTATTATTATTATACTATTATTTAATAAATATTTGATCTCTAGATCGTTTCAATAATTCATCTTCATATTTGAACCTGTAATTCAACCCTAGCCAGATACTATAAAAACTTCACCATTTAAGTGAAAGTGTTCTATATTTTACCAAAAATTAATTTACTTAACTTGATAATGACTTGTAAGGGGTATATTTTAAGAAACAGTCATAACTAGATATTCTACGATATTCCAAACTTTTTTTATAACAGTTTAACTTCTAGATTGATTCAACAATAATAATAAAAATATATTCAAAGTCTTCAATTTTTTATCTCAACTGTTAAAAAACCATTTCTAGCTCGAAGCACAGTAATGAAATTGGCTTTTAGTATCTATGAGGCTTCCCCTCTTGACTTCCAAAACGTATTTCTCTAGTAAGTATTGTGCTCAAAAGTCAATGGAATACTTATTATTTGCACTTTGTCTTAAGTGCGTTGAGCAGAAAAGGAGTTCCGAATCCACAAAGAGGAACTCTCTCAGTCTGCGTCGTTAGAAGCACGAGTTAGTGGTTAGAGTAGGTATTTGGCTAGAAGTCTGTGGTAGTAACTGTTTCTTGTTGCGTAAGTCAACAGTCGCAATGTTGTGTTAATGTTGGCTATATCTCTTCTCTGCCTCTCTAGCTCAGTGTATACATATGTCTGCACCACTGGCTTCACATACATATAAACGAGTAAATATGTATAAAAATATGTACATATGTGTGTGTTTGTATGTGCTTGAATGTTATGTCATTTGTTGACCAAATAAGTACATGGCAAGCAATTTGTATTTGTTTTACTTTTACGAAGCGAACCAAACGACAGACGACAGACGTCGAGTGTAGAGTTGCATAGAGTAGAGTTGCGTCGGCACGCACCGAAGCCAGAAACCAAAGGACTCAACTAATTTCATATTAAAACATCGTTTTGCATGCAGGAACAACATCAGCATCGGCAACGGCATCAGCAGTGGTCAGTTAGTCAGCAGGAGCTGTTGAGGAGCTGTCCAAAACATATTCAGCACGTTGGCACTTTCAAGCGGCTCTAATGAATTTGATGCTCCCAAAAATTCTTTGGCCTTGCCTTCGGGCCAGTTATTGTCATATGCGTGTGTGTGTTGTATCTGTGTGAGGCTACATATATATTTAAGTGTGTGTGTGTATATGTGTGCATGTCACATAATTGTCAAACTCATTCTGCACAGCTGTCAGCCCGAGGGCGGTGAGGCTAAGCTGAAGTGCGGTGTGGTGCGGTGGTTTGTACTCTGGTGTGGTGCTGGCATGCAATTAACATTTATGGCCATTTGTTTTTTCTCCTTTCTTTTGGCAGCCTTTCGACTACAGCTTAAAGCAAATCAAAGTCAGAACGGTAATCCAATGAGCTGGCATTTCATTTTCCCAGCGATTCATAATAAATTGTAGATGTATATACATACATATAGTGAGAGTAGGACAGTTAAAGTGAATGAATTACAGATGAGTGGGAATGTTCAGCGAAGCACGGCCACAAAATGGGATCCTCAGCAGAAAATGCTGAAAAACCGAATTATCGACAAAAATTTGTGCTCATTATTGAGGCCAAAGGGCGACGCACATAAATTTGATGTGCTGTCCTTTTTAGCCCAACCAGGAAATTGTCGGGCACACAATTTGGCCGTCGTTCAAGCGCGCCTAATCAGAAGATATATTCTTTAAGACATTTACTTTCTCAATACTTGTACCCTATGTATGGGTAGTTGCACTCAAATATATAATACTAAACTTTCGCTTATTAGAGGGTGTTTGGAATAAAAAGCATATAATATTAAAGCCATAAATTATAAAAAAAAGATTTTATTAAACTTTTAAACATATAACATTCATTTAAAAATATTACAGGAAATATCGGAAAATTGAAAATATTAGCTAAATTTCAAAATACCACAACCATGATTCTCAAAAATGTCCCAAAAATATCAAAATACATGGAACTCTGATTATAGTGAGCCCACAAAAAGTTTTGATATAAACCGTGGCAGGTATTTATTCGTTATGTGTACATACATACATATATGCATTTCCAATCGGATTTCCTTTGACTTTTCCTTTGCATCGTTGTATTTTGTGCTTTGATTCGACCTTACGACTCTATTTGAGACTTTTTTTATACATTTTATTTGACCGCCTGTGCTGCGGTCGACTGTGCCGGCTGGCATTTGGTCTTTTGCCTCACCCGCCAAGAACTGGACACGCATCATTATTATGCCATGCACAGTTATGTGCCTGACCCAAAAATATGTAAAAAGGGCGCGTAAAAATCCTTTTAGGTCTGGCAAATCGGGCAATCTGCTCCGTTGTCCCTCTCTCTGCCGTCAGTATCGTATAAATTCAACATTTCTGCTGAATTTTTGAGTCAAGAGATAGACTCAAATACTCATACACATGTGTGTGTATGAGTATTTGTGTGTGTGGGTGAGTGTGAATTTTATGCTCCCTAATGTCAACGTAAGGCACGCCCAGGCAGCGGCTCAATTTCGCTTTATGTTAATTTAAACATGTGCCGCTATGCGCATAAAATATGAACAGCTTCCTCTTTTTCCCTTCCCTCTTCGTCTACATACTGTAAAAGTCCTTTTACATATATCCTAGAAGTTTGAAGCTGACCGCTGTAACTGTTGTTGTTGTTGTTGTCGTTGCTCTTGTCGTTGTTGCTGAAGTTTCTGCTTTGCTATTTGTTCTTGTAGCTTTGGGTCAAGTTAGTTTGTAGTGTGTAGCCAAGATTTTCGTTTTTACTTTTATTTGCACTTTTCCTTTCCCGTCCTGCTTATCGTCTGCTGCCACATGTGTAGCAACTGATTTTGTTTCCCCCTTTCTTTATATGTTTTGGGTTATACTTTCATGTTTCATATTTTTGCGGATTTCTTGTTGTTGACTTTTACGTTGGCATACTCTTTGCAATCACACACACAGTATACAGCATGCTTAGATTCCTGTTGATATTTCGTCTGAGATTATTTGATGGCTTCTACTTGATGCGCTTGCTTCAAAGGTTATGCTTATTCCTTACTGTAGGGAACCGATCAGTGAGATCTTATAATTCAAATCTTTTAGAGATGAGTAGCAAGACAGGAAGGTGAAAGTAAGTGAAACTGTAGATTTGGTCTCGCTCTTCAATCAGTAACATATTTAAAGCGCTTTTGCGTTTCACCTCGAGCCAAGAATAGTTGAAAAGTCCGAATGCCAACTCAATTTCTTTTCCACTTTTGAGTTAAATGCGAGATTAGTGCTTATACTCGTCCAGCTCCCTTGCGTTTAACTTGTATACAAAAATTATGTTTGGCTACTTGATTTTCCGTTGCTGTTGGCTTTCCTTTTTTCCTCGTTTGTGTATTTCACATGCGCTACAAATTTCCATTTTTTTTTTGTGTTGCCATTTTCTTGTGCTGGGGCAACATTTGTTGTTCAAATGTTTTTGCAATTTGAGTAAATTAAAATGTGTGCGTGTGCGTGTGTGCGTTTTGGCCAGTTTTGCCTTTATCACATAAGTATTTTAATTAGATGCTTGATAGAAGATTTTTTTTGCTTTCTATCTCATAAAATGCTTCATTTTAATTAAAATTGTATCTAAAATCAAATTAAAGAACTAAGGGTTCTTCAGAAATCTGACAAACTCGTTTGTATAAGCTTAGATGTCCGTGATTGAGTTGAAGGCCATGCCATGTATGTGCCCATGCCTATCATATTCAGATTTTCAGATTCAGTATGGCAATTTGTCGGTGCCCTGGGTATAGAGGACTGTTTGGCTCTTTGACTGACTGTATAGCAAGCAGAGCAATTGCGATTGCCATAAATTTGCAAGTGCCCCAACAGATTAACATTGAAATCGGCCACAAATTTGTGCAATGCCATCATCATCATGTGGTGCTCAGGCAGGCAGTCAGGTCAATGCGATGCAGTCACACTTTGTGGCATAGAAAATGGGCAATGGGAAATTAGGCGCATTTAAGGGCGGGCACTTTGTAGGTCATTTGAAGCGCTTTCATTGACCGTTTCTAATCGAAATGCGATCAACGTGCTGCGTGCTGGCGTCATTTAAAACTCTCGTGTATACTATATACAGATACACACACTTAGATATGCATACATTATACACACATTTGCGACCATTTAATGCGCTTAATTGTATTGGTAATGAGCACAAAAGGGTTTAATTATGGCCAAACTACGTTATATGCATGTGTGCGTATCTGACTTGTCTCTGGTGTGATTAGCTCATACAAATTGCCATAGTGTCATTTGTAACACAATTCAAAAGCCACAACAAAAGCAACAACAAAGCCCTATAACAATGTCAACTGCATTGAATTTATTTGCATGCCAACAACAACAACAACAACAGCTAATACAATTTTGCTTTTCCTATTTTGGCTTATTGCCCAAAAAATTGGGAATGCATTCAAATATTTATTGGCCTTGAATCGCCAAATATAAGCAAATGAAAAAAAGTTTTGCATACGCCAAGGCGCGAAGTGTAAATATGCCAAAGAGCTTTGGCTTAAAGAGACTCACATGCGCAGAGTCTCAATAAATAATATTGTATATGAATTATTAACAGTATACAAAAGATTACCATCTGCTTAAGTATATTTACTAAATGTAAATGCACATCAATGGAAAAAATAGCTTCTTGTTTGTTTTATTTATTTTTTAACAGAATATTCCTTGGTCGAATGCTGAAATTGAACGTGGTATCCACCAATTGAGCATTACTTAAACCAAGAAACGTAACAAAATATATTTACAGATACTTAATTAAATTTCAAATATTTTAGAAATAGTAGATTTGAAATGCACCGAAAGGTATTTATTTAGTTTAGTTTTTATATCAAGTTCACTCACTTTCTCATTTTTTCTTTTAATGGCTACTTGGAACTTGGAAAACGAAAACATCGATTTAAACAGTAGAAGGAGCATTTTCTGTAGAGAAAAACATTTAAAATGCACAGTCTATCGATTGGGAATAATTTGAAATTGCTTAGTTCTCGAATTGCTGGAAAGCTAATCAAGAAACTTAAGCTTCTGCCATTTATAAGAACTTTCTCGTTCTCAATTTAATCGATTTAATTGAAGACAGCAGCGGAGCACAAGGCGAAAGTTTCGACTGAGTCAAAGTTATCTTAAGTTTACTTGCTATTGAAATTCGCAGATGCTGTTGCAAGAAAGCAGGTGTAAGAACTAAGATAAAGGATGCTCTCGAAACAATCAGCTGGCTGTCTTTCTATTTGTGTATTTATGTGTGTGTTTGATGTCGGTGAGGAGCTGCTGTTATTGTTGGAAAAGCATATTGCCAATACTCGTACTCCAAAGTGCACAAAATGGCGCACATTGTAGATAATTGAGTGGATTGAATTGTTGCCCCAGGACTGAGGAGGGCTGACTCAAAAATGAGTGCGAGTACCTGCAATATGTAAATAAAGAAAGAAAGCCTCAGGCTGCCAAGCAGATTGGATGCCTGGCCTGTCAATCTATCTGTCTGTCTGTCTGTCTGTCGTGTTGTCAATCGTTTTTCCTTGCGAGTGCAAAGTAAGCACATTTAGCTTGAGTGCAAATCGAGTTTGCATTTGCTTAAAGGTGAAGCAGCAACCAGACAGCCCGAAATTGTGCAACATTCATATCGATGTGCTGCAAAAGAAATTGCCTTAATACATAACTGAATAATGAGCTGATTGCTAGTTGATTATTTTGTGCAACTATCTATGTTTTCATTCAAGTCATGTCATGTCTGTACACTGTACAGATAGTACAAATAGTCAAGTTATGTACAAGTACATATATACATATATATACATATATACATATTTAGTATGTACTATATTATGCTCCTGCTTGTCTGTCCCTGTTTCCTTATGGTTTGCGGGGACAAATTCAATTAAATATTCAGCAAAATTGCATTTCAACTGCTCTTCTCTGTTGACAAGTTGCTGCGACAAACGCAAACTTGCGACTAAAGTCAGCAAACAGAACTAATTTCATATGCCTTGTAGCCAATTTAGTTGCACAATTGCAATAGCAACAACAACTGTAGCAACAGTGGAAGCAGCAGCAGCTTTTCAACTTATGACAGGGAAAATAATGTGGGCGAAACAATGAATTATGCACTTGGAAATAAGTTTGGCGATGCGAAATTGGGGCGCTGTGGTTGCGAGAGAGCTCAAAACGTAGCCATAAACCGAAACCAGCTAGCAAATCACTCATAAATGGCCAACGGAGCATATGGCCAGTGGGGTTGAAATGGGCCATCATTTTCGGGCCATACTGTGGCGAGGAAGTGAGCTTCGAGGGCGCTTTGAAACTTTTGCGCTGGCAATTTGCAAATAGACGCACAGACAACAACAAATTTAGTGCCATTTAATGTTGCAAAATGCGTGCGTGGCTCATAATAATTCATAAGCAACATTTTGCAACGGCATCCATATGCATGTATGCGAGTGTGTGTGTGTGTGAGTGTTAGTGAATAGCGCTTTATATATATTTTACAATCAACGCGTTAAGTTGAAAGTAATGCATCAAAATTGTGCAGCCAGCCAGCGGCAGAGACAATAACAATAACAACAGCATCATGCAACATGCAACATGGAACAGGGAACTCCCTGAAGTCTGCCGCACGTTGCACAAGTGGCCCGAAATAATCTGACACAGATGGAGTGAAGTCAAGAAATGCACTCATGCTCGTTATATGATGATCTTTTGGCCTGGAAGTCAAGAAAGATCCAAAGAAATTAGTAAGTATTATGATGCATTACGTATACGCAGCGTGTTTAAAGTCAATATGGCGTTGCCAAAAAAAACCAAAAAAATCAAATGCATAAAATGTATAATGCGAACTCATAAAACGAAAGTGAAATTATAATTAATAAATCCATCATCATATTGTCTGCTCGTCTGCTTTATGAACCCAATCGCCCGCAGTCGCCGACATCGACAGACGCCATCGCCGTCACCATCCGCCACCAACGTCCCTGTGGCGTCAATATAATGCGTAAAATTTGCATTTTCTGCTTGCAGGCGGTTTATGCATCAGATGTGTTATGAATTTCAATACTATTTCAGCTGCAGAAACAAAGCAAAACAATGCAAAATAAAAGCGCAACGCTGACGACGCTGAATTGAGTGCGTGTTACTTTTTTGTTCTTTTGGGCATGAGGGAAAAAGTTGCAAAGGCAGCAGCAACTCGATATATTGTATGTGCTCCCATATATGTGCTCATGAGTTTGTGTGTGAGTGTGTGTGTGTGTGGGTCGAAATGGAGGTCTTGACGCTGTCGCTGACATTTTACATTATAAAAGCGTATTTATGCAAATGTGTTGTGAACTTGTTATTGTTGTAGCCCAAAACTCGTGTTGTTATTGCTTGTTGGTTCTTGTTGTTGGTGTTATGCTCGTTGCCCACTGACTGACTGGTTGGCTGAGTGAATCGCCTCCTGTTATGCCGAGCAACCCGAGTTTCGGATTGCCTTTTTTTGCTGTTGATGCGCCATATTTGCATGCATTTTAAATGACTCGGATATCAATTTTGACATATCACTTGACAGCTTAAAAAGGTTTATGTATTTATACAAACGAACAAAGCGAAACATGTGTGTAGAGCGAGATGATATCTCAACCCCAAACAGATCACAATGAGCAAGAGCGAGAACGCAAAACATTGGGCGCATTTACTATACCCTGTACACAGAAGACAGAGAAAAGGTATATCTAATTACGACAATAGAGCGCCCTTTGATTTAAATATTATAGATAACGATTATCAACAATTGCAACTATCAAATACTTAAGTTAACATTTTCAATGAAATTGTTTACATACACCTTACATTTAAGGATATCCGGTAGTCGTTCATGTCAATTTAATGCATTTCTACTTACTTTTTATTTATTTCTTGTGTACTTGGAAATAAAAAAGTACGTATTTTAAATTTATTGCTTCATTAAAGCTTAATACCCAAAGGCATGTATACACATGTGTGTGTTCGTCTCTCTCTCTCACTCTGTCTTTCTCTTTCTCTCTCTTTCTTGCTCTATCTGTGTGTGAGTGTCAGGTGAAATATAAATGAACAGGCCTCTCATTTTTCCATTGTTTGGCAGTTCCCGCAATTGTTTTTTTTGCTGTTTTTATATTTATGCAGCTTTAAGCACTGAACAATTCATTTAAAGCGCATTTCGAATTAGCTGGAAACAAGTGAAATTCTAGCGTTTAATATTAAATGTAAATATGAATACAGATGTGAACATATTTGAGTGGGTGTTGCTGCCGCTATTCTTTTAAGTACTCCAATTTGGGTTGTAGAGTGTTTAGCTTCACTACTACAAATTGTAATATGCATGTTATTCAAATGATAGCGAGCTCTAAAATTTAAATAATATCGCAATAGAATTACGCAAAGTGCAATTGGAATGCTAATTTTATTATAAAGTTAATTGCATTATGCAGGAGAGCGAATATTTAAATGATTTACATTATGTGACAAAAACGAGATAAATCTAATAAGTATGTGTTCGATTTTTATGGCTTCACATACTTAACAATCAATTTTAGAGCCAATAAATTTTAAATTAAACTTTATTTGAATATTAATCACTTGATTGTTTAAATATATGTAAGCGCTTTCTTTGCGAATTTTCCTAAATGATTTAACTAAATCTGGAGAGCTGGCAAGTTAAGCAAAGACGCTCAGCAGTCATTGCCAAATCCAAGCTAAAGATGAAGTCCAATCTGAGGGCCAAAACCCAAAGTAAATAATTAAACTTGCTGCGTAAATAAAAGTTTAACTGGCCGCTGTTTGCCATGGCTCAAATGTCCGCTGCTCATCTGCTCAACTGACAGAAAAATAACAACAGGAACAACACTCGAAACGCTTGTCTTCAATGTCAAAGGCAGAGATGTTGCCTGTCCCAGACCCAGCACCATTTTCAGTTTGAGTTTAAGTCTCCCTTTTCCTCAGAGTCAGTCTCAGAGTCAGTCTCACTTCCAGTTTCAGTTAGTGTTGCTTTCTTTGTCAGTTGCTCATTGGAGGTCGGAAGCTGCTTTTATTTGGCATTCAGTGAAATTGCTTTTATTAGCGTATAAATCAACAGTGCAAAAATCGTGGTATACTTTGCAGCGTCGTCTCTCCGGCAGACTGTTTAAATTAAATTTATGCATCATTTCGAGTTGTTTACATCACTTGAATCAGTCGCCCTGCCAACTTAATGCAATTGCTGCGAGGCGTAAAACGACCAAAGACTAAAGACTAAGCCAAATACAGCCAAAACCAGCACCAACACCAACACAAAAAATATGCCTTAAGATTCACACTTGAGTAATGTAGAGAAGGTCAAAGGCTGGCTAAGCCTCAGGGCTGGCTAAGACAACCGGACAGTCAATTTTCACATGGGGCCAAGCGACGGGGTGCCTAGCATTATGTGCTGAACATAATAATAAAACTATAAATTAAATTAACTCATAAAAATTCCGTGTGCATAAAAACGGAAGAAACCCATCAGCAAACCAGTCCGAATAATAACTTTGTTGTTGTTGCTGCTGCAACAGACAAGACAAGGACTATCTATCTATTCTATACTGGCCGGCGTCCGACTGAAACTGCCCGCCAGAGACCATTCCATTTCATTTTCGGTTCTCGGTCCTCTGTTTCGGCTCCAGCTGCGACTGCTTTTGGCGAACGCATTTCTACTCACATTTTATGGGCTTACATATAGGCGCTTTGGTTTGTAAGTAGCATGTAAGTCGGCCAGAAGAGGACATGATTTAAATTCTTGTGAGCACGCCGACCAAATGGACAGACAGAGTCACTGACGCCAGACATTTGGATGATGCGATATATATAAAGCGTCAGCGTGCATATTTGATTTGATTTCATTGCCTGCCACGCCCCCTTTCTCCTCCTTGATGTGAAAAGCAAGCAAGCAACGGGGCAGCAATGAGAACGCGATGTGCCTTTAAATATTTATTAATGCCGTGAAAGTTTTTTCGGGTTTAAGTAGATGCGATTTGTTGCCGGGGGCTGCTTTGATTTTTATAGCATCGAGAGTGAAGGAGATCAATAAAAAATGAGAGTAAGTGAGAGAGAAATGTAATAGAAGAATATTATTATTATGCAGCGCAGATTTACTTAAGAGTTTTAACTTTCGTTTTCAATGCACTTTTCCGGATTCTTGAAAAATAATCGTAATTATCCTATGAGTACACACAGTTTGAACAGTTTTTATCTTCTTTGCCATTTCTTACCCTGTCTTCTTGGTATTTGCTTTCTTCTTGCTGCCAAGATTTTCTGAAGATATGCGATCACTGTTTTCTTCATTTGAATACGTAACATTTGTTGCACAATGTCCAGTTGCTTATTGATGAGAAAATCCGCGATCTCAGTGGTGGCAACTCAGCACATTGAATAAATAAAAAGAATTGTTTTATTTAAACTTAATTTATTATATTAATAAATTGGGTTTCAATTTTAGCGTCCATTCGCTGGCTTGTGATTTTCAAGAAGAAGGAAAAAAGTGAAGCTTACACATACATACACATGTAGCTAACAGAGGTGCAAAGCTAATACAGAATCGCATTGTTAAATATATCGATGAATATCGATTTCAACACCCGTTCTCAATGTGATTTTGTACGCAATGCCAATTACAGATTTCAATTAAAATTCATCAAGTTTACAAAATGACAATGCTTCTGCTTCGGCAGATTCTTTGTGAGGATATCAGCAACCATATCATTTGTTCCCACAAATTGGAGTTCTATTTCGCCTGTCTGAACAACTTCTCGGACGAAATGATGTCTGATGTCTATGTGCTTTGACCTCGCATGGTAGACTGGGTTCTTGGCCAAGTTTTGCGCACTTACGTTGTCGCCAAACAGTACCGTAGATGATCCAGCATCTCCACAACCGATTTCGATAATCAATCGTCGCAAGTATAGTGCCTCCTTCGCAGCTGAAGACATAGCCATATACTCGGCCTCGGTGCTACTTAAAGCCACGCAGCCCTGCTTTTCCGATTTCCATGCAATTGGACCACCTGCCAAGAAGAATACGTATCCTGTGTATGATTTGCGATTGCTTACGTCGCCGGCCCAGTCTGCATCCGCGTATCCACTGAGCGCTTGGCCGCAAGCACGATAGTTCAATTTCAAGTCTATCGTTCCTGCCAGATATCGCATCACATGCTTGACTCCTGCGACATGTTCTCCATGTGGTTCCTTGTTTCTTTGTGCCAACTTTACAACGGAATGATAGATGTCCGGCCTCGATGTCAATGCTAGCCACATCAATTCACCTATCGCTGACTGATACGCCTCCACATTTTCAACAGCGCAAGCTTCGTTGTTGCACGCCACTTGGAAACCTGCATCCAATGGCGTTGCTACAGTCCGGCATGTCTGCATGTTATGCCTCTCGAGCATATCCTTGATATACAACGCCTGGTTCATAGCTATAGCGCCGGTGTCGCCATCTCGCTCAATCTGCATGCCCAGAAACATTTGCAATTTGCCCTTGTCGACGCACTCGAACTTCATTGCAATCTTCGACTTGATCGCCATCAGATCCTCCTGTTTCTGGCACGCTATAAGTATATCGTCAACATATATTAGTAAGAGACAAAGGCTACCTTCTATATCCTGCTTATATAAGCATGGCTCGTTCTGGCAAGATGTAAATCCAATATCCCATAGCGCTGCGTTCAGTTTGGCATTCCACTCTCTTCCCGCCTGTTTTAAGCCGTATATTGCCTTGTTCAGCTTCAGCACCTGCTGTGGACGTGCACTGTCGATGTATCCTTCAGGTTGCTTCATGTAGACAACATCGCTCAATTCGCTATTGAGATACGCCGTACACACGTCCATTTGGTGAAGGTATAATTTTAGCTCGGCCGCCAGAGCCAAAACTAGCCGTATAGTTTCGTATCTGCACACCGGAGAAAAAGTTTCCGTGTAGTTGACGCCATACTTCTGGGAACACCCTTTGGCCACTAGACGAGATTTGTAACGCTCCACGTTACCCAGGCTGTCTCTTTTGATCGTGTACACCCACTTGCAACCAATTGCATGTTTCCCGTCGGGTAGATCTGCCAAAGTCCATGTACCATTCGCCACCAGTGCTGCATACTCTTTGGCCATGGCTGCCTTCCAGAATGAATTCTCCTCACCCCGTGTTGCCTCTCGAAACGTCTGCGGTGCTATAAGCTCCTTGGTATGTAATGCGTTTAGCACGTTATATGCTTTACCGCTTCGAAGAATCCTCGGCCTGCCTGGTTCGACACGCACGCATTCCAGCTGCTTCTGCTCAGGTACATCGCTATGCTCCTGATCCTTTTGCTGACTGCTATTCTGCGAGGGCTCTTGCACAAATGGAGGCTCCTGGTCTTCTTCCTCGGCGCTGGCATACTCCTCGCTTAATATGCCGTTTTCACTGCATTCATTATATTTCTGCTTATTTTCCTCAACTTTTGGTACGATCCTGATCACGTCTTCCATGGGAGTATTATTAGCCAATTCTGAAAAATTAGTATTCGCAGCACTGCAAGGTTCCTCAAACAAAACATCTCGCTTCTCGATGACGCATCTTTTCTCCTTGTCGTACAGCCTGTATGCCTTTGAGACTATAGAGTAGCCAACGAAACGGTATTCCTTGCCTTTTGCCTCGAATTTGCCGCGATGAGTCTTATCCAAACCGACTGCAACTGATCCGAATATGCGCATACCTTGTACATTGGGCTTTTTGCCGCACCATACCTCATAGGGCGTTTTGCCAATCAATGCTGTTGTTGGCGATCTATTTCGAATATAGCACGCGGTTTGTACTGCCTCTGCCCACAGGTAATCGTCCATATTTGCGTGCACTAGCAAACTCCTTGCCATCTCAACGAGAGTCCTGTTTGCCCGTTCGGCAACTCCATTCTGCTGAGGGCTATATGGGACTGTCAGTTGCCGCACGATGCCATGCTTCTTCAAATACTCATCAAACTGCCTGTTGATGTACTCGCGGCCGTTGTCGCTTCGCAGTATCTTCATCTTATTTCCGGTTTGCCTTTCCGCCATATTTTTGAACTCGACAAATTTATCAAATACCTCGTCTTTTGACTTGATAAAATATGTAAATATGCGCCTTGACATATCGTCGATGAAAGTCACGAAATATGCTGAGCCGCCAAGAGATCGCTTTTGGAACGGTCCACATACATCGGTATGCACGAGTTCTAGCTGATGCATGGCCCGATTCTCGGCTGCTGCTGGAAACGGTAGAGTGTGTATCTTGCACTTCATACAGGTCAGGCACGAAGTCTTCTCAGAAAAATTCACATTCTCCAAGCCGCATACCATTCTGTTCCTTGCGAGATTCATTAGACTTGTGTAATTCAAGTGTCCATATCTGTTGTGCCATACACCTGCGTTTTGCTGTGCTGCACCATAGCACAAATTGCGTTTGCCTCTAAACACAAAAAGCTTGTTGCTCTTGTGCGCCTTCAATAGATCCTGTCCATTCCTGCGAAATACTGCAAACTTTCGGTCGAACATCACAGTGCACCCTCGATCAATAGCTTGTGCAACTGATATGAAATTTCCTTTCATATCTGGAACATGCAGTACGTTCTCCAACGTCAAATCGCCAGACTCCGTTTGAAGCTTAACGTTGCCTCTTCCGATTGCCTTTATAACATTGCTGTCAGCCAAAATAACATCTTCCTCGTGTGGGGCATATGTTACAAACACACTGCGCACGCAACACATATGCGTCGTAGCTCCTGAATCCACACACCAGCTCGAGCAGTCTAAATCGTCTGCGTCCAACGCAGCTAGAACAGTAAACGAGCGCGATGGTTGTTGTCGCTGACCCTTTGGCGTTTCTTCTTTGCTCTTATTCTTGCAATCTCTCTTGAAATGCCCGCGCTGACCGCAATTGAAGCATTCAACATCTTTCCTGTCTTTCTTCCTTCGCGTCGACACTTGTTTTCCCTGGCCAGTACTTGCTTGGAATGCTTGCTGCTCCTTTTGCACCGAATCATCCTCTGTAACTCTGCGATTTCCTTCTTCCAGAAGCTTGATCTTTAACTGCTCTAGTGTTGGCAGACTATCACGGGTTTCCATGGCAATGACGAAATTCTCGTACTGCTTTGGCAAACTTGAAAGCAATATTATTACAGCCAGCTGGTCTCCTAGCTGAATATCCACTTCTGCAAGCTTATCCACCGTTGAACAGAACGTGTTCACATACTCGCGCATTCCGTCGTCTCCAATCATTCGCAGTCCTAGCAGCTGTTTATATAGCGACACCTTCCTCATAGGTCCGCTTGGCTCATGAACATCCTTAAGCTTCTTCCAAGCGTTCTGTGCCGATCCACATTTCTTGAGGTAACATAATTGTGATGGCCGCACACTCAATGTGATCATGGCCAAAGCCTTTTCGTTGCGCACATCCCAAATTTCTGGATCTTTGGCTGGCCTCTGTTGGTTTATCACAATCCACAACTCTGCGTGTACCAACACGCTTCGCATTTGAATGCACCAGGAGTCATAATTCCCTACATCCAATTTTTCTATTTGGTAAATCGACGTCATCTTTCTCGCGTGGCTTGTGTCGTGTTTAACCTCAAATTCGGCTATTGAATTTCACAATCAATATAATTAATTTCTTTGCTGATGCCCACACTCGCGTGTTCCTGGGCCCATAACCTGATGAGAAAATCCGCGATCTCAGTGGTGGCAACTCAGCACATTGAATAAATAAAAAGAATTGTTTTATTTAAACTTAATTTATTATATTAATAAATTGGGTTTCAATTTTAGCGTCCATTCGCTGGCTTGTGATTTTCAAGAAGAAGGAAAAAAGTGAAGCTTACACATACATACACATGTAGCTAACAGAGGTGCAAAGCTAATACAGAATCGCATTGTTAAATATATCGATGAATATCGATTTCAACACTTATCTTTATACTTTTGCTTGCATTTCAAAAAGTGTCTTTTTATTTTCTTGATTTTATGATCTTTTTTTCTACAGAAGACGCCATATTCAATCCAGGGATCGTACATCATCCTTTCAACAAATATTGCAAAATTTTGTAAGCTAGAATCGAAATTGAATTTTGATTGGAAAATCAGAGCCAAAGGCGCTGACAATATTCCAAATTCAATAAACTTGCGCAACAAAACACAAGCTTGGCATGTCATGAAGAACAGCAAGAGCAACAGCAACAACAACAGTAATAACAATATTACAAGTCAGAGCTAGTGATGATGACGTTTAAAGCAATTACAAGAGTCCAAACGAAAGCTACAACTTAACCCGCCTCCCACCTTGAGTGCCAGCCAGCTTCGTGCCTTGTAACAACAATGTGCATACAAATGCAAATTGCGACCCGGCATACGCTGCGTATACGTAACGCCAAATGCCAGCGTCAAGAGCGCCAACAGCGCTAACAGCAACGACAACACCAAAAGCAACAGCAACAATAGCGAAACATTTTCGCATTGCGTGAACAAAATAGTTTTTTCTTGTGGTTGTTTTTAGTGGCTCAGCAGCAGCAGCAGTATCAAGAGCAGCAGCGAGTTGGCGGGTGGACGGCCAACAGCGCCAACTGAACGACAACTGGAGCAATAACAGCAACAACACTAACAACAACAACAACAACAACAACAACAACACCAACAACAACACCAACAACAATAACAATGTTGGCAATTACAGCGAAGTAGTCACACTCCAAGGCAACTCAGCCCCACCATGGTAACACCAACCATCACCACCAGCACCACCAGCATTATTGCCAGCAGAACCACAAGCCACGTCAGCCAAGTGAACGCTGCGAAAACTGTGAGAAATGCGAGTTGCAGTTTCTTTGGCTAGCTTAGCAACTGCATAACAAAATAGGGCTTAGCAGACGACTTGATACACTCCATATGAATATCAAGTTAGTAACCTACAATAAAAACAAACTCTTTCAAATAGATTAAATTTTGAGGATAACAAAAATATACAATTTACATAAGAAAAGTATAATGCAAATCTTCAATGTGAAATAAATTCTTTCTAGTTTTTTTAATAAAATTATTTCTTAAATTTTTTTTTTTTTTAAGTATTTCTTTTTGTTTAAGCAAACTGCCTAAGAAATTGTACTTATTCTTAAAAAATTTAATATTCTTAAGAAAGTTCCAGCTGAACTGCGCTGCGCCGTGCTTAGTTGCCTGATTGCTGGTACATACTATGTAAAATTCTTGTATTTGCGTTTTGCATGCCGAGAGCCTTTAGTGACACATTTTAGTTGTTGCCTGCAGCAAAATGCAGGTGCTACTCAAAAGATGTTGTCGGACTAAGAGCAGTAGCAGCAGCAGCAACAAAAACAACAGCAATTGAGAAATACAATTTTCTCTATCTGAGTCCATTAGCTTGCATTGCAACGCATCAAATCATAATCATTTCAAAGCAAACCAAACCAAAATGGACTTCAACAAAATAGGAGGAGAAGAATAACTTGAAGCACAAAGTGGTGAAACGACTATTACATACCTCTCAAATAAGACTGAGTATAAATATAATTTTGGCAAAACGCGTCCAGAAGACAATTCAAAAATACATACGTATTTTTTGTGTTTATATCCAAGAAAAGTAAAAATGTTTTTAATGTGAAAAAAGGCCAAAAGCTTTATTTATATGATTTTAATAATCTCAACTTGAAAATATATAATTCCCTTTATGATTCTTGCTAGGGTATATTTACCAGCAGCTCGGTTAGCTATCGTATATAAATAAGCTGGCGTAATAATAGAAGGCGGCATGGCAGGAAGATGACAAAGGGGGAACAAGAAGGACAGGGATTCGCTCAAACTCGAATTCCATTTGTGTGCATTTCAGTTTCTGTTTAAATCAACAGCTAGATATATTCATTCCCCCTATAGTCTGCTGTATGTTATTGTTGTTATTGCTGCCTAGAGCGAGATCTCGACAATCATTCAAGCTGACAGGATGTGCGCTTCAGTGCGCTGATTGTGAGTCGAAAAGGCTAACAAAATACAAATACCAATACCATGTGACCATATTCGAATACATAATGGAAATGGCCAAGGACAGAGACTCACTGGACTCTCGACTGTCGGCTGTCGAGGGTCAGCAGAGGAATCTCCGATTGCCTTTCCTGTTCTTGTAGACATGTACAGCAACTTTGAGGACACTTTGCTAATTGAATTTATGCCACGGCGCCAAGTTGACAACTTCCTGCGACAGCCAACAGACAAGCAGCAACAGTTGGCAACGTGTTAATTCTACACAACAACAAAAACTAGTAGGAAAAGATACAGTTGAGAGAACCCGACTGCGGTAGACCCTCAGCTTATCATATAAGAATATGAAACAAGTGACATATTTTAAAACAAATTTAAACAACTAAAGATATATAGGAACATGAAAAACTTCAAAAGAAATAAAGAATGCCATACTTTTTTTTAAATATATTTATTTATACAAAATTTGATATCAGACAGACAGCGAATGGACTAATGCCGATCACGAATATATTTCATTTCACAAGCTTACATTCGACCCTCTGTACATTTTTGGTGCAGGGTGTAAGAAAACAGGAACACAATTGTTGTGGCTCCGCTAACAGGACCGAGTGAAATATAAACTCGTCTCCCAGCCATGCCTCATCCGGCCTGCTCATTAAGCATATGGCAAGGACACAGAAACAAGGTGTAAATACGCTTCCCGCCATCACGTTGTGATACTTTTTATGCCCGGCAAAGCGCTAACAAAAAGCACAGTCAGCAACAGTCACAGACGCAATCGCAGTCGCAACAGTTGTGACTCCTTTGCGCGTCCTTTTGGTTTACAATGTCTGCGATGTCTAGCGACAAGCCTTTGCTGGCTGCTGCCTGTTTGACTGTTGTCCTTGTGCTTATATCCTTGTAGTCTCAGCCTCTTTCTAACTCCCTTCCATGACAACTTAAAGGCCTTGTTGTCAGTGCTGCGACCGGCCGAGGGTGGGGGCGCGGCTGGCTGACACTGGTAAGTAATAGCTGCCATTTGCTGCCAGCCTGTGGTTGCAGACTCCAACTCTCAGCATCCCGCCACACAGCTCCCTTTTAATAAACAATCTTTTGCCGCACACATTGCGTTTGTGCGATGTACAAGTACGAGTATGTATTTATAATTTAAATGAATCGCACGTAATTACAAGTGTATCCTGGTTTGTTCTTGCTGCCATATTATGAGGCTGACACAGGTAAATTGCCAGCCTTACAAATTGTTACCAAGAAATCAGATATTAAAAATATTTACTTTATCTTCAAAAAAACTTAAACCTTATTTTAAAAATCTTGTCAAGGGCCTTTGAAAGTGTGTCAAAATTTGTTTTAAAATCATAATCAGTCTTTATGGTTGGCATCGAGAAAGAAAACGTAAAACAAAAATCTTGCAATTTCAAAGCAACCATTTGGCTTTAAATTAATAATTAGAATCAATGCATATATTTAGGCGCTTATGTCTCTAAACAGATTGAATCCGACATAACCGGGAGTACTAAAATTCAAGCTCTTTTACTATCATTTGGACAGACAACTAGAAATGTTGCTAGATTTAGGATATTTTCTATAATAGCTATACTTAAGCATTAAATGCCAATTAATTACACATTGTGCCCAAAAATTGATGAAGTGCAGTTTCTTATTCTCTCCCAGAGTCAGCTGCACATGCTGAAGTCTGAAAATGCTGCAGCATTTTTCCAATTAGGTCGCGGCAGTAAAATGCAACGGGCCAATCGACAAAGGGCAATAATTCACTTTAGCGCCGGGCCAAAATAGTGTGATTAGTGGACAGGGGAGGGAAAAGGGAAGGGGAGGTGTAGGAGGTCTGGTGAGGTCGCTTGTAACACAAGCGGAGCTAATAATAAATTAATTGTGCAATTGCATTTCGGGGTTATTGGGCAATTGATTACTTTTGATCCCTCGTTGTTGGTTTCGCTTATTATTTATGGATAACTGGGACCTCTCTGCGATTCGCACTTGCTCTTGCTCTTACTCTTGTGTTCTCTCTCTATCTCTCTCATATTCAATCAGAGAGCACTACTTTAACTTTTATAATCTAGATTGTAGAGCCCACGCCACTATTTTCCATTATATCTCTTTATGGGTCGGAAATTGTTAGAGGATAGGCGAAGAGGTAACCCACTAATTAAAACTAAGTGGCGGGCGTTGAAAAACACGCTGCAGCCTCTATTAACCCAGCGACGCCCAATTACACTTTCGCTTAATTTTTTAGCGCCTCATGCGCATCGGTGTCAGCAGCAGCCCCTGGCACCCAAGCAAATTTTGACATTTTGACAGCGCGGCAAGTTTACTATGTGTGTAAGCACCGACAACACACGCTCATATTACGCATACGCCGCATTGGCATGGTCGGGCTATGGTTGGGCGATGGAGGTCGGTCTGGTTTCTAATTTGTTTACGGGCATTAGGCCAACATTTAAACTGCGCCCAAAACACTAAAATAGAGGTGAGATGTGTGTGTGAGTCTTCCACTTTGGCATGGATAGAAATCTGTACTAAAGTTGTTATATAAATTCCAAACACTTGCTTTGTTATTAGGGTCTTCTTTCTTAGTGTTTAATTAACTCAACTATTATAAACACTTAAGTAATTTCTATTGAAAACACTAAGAAAAAATTATGATCTTTGGCATCAGTCTTGAATTTTAATTGTTTGGGAAAATTTGAAATATAAATCGAAAGAATATAATAGAGTCTTCGTCTAAGTTAAATTTATATTGGAACTTAAATGTGGTGCAAATGATAGTGATATAATACCAGTTTATATAACTGATTCACTGTAAAGTTAAACAAGAGTTAACCCTGAATTCCGTCTTTTGCAGTTTCTTTGTGATAAAGAAGTAGAATCGGGTGGATTCCTGCTAGTTTTGAATTGCTGAAATATATAAATATCATTTAGCTAAGGATTTGCCTTGTTTTTATAGCATGTAAGACCTTCACGCACACAAACACACACACACACACAGATGTAAAACTTTGTGGGCTGTCACCTTGTGCGTTTGTATTCTGACAAATGGCGCACGTTTTACATATGTATAGTAGTTGTCCGCTGTTGCCCCTCCCCTCCCCACACCTGACACCTTCTCTAGCCTCTTGCCTTTCACCTCATTCAGCCCATTCTCCATCTTTGCCAGGGCATAACATACACGTTGTGTAAATGTAACACAAAATGCCGCAAACGTGTGCGTGGCAAATTTGTAAAGTGCAAAATTTATGCGTAATGTGAGGGCGTTACCCAAAACCGCCCACCCACAGGCCGACCACGCCCCTACTGAAAGTTGCTGCTGTCCTCTTGCTCTGCTGCGGCTTACAAGTTTGAAGAGGCCTGGCAACGACGTCGCCGTCGGCAGTGAAGTGCTAAAAAGTTGCAGTCAACGGCAACCCAAAAAATATAACTGTCTAGCATGAGTGCGTGTGTGTGAGAGTGTGTATATGTGTGTGTGAGTGCGCGTTTAATTTTCTCACCAAACTAAAATGTTTTCGGTAGCAGCGTCTTTTTTCCTCGCGTTCATGCAAATATTTGGCAACTCTATAGCAACAAAATGACGGCGAAAGGTTAGCAAAATAACTTCATACGCGCCGCGTGAGCGCAACAAAAGCAACACACACACAAACGTATATTATTTGAATATATATATGTATGTATAGCCAGTGATGTGTGCGTGAGCTTAGATTCGGTAAAATTCATTAAAGTTTATGTTTGCGTATGTTTCAACAGTTTTACAGCAACCCACACACACCCACACTGGTAGTGTGTGTGTGTGTGTGTGTGTGTGCGAGCGAGACAGCGCAGATAACGACAACATCAACATCAAAAACAACAACAACAAGAAAAACAACCACACTAACAATAACGGAAACAAGAACAATGTCGATTTCTGACTTTTAGGGCCTGCCTTTTTACGCTTAATGTGTTAAAACTAATTTAAATTTATTTCATTCGTGTAAATTTGCCAAGATGCTGTGGCAGGCGGAAAAACATTTTTGGGCCTCTGTCATGTTTTCTCTTTCAGGCTGTAACTCCCCCACCCCCTCTCCCACCCCTTTATACAATATTTCTCTTTTTGCCCCCGTGACTCCAAACTCTGACTTTGACTTAACGTTCAAGGGGTTAATAAATAAATTACGTATACGTGCACATAAATTTTTGAGCAAGCAGTGGCAAAGTTCACACAGAAGCAACAAAAACGGCTCTGGGTCAAATTTATGCGTATGTACGTGTGTGTTAGATAGAGAAGGAAATAGAAACATAGAGGAAGAGTAGGGAATTGAAGTAAATTAAGAGAGAAAGGGTTGCCTGGGGTATGGGTGTCACCGGGAAGTCTTGATTGGCAGCTATTTGTGTGCTGAATGTGCCGTTAAATTAGCCAAATTACGATGAGATGGAAATTCTTGGCTTATTTGCTTAGTTTGCTGCGACGCCAAAAAATATGCAATGAATTTTTCAATGTATCACTACGTTACGCCCATTATTTTAATTCTGTTTTTTATTCAGTATTATTTTTTGCCACTAAAACATTTTTAATTTACGAGCATTAGACGAAGCAACCAGTAACGAATAAGCAAAATATGCATAAATAATGTATGGCAACAGAAGCTACAGCAACAAAGATCGTGTTCAACCCAGAATGCCAAGTTAAACCAAATGACATAGAAAAATGCGAGAGACTAAATAATTCGGCAATATGGTATTTCTGATGCGCTACAGTTGCAGCGAAGTCAAGTTTTATTTCAAATCATTAAATTCTTTTCATTTTTAAATAATGTTAAATATTTACGTAATAATATAAGCTGCAATTACCAATTTCGTATTATTTTTTCCTTCTCATAAAAATCTTATATACATTTTAAAGAAATATGTTAACTCTAATCTCGCTTCTATTTAATTCTCAGATGCACCTGCCAAAGTTTCTGTTCAGTTTGTTTAAAAGTAAAATCTTTGACAGAGATCTGATAATTGTTTCGTGCTTTTATTTAGTTTTCAGTTGATCGAATAAGTTTGTGGTAAATGAAAAATTTAAATTGCTAGTTGGATTCTTGGATTGTTGAACAAATACTTGAACAAGTCAAAAGTATTCACCGAATCTGTGAATGTTGCTTTCGGGTAGCGTGCATGGCACAAACTGCGCTCTCGAATAAAATACTTAACTATGCAAATAAAGCATTGAAATTTCAGTTGCGTTAGCAATTTAATTAAATATGAGGTAAATACATTTTGTTGCTACCATAAAGAGGACATGCACAAAAATTGCATGCGACAGGACAGAGGATATAGACGAGGCGGGACGAGGTGAAGCAGGACAGAGGGTCAGGAAACAACAAACAAGCGGAGCAAACAGACAAACTAGTTAAAGTGAATGTACGGTTTGCCTACATAATCTGAGGTTGCCAAAGGAATGGGCAGAGAGGGGTTGGGGTTGGGGTAAGTGGGCTGTTTGGCCGAAAAGCCACAGGCAAAGGCAGCGGCAACGGTAACGGCAACGGCAGCTGCGAGTCAAGTGGTAAATGCGAAATGGAGAAAATGGGGGCGTGACCCCAAATGACACAGACAGTTAAGTGAAAGCGTTGAGCGTTGACACGCAACACGGCAACAACGACAACGACAGCAACAACAATAACAAAATACATTTAAGCCTGTCATGCTTTTGGCCAGACTGAGTTCAGTTTCACATTTAATTTCATTTAGCAACTTTGTCGTGCGTTTTCCTCAGTGTTTTTTTTTTTGTCTTTCTCGGTTTGTTGTTTTAAATCGAATTGTACAAATTGCAAATTGTAAACATGCAATAAATTAAACAACTTGCAAATTAAATGAAATTTTATATTCACACACACAAAGACATCCGCACACACATTCATTCATCCAACAATGAATGGAATGCTGTAGCCGATGCAGATTGCCAGCTGTGCTAATGAAATTTATGTAAATTATTAGTGCCCACAAGCTGGGCGGTCGTGGGCGTGGCATGTAAGTAGGCTTAAAAGCCAGTCCGGGCCAGATGAAGTGAGGTAGGCATTGTGTGCATCTGGTGCGCAGTTTGTTGCCCCCAGCGAGAAGACGCATTAAAACTAATGCTGATGCGACGTCTCAGAGAGAGAGCGCAAACTGTACGCGAACTAAACTAGAGAAGGGTATAGATAGCGAGTAAAAGAGAGGGAGAGTGAGAGTGGGAGAGAGAACAGTTCGGCAGAGTGAGTGACAAACAGTCTTAGACTGGAGCTTACGGACAAGTCCATAAGGCCGCCCGTTAACACCTTGTAGCAGCCACGTCCACATTGCCTAATGCCAAAGCTCAGAGCCATTGCCACAAACTGTGTCAGCAAAGCAATTTCTATGCCCAGCAAGCAGCAGTGGGTGTCAGAGGGTATGCAAGACGCACTGAAACTATTTGAATAAAAATGCTAAAGCTCATTGATAGCGATAAACATTTATAAATTAAAAATATAGAGATGAACTGAAAAGATGAGTTATTTGGAATTTGAACCTATTATATAAAGTATCCAATAAAGCATTAAACTCTGGTTTATCTTTATGCAAATCGGAAAAAAAGACAACTATTTTCCCCTATTTTATTTTTTAATTGCAACAATGGTATTATACGCAATTCTTCTTTCGTATCATTATCTACATAATTAAAGGCACACAATTCTCTGTCTAAGTACATTAAGTTACTTTAACTGTCAATATCAAAAATTATTATGTTTTCCTAGGATATTTAATAGTCGACGACATTTGAGCGTTCAGCATTTTTACTTGGTGTTGTGTTTGCAAACTTCAAGATGCTACAACCTTCTACAAGTACCCCAAACCCCAGGCACAAGCTGCCATTGCCAGAGGTCGGGCGGGAGCTGGAGCGTCGGGTTGGGTTGGGGAGGGGGGACTGTCCCAGGGGGCGCGCATGACTGTCTGGCATGTGAGGCAGTGTGGGTGTGTATGTTAGTGTGTGTTACTGTGTGTGTGTGTATTTGTGCTATGTAAACGTGTTTTTTGACAGTAATAGTTTGTAATATAAATTCACACCAGCACGCCAATGCCAAACGCAAAAGCAGAAAGTCTCCCCCTCACCCCTTGTCCACCTACATACTCACACTCACACTCACTCACACACTGACACACATACAGACAACAAAGTATTTTGCTACGTGTAACAAAAAAGCCATTTAAGCATTTTGAGGTTGGCGACGCCGTCAGCGACGTCAGCTGCGCAGCGCTGCCTTTCTTAACTTACCTATGGGGACGTGTTGGGGGGGATTTTACGAGTATAACCTCACAATTTTATAGCGCACACTCCATGTATGTGGATATATTCATTTCTGTGTGTGTGTGTGTGTGTGTGTGTGTGTGAGTGTGTGTATTGTATCCCTTATCCCTTTTAATATATACCCAGTGTGTGTTACCTTTTGAGCCAAACTTTTTTATGACTTTAATGCTGCACAAAACAATTTTCTATAAATTAAACTAATAGAGCACACTGCCCTTACCCTGAACACCCTAGAAAAATGTTGTAATACTCTCAGTGCAGGCCAAGGTATCCTTTATGACAAAGGGCAACTACTGTGGGGATCCACAGACAACGGGCAGCAAGACAGACAGACGGGCAATTTATTCCATTCGCTGCATAATTGAAAATTCTTACCAAGTGTCTGGCCGCGAGCTTATCGTATAATTTTTTGCAAGTGATTGCCCTGAACTGAGTTGGTCTCTGATATTGTCCAATATCTGGTAGTGGTGTGTGTGTGTGTGTGGCATAGTTCTCTTCCATTGTTGATGATGCACATTTCATGTTAATGCAATTAAGTTTTAATTGTTGAATTGTTGATCTTAACGCATGATTTCATATTTATGCGCATTAATGCGAATCGCTTGGCCAACGACTGTCGTCTCTCACTTCATTGTTGTTGTTGTTTTGGCTCTTATTGTTGTTGTTGTTTTTGGGCACATCGTTGTCAGTGTAATTGCGCCTCGATAAGCATGGCAGTTAAATGTCGCATTTATTGTAATTACACAATTTTGTTGTAATCATTTTAAATATGTAACTCATCTGCATGTTCTTTTGTTCGCTTTAATCAACTTGATTAAAGTCACTGACACAAAATTGTGAAACTACTTTTGTATCATGCTATATATTTATTATAATACTTAATGTCCAGAATATTTGAAAGGACAACATTTTTGTAAACAAAACATATCAATTACCAAAATACAGATTCAACCTTTTAAGGCTTGGTACCATTTTTTAAAATTAAAAATGTTTTTTTTTTGTAGCACCGTGTAAATTTTTTTTTTACTGTAACTTCTGCGAATTAATTTTTTTCCTTTACGAGTGCACATAATAGTTCATATTTTTTGCAGGAATTTGTCATAAAACAGAAGCATTTTTATTAAAAACTAACCAAAGCACAAACGTTCACACACACACACACGCGTGACCTTTACGCACACACTAACACAAATGCGACAACCACAAAACTCGAGACTTTGACAAGTTTTCTCAAACAACCGCAACCGAGAGATGCTGTGTAGTTGCTTGTTTGTTGGCAACAACCTGGCAACCAGTTTGAGAATACCTGGAAAGCTGGCAACCAGCCTTACATTTTTTTGGCCTTCCTAAGTTGCTGCCACATGCAGCAAAGTCAAAGTTTTCAATCACATGTCAAGCGCTGAGTTGACTTGGGTGCGAGGTGCGAGGCACGTCGCCTGTTGGCAGTTTCGACAGTTGTGGCACATAGCCCATACATGTAGCACCAGTCGTCGACCTACATACATAAATATCTCCATCTTCCTTCTCTGCATTGCCCACAGTCTGGCAACCTTTGAATGCCACAATTTATAAGTATTTCAAGGGAACGAAATCTGGGTGAACTCGTAATGTAAAAGGGTTCAGCAAATCAACCGGTCCCTCCTCTTGTATTTGACCTCACAGTTCCATTGTTGAGAGACCCAATGATTTGCTCAGCATGTGATTAATTGTGTAGGAATAAAAAACAGATGCATGGATAATTAGAAATTTTGCCAAAAATCACAAAACAAGCTTTGTTTGCTTTTTGGGCTGGAAAATCAACATGGACCCATCACAATAAGGGTTCAACAACCCATCATTAAAATTGTACCCAAATTAGTGTTGAAATAAAACAATTTTTGGCCTATTTCAATAAGTTTGAAAGTGTGAAGTGTGAATCGGATTTCGGGTTGGCAAAATAGCAGTTAATGCCCAATTTAAATGGCATATAAAACAATTGGTTCATTGGTTGCAAAACATTAAATACCCTTTGGATATCAAAGTTAATTTGGCATGTTATTGCACCCCAAAAACTAAAATGAAACCGAAACAGAAAGCAATGTACAAATTTCCATTAAGAATTTGACACCGTTGAACAGATTTGCTTTAATTTGATGATTTCAATGTAATAGCTATTTGAATACCGAACATCGACCTGGAGGCAATTGTAATGAGAAGCCGTTTGTTACATAATTAACCAAGCAATCGAAAAATATTTATGCCTAGATGTTGGCCAAGTACTGGTAAACTAGGTAAGTTACTACAAACCAAATAATCAACTAGCTGCAGGCCCTGTTCGTCTGTAGAGGACCAAGATACATACTGGGTGCACATTGTGCCGTTTTGTTTGCCTTGACCAGTTAGTGTTGTTATCCTGTCGTCAGTTGGGCAAATATTAGTTAGCCATTCGGTAGGATATACTCTCATGTATGTAGTTGTGTGTGCTTCAGAACAGACAGTATGAGAGCCCATCAATACATAAACAATTGTAGACCAAATATAGTTGAACCCACTTAACGCTGTTGCCCAGACACATGCGAGCATATCCTTCACATCCTGCCTATCCTGGGCACAGCTTGTGCTTATCTAAGTAAGTTAATATGTCATTTGAATGTTGTGATTTGTGTTGTGTGCCTCAATCTCCGCCTTCTTCTCCCGCAGACAATGAATTTTAATTAATTGAAGTTTGTTTGTGTCGTCTCTCACAAAATGCCAGCACTTGCCACAAATCATACCAAGTGTGTAATGTTGCAGTTGGATACTTTCCTGAAACCATATTCTCCTCAATGGATGTTGTTGCTACTGTTGCTGTTGCTGTTGACATTGTTGTTGCAGTTGACCAAGGGCAAAGTCAAATGTTTATTAGTCAGCGGCTAGGCAAATTTCGATGTTGTTCTTGTTTGCCCACATTGTAATATTACTTGAAATATCCGAAGCAAAACGCATTCCAAATATCTTCAATACAGCTCTGTTTGCATATATGTGGTTCTATGAGTGTGGCTGGCACATACTGCAAAAGTTAGCAATAACTTATATGGTTTCAAATAAATACAAATCGTTTTAATAAAATATAGTTTGCATTAATGTGGTTTATCATAATTAAATTCAAAAATATACTTACTAGTAAAATTGTTTTTGCTGTTTCTCAAAATCGAACGGGCTTTTGATAATGTTCAAGAAGTTTTAAACCTTGCCTCTACAAAATAAAAACAAAAAAATAATTAAACTGTTTATTAAAGCATTAAATTTCCATGTATTTATGTCACTCACTCACTGTCTACTTTTAAGCAACCCTCGCTGGAGTGTTGTGTGCTCTTGTTCCTATTTGTTGCTTACGAATAAGCCCGCTTTACAGTCAAAGTTCAAGTAAACAGTTGCCAAACTACGATGTTTTTCGAATAGCTTTACACATTATTGACCTTATATCATTTGGCAGCAAGAAAAAGATAAACTGTGCTGAAAGGTAGCCGGAATTTCAGCATCTGTCCCGAGAATTTTAAAGTTTAGTGGTTTGCCAACATTGTTGCTGCCACACACAATCTAACACTGGTTGGATTGTGTCTAGCTGCCAGCCCAGTGCAGAGGGCCGTAACATCTGACAGGCAAAGTCAGTTGGACGGCGGGACATGGGGGTAAAGCATCATCATAAACGTTTATTACGTCCATAAATAGGTGAGAAATTACCGTTTGTTTGGCCAGAAAGGTTTTTGCAGCAATATTGTTGCCCACGTCTTGGCTTTTCTTTATTATTTCTTGAGGTTTTCCATTGTTATCCGCTCACTTCAGAGGTGAACCCGGACACGAACCCTTAAAACTGCCAAGCTCCGAGTGTTGAGTGCTGTTCACGAAATAGTTTTGCCTCAGCCACAGAATTGGCAACTTTGTTGTTGTTGTTGCGTTGCTCTTACGCAGTTTTTCGAAAATATTTGCAATTAAAATTTGCTTATAATCGTAGGCAACAAAGTTAAGGCAACCCAACAGAAAATTAATTGAATTTTCTGCAACAAAAACGACCCTAGCAGCTGGTCAAATGGTTTATCCGACCAAGCATACAACGATTATGAAAGTAATGAGGCGAAAGCGATTTCAACGAAGCATCCTAAGAGCAGGCGGTGTCTAAAAATGTAAGATAATATTCTGCGAATTTGGCAGCATTAATATTGAAATAAAATTTTGTATGTTTTACTATGAATAGTTGACTTAATCGAAACATAAAAGTTTAACAAATTAATAATAAAATGAAAAAAACGTATAACACAAAATTGTTGAAGTTCAATAATAATCCTACTTTCATTAGTTGTTCTATAATATTAAAAGTATTTATTTTTAGAAAATATATCTAAATATCGGCACTATTTTAATAAAGTCTTCTATGTGCCAAAATATTTGAGTCTCCGGTACCAGTGTGCAATCTTTTTTGATAGAACAACAGAGTGAAAGTGTGCACGGTACGCGACTCATTTAATTAGGCGCATTCTTTATTTTTATTTCACTAATGAACTAACTCAGTGTTGGATAATATAAATAAGAACATTAGTCGACTGTCAACACTTTTCGACTGAGCCGTTTCATAAAAATTTATCAAAGTGCGTGCGTTTAGCTCCCTTTTCCATTTCCCCTTACCACTTACCATTTCTTGACACATTTCGCGGAACATTTGCAGCGAGCATAGATATTTGACACTAGTGGATTAGGAGCATACAGAGGACAGTGTGAAGGTGGTGGTGGTGGTGGTGCGGTGGGCGTGACGACTTGACAAATGCTTGGTAATTTGTTGCGACGTAAATTTGAATGGAAGCGCCTTGATTGCCACTTGAGACATTTGTGAGGCAACAGCTGCCAGCAAAAGGGAATTTCTTTTTTCTCACATTTTCTTCCGCTTCCACTTCTTAGGGGTCCTTTTTCTTTCTTCGCTTCTAGTTTCTCTGGTTCTGTCAATGTCACTGCTTCTGGCTTCTGGAGCTACTTACTCAATTTTCCAACCACGCCGGAAATGCAAATTATAATGATATATTGGCTGTGAAAAAAAATGCCCGACAGCCGCAGCTCAAAAATGAGAACAGCACTCTGCGCCTAATACAGGCTGCCTACTCGAACTGAGGAGATGGATAGGTGAGACACAAATAAGTGCGGGTTCCACGCCCTACTAAAATCCAGAGAATTATTTCTATAGAATATAGATTTACTCTCCATAAAATTGTTAAGCAGGGTATCTGTTAGTCTAAACAAGCAAACCAGCTAATACCTCGCTTATTGCTTTTGTTTCAGACGCCGACATCGTGGCTTAGGATTACCGCTAACGGTAATAAATAGACCTGCCACGCGTGTGTAATTTAGAGAGGGAGCTCAGACCATCGGCTCCGTCCTGTCGCTCTGACGCCAAGGACGAGTATAAGGACGGCCGTTGACAGTAATGAAATTATGACATTGCTAATAACAGAGTATTCCGACGGGTCTCAGCTTAAAAAAAAAGAAGCGAGTATTTCACGGTCGAGCTCTTTCAATTGTAGTGTTTTGACCCGTTCTCGTACATTCCCTTCCCTTTCTTTTATGTATTTATTATTGCCATGAAAGCCAATCAGTAAAATGGCAACTGAAATCGTCCTAGCTTTTGCCATTGTACAGATCAAAACTTATTAAATTAACTAGAATATAAATCTTTTCTTATTGAAACAGAGCTACATTCTTTTGAACAAAGCTAAGTACGAATCGACTTACTTATCATGAAAAATTTCATATCGCTTTGCCAATGGAAGGCGTTGCCAAAAAATAAGCAATAATATCGAAATCGAAACAAAAAAGCTTTCAAACTGACCCGATGTCTAAGCGGAATGACATTTTGATCATGGTTTCGAATATTAATTCATTCTGCATTCAAATGTTATGCACTTCTTTTAAGTATTTTCTACAAATGAATATAAATCGATTTAGTTAAATTGATTGAAAGTCAACAAAAAATTATCGATTGAACTACTCGAAAATCGCTGTGCGAAAATCGAGTTGTCGATTTTTCGATGTATTTTGACATCAATACTTATTAGTTGTATGATCTAATTTTAAATTTATTTCATGTTTACTTTATTATTTGGTTTGAGTAAACTTAATCATTGCATTTCAAATATAAATATTTAAGAACATGTTATGTGGATTTTTAATTTAAAAATAAAAAAGAAAATTAATGTAATTGAGTAAATTAATAATAAAAAAAAAAAATCTTTCATAAAAACGAGCCATCTAAACAAAATGATCAATATGACTGAATCAGTTCATTCGTTCATTTTAATGACCCGAAACGACACAACCACGTTTCCCCTTAAAAATATCTGATTAAGGCAAAAACAAACAGAAAATGAGCCAAATTGACTTAAAAAAGCCAACAATTTGGTTTGCTGTAGTTCATTCACAAACACTTAAAGCAAAAACACATACATATTTCCAATCAATGATTTCCGATGTTTTTGTTGAAATCGATGCATCGATGTTTTGCAAACTTAAAAAAAATTTCTTTTTGTCGTTAAGCAGAGTACTCTCTAGACGAAAATATGTTTGCAAGGCCAAAACTCTATATAAAAAAAAGGGTTGCAAACATGCTCGAAATTATTTTGTAAAGCCATTTCTAAACCTATGTACTCTGTACCTAAATATGGGCAGCTCAGAAAATTTTCGGGGGTTGTACAACACTATTTGGTAAACAGATGGCATCTGTTTTTTGACCTTTCAAAACATCGATTGAATCAGTGTTTCGACTAGTCGTGTTTTTGAACAGAAATGGCGACCAACAAGCAGCAAAATAAAAGCCGAATTAAGATCTTTGAACACAAAGAGCGAATTAGACTAATTGAAGAGGAGCAACAGAGGCCAATATCATTTTTATGCAAAAAGTGTCTTTTTCGCCATTTTCAAAAAATTATAAAAAATACTAGCGAAGAGATATTTGAAAAATTTTTTTTTGCAGTTACTAATTAAATTGTTTAAAGAAACTTTCTGCATCAAAACATTTTTTTTAAAAAATCGAGAAAAAAAGTTGAAAAAGTTGACGTTTACAAATATTCGAAAATTTCAATGGGTTAAGGAAAGTACTACATCATTCGAAAGGAATTCAAAAGACCTTTCCATTGATACCAAACTTTTCATGAAGTAAGCTCACAATTTGGCTAGAACTAACTTTAAAGGGTGCCAAAATACTTTTGACCACCGTTGTATATTCAATTTAACAAATCTAATTCGAAAATATTATATAATTAGCAATAAAAGTAAAGAAAATTGTGAAGTGGAAAATTGGTAAGCACGATATGTAGCTTTAAGCATGATATTTAGACTACCACATTCATAAATACCCACAAGTCAGAAATCTCCTTGGCCAATTTCATGGGGATCGTTCGCAGGTGTTGATTGTGCTGATATGATAATGATGATGACGATGTGCGTTGGCTGCAGATGATGGTGACGTTGCAAGCGGGCTGGATGCGTTTTAAATGGCTGCTTACTCGCCAGCTCTCTGAGTGCTACAATAAATCACTGTGGGGCATTTTATTCAGCCACAGCAGCTGCATCCACCTTCAGCTCGTCCTGGTCCTGGCCGAGGCGACGCGACGCGACGTTCGTGTCGTTGTTGCATCATATCTTTCGCTATTATTTCGCTTGACATTGCGCTTGTCTTTCATGTTTTCATGCAGGGGCGCTCGCAGTGCATTTGTGTCTTGTGTCAGTGCGCGCATAAAGCAGCTGCCTCAGCGAGTGCCTGCAGCTCTAAACCGACATTGAGTTACATGCAACAAACGTATTTTGACAAGTGAACATGCCTTGGCCAGACCAAATTCTCAGCTCAAGCTGAAGCTGCTGCAACTGCAGCTGAAACTGAATCTGAAACTGAAACTCAAACTGAAGCAGCAGCTGCACAGTTATACTACTCGTACAATATGCGGGCTGGCAAACTGAGCAGGTTCTTTCATGTTTAACATGACAACACCGAGAGTTATGGACCCACTTGCCATATGTCAAGTGTGAGATTCAACCTCTCGCTCCTCCTTTTCCACCCGCTATCTTTTGTATGCAGATATGTAACAAAAACCAACTCGTCCGGTTAAGCACGCCCACAGTGTTTTCTGGGTGGAAAAAAACAAGGGCTATTTTTTGCGGAACTCATTTAACATTTAAAAGTGCTCGGCCGTTAACTAATTTAGCCAATTTGTGATATTTCTCAGAAGCTGTAATGAGAGCCAGATATTTAAATTCTCAGAAAGTCGATTTATGTGATATCCTTGGAGAGTCCCGTATCCTTTTAAAGGTATTTAAGAAATATTAGAAATTTGACTAATAAGACTTATTATGTTTTGATACAAAGATTTTTTTATTTAGTTGGAAGTAATTTTCACTGAATCTGCTTATGAATTTCACAGCAAAGTGCACTGGAGTTCAAGGTCTCTTTGGGTGTCTCTTCTGCGAGGTGTCTTCATTTTCTTGTGCTTAGCCGTTGACAAACTACAAATTATGTTCGCCTCGACTGGGTACTAGTATATTG
This sequence comes from Drosophila limbata, assembly GCA_963924055.1. Taxonomy (NCBI): domain Eukaryota; kingdom Metazoa; phylum Arthropoda; class Insecta; order Diptera; family Drosophilidae; genus Drosophila; species Drosophila limbata. The sequence goes on along the minus strand of OZ001352.1, from coordinate 13,296,426 downwards.
TACACGTATTTTGCATATTGTGGCATTATTAATGCTGCTCACTTTGCCGCAACAGTTCAGATCATTAATCTTTCTTAGCCGCCGACCAAGGCCAAGGACCAAGAGCCCGAAACGTGCTACTAGCAGCTCTTAGCGAATTCCTTGAATTCCAAAATGTTGTCACCTGAATAGCAACAATGAAAAAAACAAGAAAATCAAATAAGTTGAAAAAACAATGGCAATGATTAGCAATGTGCCTAACTGTTGACCAGATAACGACTCAGTTTGCTTTTGTAAAAAGCGAGAACACTTTGTTTGCCATTTGGCATGATAAATGGCCAACTGGCTGCACTCTGCCATTAGCTACAGTAGGTACTAGATCAGTTATTGGGTATATATGTATATTGTATCTGACATATAAGTTTGTCGGGCTTGATTGATGGCCTGTTGACTTTGGTAAAACTGTTTGATTTTTATTGCGACTTTAAAGCTGTTTCATCTTTCACTTCAATATGTGTGTCACAAGTTGTGTATCGGTAAAACCCACACAGAGCCCTCGAAATGTCCCAGACACCGCATACAGGTTATGCCAAAGGCCATGCACGCAGCTCCTTTCATGCCTGGGCCTGGGCTTGGGCTCGGGTTTGAGCATACCACATAAGTAAATATGAAAAGATCATAAATTTTCATTCAATTTAATGCCTCAGCAAACAATTTTTATAGTCATGGCGAAAACTGTCAGTAAGGAAGGGAAACTCTGCTCTGTGTTGCTCTGGGCCTGAATATCCAACTTACAGTGAAGCCAAGCTCCTGGCAGCTGTTTTAACAGCTTGTTTTGCATCCACGTTTACGAGGATAATACATAGAACCGAACTTCAACTTATAATAAGATGCATGTACTATGTGGTTATCTATGCCAATACATGTGGGTGCCCAATTTATATGTGTAAGTGTGTACATGATGGCGAAAACGCTTAGCTGATTGAGAAGTTGTCTTTCAATTTCGAACGGCGCAATTTGAGAAGCTTTTGTGCTGGAAAATGTTGACATTGATAACTAAAAAGATGAAACTAAAAGGAGGACTTAATACTGAAATTAAAGTAGTTGTTGGTTGCGAATATTGGCAGAAGGCCCTACAAAGCTGAAAATTAAAATGCGTTAACAGTACTGCGTTCATTATTATCTCTCAGGAAAACTTAACTAATTTTATATTATATTTTCTTCAACGCATTCAATTTATCGAAACCATTTTACTGTTGTATGATTTGCCATAAGTCTCTGCATTTGTTCTTTCTAAGAAATTTCAAAGTAGATTTTACTTATCGTACCTGTTTAGTTTTTAAAAAAAAATTTTTGTACCAAAATATTAGACATTAATTAAGTCGACCAAAATGCTCGATTAAAATGCCGGCAGTCTTAGGGCTCAAAGATTTATGACAACATTAATTAACATGCCTGCCAGATTTATGTAAAACTGTCAGCTGAAAAATACGAAGCATTTTTCTAGTTACGGTTGCCAGGCAATTTCCCACTAGTGTGCGTAAGAGTCCAGTCTTGAGAATGGAGTCTGGAGACTGGATTCACACTGGTCATTCATTCCTTGAACTGCCAACGGCGTTTTCGTCGTCTTCGTCACGTTCCATAAATCACAAAATTAATCCTTCTTGAGTTTATTAGCGAAAATTGACGTCGCTCGTTATCTATGAGCCCAAGCAGGCTCCGCCAAAGCTACCAACAGTTACCATAGACAATTGAATCCATAAATTATGCGTACATTGGCGCTGTCTCAGAGCAATTTTGTCTGTGATTACCAAACTGTTTGGCCAATTTGTTAGAGGCCAACTATTTGCAGCTAACAAGGGCTTCAATTGGGTCTCTTTGATAAACGCGATTTGGCATTTGATTTTGAACTTGAGCGCTGTGGTTCATTGCACAGCTCTAACCTGGCTGTCAAAATGCAAATCGAACAGTCGCACAAAAAAGTCTAGACGCGAATCGTTCTTGACGCGTCGTCTTTTTCCAAAGGCATCTTCGCAGCAGGTGGCATCCACTTGCCAGACTTGTTCAGAAGAAATATGGCCAATATACTCAACAAAAAATAACCGTACACTTAGGATCAATAGACATGTGTATGTTTGACAGTCTATGAGCAGCTTATAACCTCTGCAATTTATAGTCAATTTCAAATAAGTACTTGTGGTTTAAACCAAAATGACATCAACAGATCATAAATTGAGGCAATCCTTAAGTATATGAACTCTCTGAGGTCAATAGACTATAAAATAGCTGTTGAGAATCTCTTAGAATTGATTCAGTTATGGGTTATTAACCGCTTCGGGAAATAAAGGTGTAAGCATGCAAAATTGTTAGCCTTCACATTTTAGGTTTGTTTCTTCTTGTGATACCATTACTTGTTAAATGGACATTTTTTAAACAATTGAGAGTTTAATTTTTTAATTTAATTTTAACTAGCTTAAATCTTATGGTTTTGGTATTATTTTAAACTTTTTATTATTATTATTATTATTTATTTTTAATTATTATACATAAGTTTCTTAAAATATAATAACTAAAGTCTAGAGTACTAGCTACTGGACCTTTTATATCTATTTCTGTCATCAGCATTAAATAAAAAATAAACAATTACAATGACAGTTCAAATATTTCTGAGATAAACTGATTTTCGATACCCTTACTTCAAATCCTCTTAAACCTCTACTTAAGCTGAAAAAGTAAAGTGAATTAAAAGAGGTTTGAATTGCTATTGAAAAGGCGAAATCAGATTGCCACACTCAATGTCAAGAAAGTCAGTCGGTGTCGCTCAGGACAATTGCTTATTTGGTAACCAACAACAATAACTCGGATTTTCATAATTTCGTGCACTTTTGAAGCAGCTTCAAATTCCTGAATGCTATATGTGTGGGCGCCCTTCAAGGTGAGCATAACTGATGCATTGATAAAGATAATGAGGTCTAATGATATAATTTACTTACGACTAAATAAAAATGTCTTTTGCAAAGGCATCGCAAACAAAGCCATTGGAGCGTTAATGGCTCCGACATTTTTTGCACAGCTCCATGTACAAATAACAAATTGAATTTCAGCGGCGAATTATTTTGAAACTGATTTCAATGTGATCAACGGTCCGTGGCAGTCAGTTTAAAGTACAAAGTCGACTATCTCCACGAGGACGAGGGCAAGTACGAGTAATTTGCTCGCATTTGCTTCATGGACAGCGAACAAGTAACCGAGTCGCAGTCGCAGTCTCAACTCTCGACTCAACTCGAGGCAACTTTTTTTTCTTTTGCCAAATGCTTTTGCTCCCGTTGTTATTGGTGTTGCTGTTACGCATCCCAGTCACGTGTTGCCACAACAACCGCCAAAATTGTCAACAGCGAAAAATTGGGCGGGCGTGAGTGTGGGCACTCTGGCGAAATGGAAGCGAGGAAGCTGACGAGTGCTCGAGAGGGAATGGGACCGGGTACGGGAACGGGAACGGGGCGTGGTTGGCTACAAATGAGCATGAAAAGCAGTACAAAGAAATTTCCGGTAGTTAAAGCGCTGCCTCCGATGCGGCTCCCACTTTTTGTTACAGCATATTTTTCTGTGCGCCTTGTTGTCCTTTCACAAAAAAAAAAAAAAAAAAATAAAAATTCTAGAGAATAGCTAATGAAATAAGCACTGCAAGGCGGCTGCCTGAATTGGACACACACACACAGACACTCACACAACATCAGCAAGATGAAGTGAGCGTTCCGAGGCCGCAAAAGGAAGTCATAAAAATATATACATACAAATGTAAATAAATAATAAACAATATGCAAATGTAATAAACAAAGCGATGATGAAGTCAAACAGTGACAACAACAACAACAACATAAGAAGATAGTTGAATGAATTTCCATGCACACTTGACCACATTACAGTCCCAAAAAAAATCTTAAGCTTTTAATGCATTGAAAAGTGCTTAAAAATTTCCCTTCATGCGAAATGACATTCGAGCAGAGATTTTACGGTTTTTTTACCACCTATATTTCAGGGATATACAATAATTTATGTATATTTATTTCCTCTTTTATTTTTATTTCTTATTATTCTTCTTCTTTTTTGCCTATTTCTCGATGCGTTTCGTTAGGGGCGAGCACTTGGAGCTGGCTGTCAAAATCACAGAAACTCAACGAACCAAAAATGTGAAATTTATATTCCTATCCCAATAACTAAATGTGCTATGCAAAGCCGTCTGCGTATGTGTGTAGATATTTGTGTGGGTGATGCCAAGTTATTCAAAATGGCCCAGAAAACTACGAGTACAACGCATGCCATGCAAATGCTGGCAAAACAGATTTTTAACCCACTATTTTTTCTATTCTATTCTTTTAATGGGGAAGCGAACGAAAACGTTTAGCTACACTTTTCTTGGCAGGCACATATACAAAACTGTCTGACTTACTGGCTAGTTAGTCCTCTACCGAATTGGCTGCCAGCCAGCTTATGTAGATTTCTGCAAGCCAAACACGTGCCTGAATTTTCGTCGAGCTTCAGTTTCCCCGATTGTACCCTTTGTATGCATAGGTGGGTGTGGATGCAGCTTGTGTTCTAGAGTAGGTGCTGGGACAGCGGCTAGAGTGGCAATGATGAAGCCTACAACTTGCCAGGCCATATTTTTTCAGATTTACATAATTATATGTGTGATTTACGGATTTGAAAATTTGTTTAATTTGATCCTTTGTTAGTTTAATCTGAAGTTTTGCCTTCATTTAATGAAATAAATTTTAGAGATTGTTGGAAAATTAGAGCCATGCTGGCAGAAGACTGAAGTTTGTGATCATAATGACCTAAATCGAAATATCAGAAGCTTTTATGAGACGACACTCGGAAATTGTATAATGATTGGCAAGCACACAAGAAGATACAGCATTTATTATTTGAATGATTGATATTAATTTAACCTTAATTGAAACGTTTTATCTCGTCCATACTATACTACAGATCTAATAAAATGATAAAGGTATCGCAATTAATAGCTTAAAATGTATTTGACTATTGGCAAAACTGATAAATGGGAGAAAAACATGTATGTATATAAAGAAATATAAATCACAGTTCATGTCATTGCAATAATTTCAATTTACGCGCCAATGTGACAGCATCAAAAGCAACAAAAGCAAACAAAAACACAGAAGCAGAAGCAGATGAAAGGCATAAAATATCCACGCAAACCCACATGCACAGAAGGAGAGGGAAGAAGAGAAACGGAGAGATGAAAAGAAAAGAGTGAGAGCAACTGCATTGCATATGCAACACGTTCAACTGCAGCCACCCAGTAGAACCTGAATTCATGTGGTGAACAAATTGCACACAGCATTCAGCCGTTAAACTTCAGGGGTAAAGCTATAGCCCAAAGTCTACTAAGGTTTCAGGGCGAGACCCCTGAAAGCGTATAGAAAATGTCTATCGTTTTTTCCGGGGTACTTTTTGCTGCAAGACAAAAGTCCCTGCAGCCAACTTAACGTTGCCAACGCCTGGCAATAAATATCGAAATCACTTTTTATGAGTCTTAAACCATACTTTTCAGTAATTCTGTATTGTTAAAAGAATTCATAATAAATGTAATATATTGAATAAATTTTTTTATTAATTAAACATTTTAAAACGTGGCCAAATTTTGTTTTATTATTAAATATTATTATCGTTGCGGTCATCGATAAATACAAAGGGCTGGCAATGCTATTATCGGCTATCGAAGACATTGCAGCCATTCGTTTGTGTATTTCATCATTGTGCAGAAATTGTAAAAATAAGGTAAGTTTTAACTATAAATATATGAAAAAATGTTTATTTTCATCGTATTTGTAACCCAATAGATCGGCTGACTTAGTTTCCTGATGACGAAGAACATACACTGTTGCAAGCAAGTCCAGGAGAGCATCACACGTAAGTAAATGAAACAATTAACCAATTAAACACCAAATTTGCTTTAAGTATTGTATTTTCTTAGAGTCAACTTGTAGGAGGCTCTTCAAAATGGAAATTAAGAAGATTGGCAAATCGTCCAACAATAAGGTAAGAATAAATTAATTTAATGCTCTTCCAACAAACAATTAATTAATTATAAATTTCAGATTGAGTCCTTCAAGTAAATGCTGTGACCAGAAGGAATATAATAATATTTAAAGATATTTTTATAAGTTAACTACAATTAAGTTTAAAATAAAGTGCATTACAATAAAAAATTAAACAAAAATTTTGTGTGCATAATTTTTTGCCGCTAATTCGGCACAATTTTCCAATGGCCTACAGCAAGGGAAATTCCGGACAAAAATTCCCACCCCTGAAGAAGCGATGCAACATTTCGATACGCTTTCAGGGGTGACGGCCTGAAACCTTAGCGGAAGCTTCCGCCAAATCTTCCGCCAGCGTATACCGAATTACCCCGCTCACGCTAATGTAAAAGCGAATTAGAACTTTACATAAAGTGGCTGCACAGCTCCCCTGAACGTTCAGCTGGCATTCTTAACGTTTTTCGCTACAAAAGAGCCACTGGGCAGTTCCTCTCCCCCTCTCTTCAATTCCGACCTCCACTCCTCTGTACCACCTTGTCACATTGCACTTGCAATTTTGCCGCCGTTCTCTGCGCTTCTCTGCGTTCCCTCCTCCTTAACGCTTGTCGCTGCTATTGAGATAAGAAAATTTATTGGCTGCGCATGTTCTTTGTGACAGATTCCGATTTATGTGCCTTTTATATGTTTGGCATGAGCATTTTTTATTTAAATTTCTTTTGTCTCCCAGCTCCGTCGGCATTTCTGTGCATTCTTCTCATTCCGCTTAAAGTGGAAATCCTTTAAATGTTGCCTGTAATGAGAACATCGAGTCGACTTTAGCCATAATTAATGAACGGCAATTGAAAAGTGGCCATTTCCTTGCCAAAGTAAAAAATAATTTGAGTGGCATGACTAGCAAATATCCTGTAATCCAGACATCCATTAGAATCGAAATATGGCTTATAAATGTTAACAAAAATTTTAATTCATATTTTGGTATCGTAGAACAAAAGTAAAAATATAATTAGGATAAAGTGTAAGTCAGAACAGAAAAAAAATTAACAAGACCAAAAAAGATTTAAAAATTAAATTTAGATTTATTTTTAATAGATTTTAGAATTTTGTTTAAAAAACTGTTTAAAATTAACATTTACTTAAAAAAGTTAAGCTTAATTGCCTACTCAAATAATAAATACTCACTTTCAAAGAAATTAGACCCAGTAATTCTCTAAGTGCACACAATAAGTACAGAGAGTCGTTGGCACAGCACGCAGAATAAAGCAAAAAAGAGTAGGAAAAGGGGAAAATTGAAAGAACTGTGCATGTGGTTAATGTCCATTTGGCATCTGTCTTTGCCAGAGCAATATGCACTTCGATTTGCACTTTGTCGGGCTGTCTCAGCACTGCCAGGGTAATAGAGAGGGAATAAGGAACAAGAGAGAGAAAGAGAGGGAGAAAGACTGGCAATATTGCAGGACAGTCTGCCTGGCCTTTTGCAACTGGTCGGACTTGCCGGATCATTTCAATCCCATTTAATGCTGCAATCAGCTTTGCTTTCTGAGTCTTTTGCTACTTTACACAATTCTCGTTCTGTTCTGTTCTTGGCGTAATGTAAATCATACGCCCTGTGGCAACTGCCTTGGCTTGTTGCTTGCTTCATCTTATTTCATCTTAGATATGCAGATTCACACACACCAAAGTTAACTTTCTCAAATCAGATCCTCTGCAATTTCATATGCCAAGCTTTGGCAATTAAAAAACATTTTCCAAAGAATTTTGAACTGAGTCACAAAATTTGAGGTCGTTCTATAAGCCAAATATCACTTCTTGCCAAGTTTGTTTTGTTCCCTTATATCTTATTCATATGCTGTTTAATTGCTGTAAAAATGAAAAATGTGTAATGATATGCAAACCGAGTTGATTTTAAAATAGAACAGACGCAAAATTATGCAAATGAAATGCTTGTTGAGGGACACGGCACAAAATGGTTACCTGTACACGACTGCAGGTTATTAATTAGCGTTGCAATTAAAACAAATTGTAGAACATCTGACATTACCAAATGGTAATTTTTACTTACATTTACATTTTCTTTTTGACTCGCTTCGCTTATTTCTATAGAAGTTCTATTGGCCGTTAGCATCGGCTATTTGAATGAGTGACATTTACGTGGTGTTTATTTATGCCGTTCGACTTTCACTTTACCAAAGAAGTTTTCACTTACACTTTGCACTTTTCTTGGGCCACACGTCACTTGTCGAAATTCTGAAAAGTTTGTTTGTTTCTCATAAATGACACGCAGTACGGCTGAGGCTAAAACAAAAACAACAACAAAAACTAAAGCCAACAAACTGCAAACTGAAGAGCGGCAAAAGTAATGAAAAGCCAGCATAGCAGGCAGAGCCCCAAATGAAAATCAAAATAAAAAAAGGCGAACAACTTTCTGGAAAAGTGAAAAGCAACCAAATTACAAGCGCAAGTCAAGTCTTTCACGAGCTTACCAAATAGAACGGAGCGAGAGAGCAAGTGATTGAGAGAGTGAAAGGTACAGAGTGTACGTTAAAAGGGATCAAAGTTGCTTTTGGTTGCCGTTGCTCGTAATTTAATTAAAGACCTTTGCCTTTGGTTCACTCACATCCTGCTGACCAGCTGGACGGTGTACTGACTGACTGACTGACTAACTCACTTACCATCCAGCAAACTGTCAGTCAGGTTTGCTTGATTTTTTCATTCTTCGTTTCGTCTTACAGTTTCAATTTCAATTTTCAGTCATCAAGTTGACTCTTCACTGTTGTTGTCTTTCACTTATTTGTTTGTCTGCCTGTTTTTGGATTTTTTTTCTTTTTTTCCATATCATATTGAGTGGAGGTTGACTGACTTTTGGGACATTTTAATTTACTTTGAATTAGTCACAATGCCAATTCACTGGCATTTTGACTTAAGACATTGGTTAAGTGACACTTGGGCTCAGTTCAAGAACAATCCATTTCGAGTAGCTTTTCCTTTTCTTTTAAAAGTAAATCTAATACTGTATATGATGGTGAAAAGGTCTAGAGAAAGTCGACTGAAGCATATTTAATTTTCAAAAAATATTTGAATCGTATTTATTATTAAAACTTGTCATTTAAGTAACTCATTATGATCTCTCCAGCTCAACATAATTACCTAGGCAACCTTTTTCTGCAGAAACTAATGAATTATGACTGACTGATATTTAGCATGATTAGTACCATAATGGCAATTTAAGTATATACTGTACGAGAGTCTTTAATTAATCAAATGGACCCATATTGTTGGGTCTTCTATTGTTGGTTTGACCTTTGCCCACGCCCATATGAGTTTGCGTTCAAAGAGTGAGTAGAATAGAGTATATAATAGAATCGGAGGATACTGTGACAAAAATAAGACTCACAAATAGCACACTGACAGCTTTTAGATTTAGGCAACACTCGGAACAATTGGCCAAGTTCTCATTGCGCTTGCGACTCGACTCGACTATTACTGTTGTTGTTGTTGTTGTTATTGTTGTCGGTGTTTTCATTGGCCGTTTTAAGGAACAAATGCATTTTTGTTTATTTTTTTGGTCTTTTTATATATTTTAGTCCTGCCAGTTCGTACACTCTTCCCTCCCTCTCTACGACTTGTTGTCTTTACGTGCGCTTTACATTTTCAGTTTGGCATTGCTCGTTTTTCTTTGCCTTTGCCGTTCACATTGCCTTTGCCTTTGCAGCCCTCGCCCGGCATTCGTTTCAATTAAGCAAATCCCCTTAAGTGCCAAGGCGTGTACGTGCGGGGCTGGGGGCAAGACCAAGACCGCCGGCCACTTTGTCAACATAGACTGGATGCGAATGACAATAGCTTTGACTCGGATGCTGAGCTGGCGACTGCGTTTAACAATTAAAGGGATGCACTTGAAATGCCATCACGTATACGCCGCGTAAACAACACACTAGGCGGCGTGAGCTGCAAATCAAAACGGCAGCTCTTGGCTCTGGGGAAAAACACTGGACACTGGAAACACTGGACCCTCGACCAAACCAGACCAGGCTGGCTGAATGTTGGTTGAGTATCTGATGTGACCAGCAGAGCATCGATTGCGTGCTGTTTACTGGCATTCGAGTGTAGGAGTATTTGAGCAGTGGCTGCGCTTGAAAGTGTGCAACAGCAGCTGCAGTGCGGTTTAAAGCTGCACACACACACATACCCACATATTCAAAGTAGAACTAAGCGCCGCGGATTTGATGATGTGACGTTGAGTAAAGATGATGGATTCATCAGCGTATGCAAAATGCTGTCATACGCTTTGTCGTCGTTTCGTCCTGTTCTCGTCCTTGTCCTCGAGCTTCTTCCCTTTTCGCTGTCGCTGCCGCCGCCTCTATTGCTGCCTCTGCCGTCAGTCTGCTTGCTCATCAACATCAACATCATAGTCGAGCATGATGCCAACTCCGACGCGATGATAAACGAACGTGATTTTGTTGTTGGCTTTCTCTCCTTTGCTGGCCAAATCCATGAGCCATCGTTCGTCCCTTTTCCTCCTTTTTCGCTACATACAGAGCTTTTCCTACTACTGGCTCGTCCCACCTCCTGTCGGTCCGTATTGCATAAGTTTTAGTGTGCGGCGCATAATGAAAATTTCATGTAAATGAGCATAAAATATCTTTTTCATTTCACTCAGAGTCAGTCAGCCGGGCAGGCAGCGACCGAGACAAATGTCAGCTTATGAATTAAAATGCCTTATGATGCTGATTTTTTATCTGCAATCTGTTTTTGCTGAAGTTCGTTCCTCTTCCAGTTATCCTCCAGCCTGTCATGTGTCGTTTGCCATACTGCTGACTGATAATTGAGCATGATCTGTGCCTTGCAAACAACTTATTAATGTATCTAAATCATAGCAAGCTTTTGAGTTTGCATTTGAATAATATCAAAATAGATCTGATTGATAAAATATGATTGCAAATATTTTAAAATTTATTATTTGAAGTTTTTTTTTTAAAGCCATTCCTTCATTCCACTGTCGTAGCCTTAAGCTTTCCTTGTAAATTGATTCCGGGAACACTTGACTGGTGTAAACTAAGCGTATTTCTTGCCACTCTATTTCGCTTTCTCGAGGCGGTTAGGAGAAATTGGTGTCATCTCTCCGGGTCTCTTCTCTTGTCGAATCATTTGAGCAGCCTTGTAAATGCAAACCACTTGATAATGAGCATGACGCTATAACAGTAAGGACGAACGTCACGCCCCCCGTTTGTGTTGACCTCTGGGCGGCTATTTAATCACTAATTACATGCACCGTTGCCAAGGCGAACAATCAGCCAGTAGTCACCTGGGGTCATAATTAGTGTAAGCAAATGTAGAAAGAAGAAGTCTTAGACTTGGCCAAAGACAAGTAAGCAAAGCAAAGCAACAAATAGAATAAAGAAGGAAAATAGAAAACGTGACAGCAAAAAAAAGGAAAGCCCCAAGACTCAGACTTAGCTCAAACTGTGCACAAAGTTGTGGCCAGGACAAATAGATTTCTCGGTGTTTGTTGCTGTTCAGCATCTTCACAGCGCATTTGCTGGCTAAAAGGTGTGAAAATACAAACAGTTAGCTGTTTTGGCTTTAGCTTTAGCTGCATCTTTGGTGTTTATCGCTTTGCGTCTTTTCCTTTCTTTTTTTTTGCATCTCATCTCCCATGCGAGACTGTAATTAAAATTAATTGGAGGCTTCTCTTGCGGTCAAGCTGTGAGCTGTTCTGCGAAGCTTAATTAACGCGTCCAGCATTAAATTTACTAATGAATTTTTTGCTTTAAAATTCATAGAGCGAAGCTTAAAGACAATTCATTGTCGACTTGTTTACTTGCCGGCTCTCGATTTGCTCGAAACTTAAACGAAAGTATCCCAAAAGCGCACTGAACAAAAGAGTCAATAAATTGTTTACATGGCAAATTGATCCCAAGCGTGCATTAGATGAGGAAAAATGAGTTGACTTTGAGTGAAAATAACAACAACAACAGCAGCATTGAGAAATGATGGTGCCACAGCACTAGTCCTGGCACTAAAATAACAAAAACAACTGCTTAGGCAACGAAGCTCTGGACATTTGGGGCATTCATAAATATCGAAAGCTGCCAGCTCTGTAAATAGATATATGTAAACATCAGCTCGGAGAGTGCAAATGGCTAAGAAGCAAACACTAAGCAGATTCTTTTGCTTCCCTGCTAAGCTTAGTTTAAAATACATATTATATATACAATAAAGTATATTTCTCATTTCAAAGTAAAAAGGATTGTTAACTTCCGAAAACTTTGCCGCATACATGCATGAATTGTGCTCTTAGCCACAATTCCTGAAGTTTTGCGCAATGTTTAATTAATTATCAATTAATGTGTTACAAACCGCAGAGGCATTAATTTCATACGCCGCGTTGCACAGCCGCAGACGAGGCAGAATTGGCTGTGGAAACTGCAGCAGCAACATTCACCGCAGAAAGTGGATGTACGTAAATTCATAAGGATTTTGATTATTATCGATTTCCTATTAAGGCTTTACTGCTGCATGTGTCTTGTTTGTTTTTGTGCGTGTGTGTGTGTGTGTGTGTGTGTGTGTGTATTTCTGACTGCATTTGGGCCAACAGCAAATAGACATTTTAGTGGGCATACTCATAATTATGTGGATAAAGCTGAGAAAATGTTTAAACTGGGCTCAATAATGACAAGCAATAGGCTGTGAAGAGCTTTATACTTATCGGTAATTGCAGTCGCAGACCATTGCTCCTCAGTGTGCCGAGTGTGTACTTAAACTCATAAGTAAGTTTGTCACTTTATTCAATATTTCACTTAGCCGTTTCATGTGAAATTGCCAATCGCAGCACTCGACAAACGAAGTTTGTGACATTTGTACTTGAAGTGTCCATTGACAACTCAATTGCAATTGGCATTGCCGTAGCTGACCTTTGCCTCCACTTATCCATTTGTTGTTTGGGCGCTGTCATCAGATTGCAAACTTTTAGCTAAGTATCCTGAAGGCCGTGCATTAGCGTCATCGCAAGCCACCAACTACTACGAGTTCTGGCCATAGTTTTGGCTCTGCACTTGTCATGTGCGTGGCGTGCACTCAGAAACCGAGCTCAGCTCAGCTGGCCAAGTAATGACAGAGTGCAAACAATTTTCCATTTGGCCAAATGACCTTGAAATGACCGAGCATAGTTTCACCTGACACCGCTCCAGCTTATTCTATTGCTATGCTATGCTATGGAGTGCATTTGTGTCATTGCATATTTAGTGAACTGGCATTCTCTCTCTTTGGAGCATGCAGCTGCTCAAGATGCCTCTCCGGGCTGGTCTGGGCTGCCTTTCCTAGCCTCGCATATTTGCAACGAGCATTTGCTAGCAATGCGGCACATATTTTTGCCTTCGTTCGCATCGCATCGCATCGCAAAAGTTGAAATATATTTCATATTTTACGTTTGCTTTGGGACCCACTCACAATGCACGTCTCGCCTTACCCTCTGTTAGGGCTGATTCTCTGTGTTGTCTCTGTTGTGTCTCTGTTTCTGTCTCTGTCTCAGTCTCTGTCTCAGTTGCTGTCTCTGTCTGTGGCGTATACGTAATATGCACTTTCTGTAGAGTGCAATAAAATGTTTTGCGCACAAACTTTTCTGCTGCTTCGGCAGCATCAAAAGTTCTTCAAATACTTTTGCCCATTGTTATTGTCGAGTTTTTAGTTAGATTTACACTTTTGTTTCGCCTTAGTTGTGTGGCATGATACCCGTAATTCTCGCATTGTCCAAAACTGTCGCCCGATGCGCATTAGACACTTTGGCATTGCTGGCGATAAATGATAGCCAGATGGAGGATCAACTTTTGAATGGATTTGGCAAAAAGTATGAGAGAAGTAAACTTAGTAATCGAAATATATCAAGTTCAACTTGAGAATTGATAGAGAAATATTGTTTGATTTAATTTATGGCCATCGAGTCAAAGCTAAGAAAATTTTTAAAATAAATACTTTAACCTGCATTGCCTCCAATAATTGACTAAGTTTTAGTCATTTGGGTCAGCAAATTGATTTAATCATACATGCCTTAGATTATCCAAATTGTTTCCCATGATTAGTTGGTTGTTGCTGGCGGGGCTGCAGTACGCCTGGAAGACAAATGTTTCCTGTCTGTCAAACTCTGACTGCCATAAAACTCAAACGTGGTCGCCCTTGTAAACTAATAAGACACGCAGCGGATATGGGAAACAAACAGAACTAAAGCAGAAGCAGAACAAAACAAAACAGAACAGAACAGGAACTCCAATGTTGGCTAATAGATCATTAGTTAGCAGTTGCTGTGAGCTTTTTGGGTTCTGGTCATGTTATTTGAATATTTATTGCACTCATAACTGTAATTTATAGCCAGACATTTGTCACCAAAGCCAAGGCTAAGCTCTGCTCCTTTATAAAGCCAAGCTCCCAGTCTACTCTCAGTTTTCAATTGCTCGCTCTGACATATGCGTAATATTAATTATGGTCTAAGTAAAATTTGTCTTTGAGTGCAACTTTAAACACATTTTTGCAATTGAAATACGCAGTGATACATAAGTACATATAAAGAGAAACAAGTATGAGTTCGAGTATGTTTATAACAATGATGTTAAACTTTATGGCTGATGATTATGTTGATGACATTGTTGTCAGCGTTGTCTGGGTCGCTCTCAGCATTGTCAGCATGCAGGAAAAATGCAAAAATAATTCATGGCTTATAGGGGAAGCATCGGCAGCATGCAAATGGCAACAGAGGCCAAACAAAGGCAGACGGCAAGTCAAAGTGCTATGCAGCATAAAAAATGCAGCAAAAGGAGCAACGCGTCGTCGAGTACATTGACAGTTGACAGCAAAAGGAACACGTAAGAGGACGAGGACGAGGCTGAGGCTCAGCGATGTCGCTTTATATGCATACGTGCTATACAGCTAGGGTTGTCAGGGGTAACTAAAGGCTGCTGGGGGTTGCGTCTATGACTCTGACTCTCTTTCTGACTCTTTCTTGCAAAATTGCTTGTTTACTTCAAAGCGTGCAGTTCTTGTAGCATCAGCTGTGTCATGGCGCAAAACAATGCTGTCACTTGGGCGATGCTGACATCCAACAGCAGCAACAGCAACAATAACAATAAAAGCAACAACTTTAACAACAACAATGGATATGGCTGAGTGCATTTGTGGCGTTGCACATCAGCCGCTGCTTGAGATTCTCTTGCGCCTTATGTGACTGGCGGATATTGCAACGGAAATTGATTGAAAGTTGCTGTTGCTGCATCTAAAATTTAATGATAATGAGATTGTATGCCAGTAAAATGATATGACACAAGCAAGCACTGCCAGCCATCGATGTCATTTACCTGTAAGAGAAGCTGCCACATCAAAGCATTTTGAATATTGCGCATACGCCGTGCAATTTCAGTTTGAGAAACGTATCCGTAACTGCCCCAAAGCTACGTTGCAGGCGATCAACCAAATATGGGCAAGACTTACCAAACCCTGCGCTTCGAAGTAATCAATATGAAAATGGTTTAGGTAATGGTATTGTTATTCAGTTTCAGTGCTGACATTGATGGACACTAATGATGCAACGCGAATTGATATCTTGCGAATGTCAAAGAATTTTACCTGAAACGTAAGTATACAATCTGCCACACTGTGTGATCCACTAAAAGTCAAGTAAATTGAAATGTTTCCACTTAAGCTTCTTAGAAATATGATTTACTCATTTTATATATGTCTCACTTTGAAAATAAATATTAGGGTGTATTATATTCGGTGAAATGTATGTAACAGGGAGAGAGAAGCGTCTTCGACTCTATTAAAATGTATTTCAATTCTTGATCAGCATCAACAGCAGAGTGGATCAGTCCGTCTTTAAATAGAAGATCTAAAATTTCCGTAAATTGAAATACTTAATCACAACAAGATCGAAAAGATTTAATGGTATATAAAGAAGTTAAAGGATTTTAACCGTCTCAAAATATGTAATGGGTATCTCATAGACGGGGTTTCTCCCGTTTGCTTGGTTTTGGAAACAAACGAAACTGATTGCTGTACATTAAACAGACATTAAAAATGATCAGAGCACATACTCGTAAATGCTCTTAATTGACCGGTCATTTCAAACTTAAATTTGGATTCAGTCGCATGTAAGAGGCCCAAAATACATCAAATGAGTCACATACATAAATAAGCCCAGAGCAGCGTGAAGAGACGAATGTGGGGCCAATGTTCGTTGTTCGTATACGAGTAATGTCTATAAAGTGACATATGAGCAAGTGCAACTGCGGCCACGTCTACAACTTCGAGTCCTTGCCAGAAGCTCGTTATATGTATTTTTTGCAATGATTTCTCTGGCAGTTTCATTTAACTCCCTTTTGCTGTCTGCCGCTCTCTTCAGTCGCCCAGTATGTCAGTTTTAGATACTTTTTTAATTTCGCTGTGGGAAACAAAGTAACGCATCCGTAAGAAAGTCGAAGAGAGATAGATAGTGCGGGATGCAGAGTATGAGAGAGGGAGGAGGAGAAATAACGACACTTTCAGCATGAAAGTTGTCAAACATGACCATTTGGCATTGTCGTTGCCATTGCTGGTTTTCAAGCCACAAATCTATGTGATGTCTGTGCCTTCTCTCTGCCTTTTCAATTCTTTAGATCTGCGCCTGACTGCACATGCAAACGTTAGCCTCCCCTTCCAACCGAAAAAGGAAAAAGGGGAAAAAATTGTCCAAATGGTAGATGGAAAATGTAAGAAATGTTGTAACTTGTCTCTCTACACACATATAACTCATACGCCATGTTTGCACAGACTCAGAGGCAGTCACAGACACAAAGAGACGTCTCCTCGTTATCGCCATCGCCATCGCTCGCTGTCCTCGCTGTGTCCATTTGAGTGCACAATTTGAAAAGGCTACTTGGCTCCGGCTTGCCCTTGAGGCAAATGCAGACCAAGACCAAGACGCTGACTACACTTGCAACATGACCTGACGGCAATGTTGCATTGTCAATTTGTGTGTGCATTAAATTTGTTGCAAAATGGCGGCCCGTAAATGGCAAATTGTTGCAGCAAAATATTACTGCAGCCTTGTCTCGGAAATGGTGCACAGAGACCTGAACCTGGACTTGGCCTTCTTGGTTTTGGCTTGAGTTCAGATTGTATTACTCAAGCGAAACCCAAGAAATGATACTAAAGCTATCAATTGAATCATTTTAAGGTCATAAAGTCATATTTAAAATCAGCTTCGTTGATTAAAAGATGAAATTGGTTAATTTCTTTAAAATTTTTCGAATTTATTTTTGAATTTATTTGGGGTTTTTTAGTTTGTTTATTGTATTCCTTGTATATTTGGTTTGGTTTGGGGGATCTTTCTCATTGGTATCTTTGTGTTTCTTTCGAGTGCTTAAAATAACATACATTTATATTTTATTCATTTGTATTTCTTTGTTCATCATAAATATTAATTTCTTTCTGCACTGTTCATTTACATTTAAATTAATTTAATTTATTATAAATTAGCTAAACTTACTTGATTCGCTTGGAACGCTTACATACATATTTTTATCTAAGAGACATCACTTTTAAGATACATTCAGATATACATATACATCTTTAATATGTATATACCATATGTATATGTATGTGTTTTCATAAATTTCTGGCGCTTTATCAATAAACATTGTATTTAGCATTTGCTTATTTTTTACAATTTATCCTAAAGAGATTAAACTTTGTTTTCTTTTTTAACATAAATATAAAGTTGCAACAACAATTTACAGAGTGCAGATACGTTTATTTATATTTAATATATTTGTATACATCTATGAAAAAATTTGACTTTTAAAATGCAATTTACACACATTTATCAATTGATAAAGAATTGTTGAAAACTTTTAGTCTTTTGGATTTTAACTTTGAAAATGCAACTAATTTACATTGATTTATGATGCATCAGATAAAACTCATTAATTTGCTTTAACCTTCTGCTATTTACATAATATGAGCTACTAATCATTTATGCTATTTTAATTGTAGATAATTTATTTATATATGTGTATGTAGTTATTTATACTGTAATTTTAATGTTCATATATTTTAAAAATTAGTAATTGCCAAGAAGTTGAATTTCTTTTCCTTATTTATTTTGTTGGTTTCGTGTTGAGTTTTTTGTGTGAGCTAATTAATTAGTTTAATGCATATTGAGCTTAGTTACTATAACTTGCTGTTTTTGTATTTGTTTTTACCATTAATTATAACATTTACATGCATGTACAGAGTCAAATTGAAAAGTAATTGTTATTTCATTATATAGCGAAACGAAGTAGAATGCCTTCTGCCGTCTTTAGTGAGTACTTACTGTAAGGAAGGAACGTTTTTGATGCACTTTTACTTGAAATTCTTTGTTGCTTTGTCAGAGTTTTGAATATCATAGCAAAAGAAATTACTTCCCATTACGATTAAATTTCATAATTTTTCTCTTTTTGTTATTTTCTGTTTGTTTTAGTGACATTTACGACTAGCATTCAGTTTTGCTAGTTATACACTAATCAAGCATTTAATATACTTGATTATACTCTGAGAGACTTTGGTTTCAAGTCCATGTTTCTGCTGCATTTGGTTGATGGATGTACTATGATATTGGAAATAAGGTTACGAATCTGTGCACCGATAATTATGAATTTTCTATCCTTCTGCTCTTAAGATCTAATTTCATTAACCATCAATTTCATTTGCAATATTTTCTTGTTATTATTATTAAATTTATGGCGCTGCTTGTTTGCTCTCAGATCGGATATTAACTTTATGTACTGACATTTATAATTAAATTTTTCTAAACTCTAACTTTACTTGTATGTAGTAATAATTTGGGAAGTCGTCAAAGGGATATTAGCGTAAAATAGAATTTCCATTGAATTTGATTTTATTTATATTTTTTTTTTGTTAATTGGCTTTTAGCAACGCTTAGCCTAGACACAAACCTCAAAGAGCTGGAAACTTACAGGACTAGACTTAGACACAGCTCTCCTGCTGCGAATACATGAGCGGCGTACGGACTGTGACAATCTCACGGGAGTAGGACTTGCCCACTCCGGAAAGTCCTGACAGGGAGCTGCTGGGACTGGTGATGGCTGCCGTGGAGGCCAGCCCGCTGCTGTTGCTCGAGACGAGCATTTGGCCATGTGCCAGCTGTGCTTGTTGATGCTGCTGGTAGGAGGGTGGCATGGGCATATTGCCAGCTGGATGATGCTGCAACTGTTGATGCATCATTTGCATCGTGGATGCCGAGTTGTGCGGCATCTGCGATTGACCATGCTGCTGTTGCTGCTGCTGCTGATGATTGTGCGGCAGGGTGTGATAACCGCCCGGATGCGAGGGCAACGTATACATTTGCACCGTACCCGGCGACACGGTCGAGGGCGTACCCTGCGATCCTGGCGATGAAATGCACGCTCCAAAGGCCGCTCCACCTGCAGTGTCCACCTGCATGGCGGCAGCAGCAGCTCCCGCTCGTGTCTTATATGCATCGATTTGGGCGTATATCGTGGGCTCCTCGAAATAATCATACATGGGCGGCGGTGCATGCTGATGCGGATGCTGCAGACCGCCCGCATTAGGCTTATGCCGTTGCAGCGTCGCCGTTGCCGGAATGTTGGGCAACAGCTTTCGCATACTCGACCCATGTGGCAAAGTACCACCCAGTACTGGCTGTTGCTGTTGCTGCTGTTGTTGCTGCTGTTGTTGTTGCTGCTGTTGCTGTTGCTGCTGTTGTTGTGGTTGCTGCTGGGATGTTCCCTGGCCCGACTGACTCTTCTTGGAGCTGCTGCAAGTGGCGCTGTTTAACGAGAGTTCAGCATAGTGCAGCTCATCATCCTGACAGACAGACATATAAAGAGAGAGAGATATATATAGGGAGAGAGAGAGAGAGAGAAGAGTAAAGGTTGATTTTTAGCAACAATTGGAAATATTTGTAGTCATTAAGTTGAATCTCATTTGATTTTCTTGCAAAGTTCACCATTGAGTAGTTTGACTGTAAGTAAAAGTTCCCCAAACTTTTTGTTGACAGTTTGTCCCTGCTAACGGTAAGTTACCTTGCTGCTCTGGTAAGCGCCGCTCTCAGCTGAGCTGCCGGCACCAACGCCGACGCCGACGCCAGCAGTGGATCCAGGTTTGCAACTGATTTCCGCCTCGCTGGTTGTTGAAAGATGTCCCGATGGCGTTTGTGTTGCTGATTTTTGTTTATATTCTCCATCAACTAAATTGAAGAGCGAGCCAAATGTATTATATGCAGAGAGAAAGAGTAAAACACAGAGGGCGAGAGAGAGAGAGATAAAAAGAGAAAGTTGGCTTAGTCAAAAGTTTCGGCTTGTTGTTGTTGATGTTGTTAAGTAGCATGGCTAAAGTTTTTCGGCTAGCCACTGCCCTCTACCACCTACCAACTCCTACTTTCTTAAATCTTTTGCTGATTTTCGGGGCGCAACGTTCAATTTTCTGTTCTCCTTTCGTTGCGTTTGCCATGAAATTACTTTACGTTAAGAAAATTGATTAAATTGTTGAGCTGCCGTTGCCGTTGCTGCTGCTGCTGATTTCTTGCTGATTGCCATTAATCAAGCAAAACGTGCAGTGGGTAAAACCTGATTTGGCTTTAAGTTAAAACCTTTCATGGTTGCACACTTTAAGGCTGAGACAGGTCCTGGCACTCGACTGCAGACATATGAGCAAATAAAGATTCCAGAGTAACAGCAGTAACAGCAGCAACCTGCCTGCCAGCAATTAGCTGTCATTTAAATATTTCAACGCTGTCACAAAAATGCAGCACACCCTCCACACACACACACACACACTTGAGATATGTGTTTGTATTTGTGATGTTTGCTTAACTGCCTGCCTGTTTGTCCCTTAGTCTTTAGCCAACGCCCATAAATTACAGCCAGAGTCGGAGTCGGAGCATTCATCTTTGGATGTAGCACTGAGGAGTGTTTGTACTGCAATTTCACTTACCCTCGTTGTATGGCACCACATCGGGATTCTTCTCGTCGTACATCTCCTCGGAGTGACTCAATGGCAATGAGATTTTATCCTTAATTTGCAAATTGCCTGGACGTGAGAACTTGGCATTCGAATGTGCAAATTTCTGTTGCGTTTGATGCTTATGCGATCGCAGCTTCAGCGCCGCAATTGTCCCGATGCCAATGCAGACGAGAGCAACCAGAATGCCCACAAAGATGCCAATGGATAGAATCGGCGTTAGCTCAAAACTGTTGGCTCCCTGGCCGCTGCCTTTGTAGGAAGTTAATGCAACTGAAAGAAAAACAAGAAGTAAAAAAAGTCAAATGAAAACCATTTTTAATTTAAGTTATTTTAATGCTCAATTAGACAAAAAGCAGTGACCCAAACAGTTGGCCATTAATAAACGGCTGATTGCTAATTTAAGATACTCTTTTTTGGGAAGGAAATTACGCATACTACAGTTTCTTTGTCTAACTTGAAAAACCTTCTGATACCAAGTTATTTTCTTGCGTCCGTCTGTATGGGAAAAGGGTGTTCAGTTTTCGCTTTGAAATGTTGCTTTTCCTTCTTGTATCGCTCATCATATTTTCTCATTTTCTTTGCACTTTTGTTGTGACTTCTAGCAGAATTAAAACGATGCGACGGCTCAAGTTGTTTACCCAAAAATGAGTCTGTCTGTCTACCAAAAACAACCGTCGACCCTCTCAGCAAAAAAAAAAACTCTTCTAAACTTTGCTTTACGGCATTTTGCTTCAGCTAATTAGTATTACAATTTGCTTTTGTCCCACATTTTCTTTTTGGCAGCGGAAAACCTCCTGAAGACAATTCATTAATGTTAATCATTTTATATAATTTTTTACGCTACTTTGCGCTTGCATAATTTTTTATTTACATTTTTTTTTCATCTTTTGGAGGAGCCAACTGCAAGGCAAAGTTTCATAAGAAATTTACAATTCATTGGCCAGTTTAGCGTAATTAAATTGCGAGACAGCATGGTAATAAGAGCGAAAAAATCTCTTGCTCGACACTAATATTAATACTGATACTGTGTATAATATACTCGTACATATTAAATGCCATGCAAAATTATGCAATTCCCCCTCGCTCACTTTGTGTCGATAAGTATCAGAGAGAGAGCCGAAAACATTAACATAAAAAATTCATAAATGACAAACGCACGAGCCGCATAAAAATGCATTATAAATTCATAAGTCGTTGGAAACTTCCCCGCGTAATATTCTCGTTTCGCAGCCAGGCCTTTCACTTAAGTAAAGATAAAATTTTAGATGATATCTATGCCAATTTTCATTCTCGAATAGTATGTTTTACATTTCATTCGCATTTTAATAAACTTAATGCGTATTGAATTTATGTTTACCAGTTTGCTTCTCGGCGGCCTTTAGTGTGTAGCCATCGACGGCCACCGATTCACTTCGCCCTCGTCCATTAACCGAATAGATGTAGATCCTGAAGAGTCGGCCTGCGTCCAATCCAGTGACACTGAACATGGCAAATTTGGCGCTGATATTTGCTTGCAGGATGCCACTGCTCTGATCATAGATTTCCATAAGGAACCATTGACGCATTCCACCATCAAAACCTGCAAAGGCAATTTGAGAAATTTGAAATTAACATAAACAATTGCAGCTTCGATTTATAGACTATTATTTGCAGTAAGATATTTGAGTTATGGCTGTTATTAAATTTTTCTTGTAATAATATATTTTTTATTTTATATTAATTCATTGAATGCAAACAATGAATAAAAGAACACAATACAAATGCCATGTCAATAACATTACGTAGATATATTTAAACCATACCTGTTAAATTTCGATTAGAATTACTAATCAATTAGATTATTTATTAGAAATAATCGTAGTGATTATATAATTCACTGTTGAAAAATTTGTGATAATTTATTGATTACGATTAGAAAAAATCAAAATAAAATCTAAAATTATTACGATTATTCAAAATAATCAGAAAAAATCAAAAATAATCGTTTTGAGTATTTCGGATTATTTTTGATTTTTTCTGATTATTTCTGATTTTTTCGATTTTTTTAGATTATTTATGACTATTTGGTAAAAAAAACCAAATTATTTTAAATTTTCCCAATCAAAATATCCATCAATACTTACCAAATATTATTAAACATTTCAATTACTCAGAAAATCCACTAAAATAAATTCTCTTTTTAGACAAAAAAATTCGTCAAAGCAAATTTTTTAACACGACAGGGGAATCGAACCTAAACATTAAAAATTAAGAGTATAACAGGTCAGCAACTCTAACTAGTGAGCTACGGAAATATTCTAGCTGCCCCCTTTTTTCTTCTGAATTTAACTGTTTTAGACAGCACAAAAAGCAACTATAATCAAAAGCTTTGGCTACTTTGATTGGGAAAATTTAAAATAATTTGGTTTTTTTTTACCAAATAGTCATAAATAATCTAAAAAAATCGAAAAAATCAGAAATAATCAGAAAAAATCAAAAATAATCCGAAATACTCAAAACGATTATTTTTGATTATTTTTGATTTTTTCTGATTATTTTGAATAATCGTAATAATTTTAGATTTTATTTTGATTTTTTCTAATCGTAATCATTAAATAATTGGGCAAAACCAAAAATAATCGTAATTTAATCATTGGTTCGACTTTTAAACAAAAATAATTTAATTACTAATGATTATGATTACTAATCATTATTTAACAGGTATGATTTAAACTTAGTTATTGCACTATCAGCTTAAATCAGTAGTAAAATGATTAAAACTTAAATATACCATCCCTTTTTCCACTTTCTCAACCGAATTCAACCCTCGGAGAGAAATCCAGAGCCATCCAGAGAACTTAACAAAAATAATTCGAGTAATCTAAAGCTACATTTTAAATGCCATTTAATAACACCACAAAAGAACTGGCCGCCCACTTGAGAATAATTCCCCGCCCCTCTGCCCCTTTCACACACGCACCCTTTGGCTGAAAAATAAGTCGGCTAAGTTCTTGTTGGCCCTGCTGCTCAAATGGTACTTCATTCTAGACACAAAAGTCGACTTAAAACACTTGCGAAAAATGTTAAAATATTTTTGTAATAGAGGCGGCGGCGACTGAAAAGGTCGCCTCGACCCCTCTCTCTCTCTCTTTCTCTCTCTCTACATAAACCTCCCAACTCTCGAGCAACTCCTTGAACCACGGGCCGCAACCCACTCTCTCCCTCTCCCGAAGGAGAAATTGTTGTGTAAAATGTTTTATATGCTGCGATGAATTTAGCTCGCATTGTTATACTTATTTGGCCACTCGGTGGTGCATCCTCCTCTTTTTGTTCTTCTTGTAGCGGTGGTGCTGGCAGTGGTGGACTGTACACAAAGGCTGCACGGAAATAGAGTCAAAAGAATGTGCTTCGCCTTTGCTTCAAATGCCTTTGTGCGGCATCATTGTTTGTGGCCAGGGGTCGCCGTCGTTGTCGTTGTCGTTGTTGCTTGGCTATGGCCAAAGCATTTTGTGAGCACTTTAAAACGTTTAGCTAATGAAATTTGCCTCAGCATCGAGCCGACAACATGACAGGAACAACAGCAACAAAAGCAAAAACAACAATACCAACAACTTCATTGTAATGGGTTAATTTTATTTACTTGGATCAGGCCAGGGATACACAATGGAAATTGCTCAAGTGAAGTAAAAAGAAAAATAATAAAGCAACGGTAAGGGTGGCAGCAGATTAACAGCAGCAACAACAACAATAACACCAACAGCATCATCGGCGAGCGAAATGTTATAAACTCAAATTTTATTATATTAAACCGACGCTTGATGAGTTTGGTTAGTTGCTCATGGCATTGTTTTGCTCAAAAGAAGAGAGATAGAGAGAGAGAGAGAAGATAATACAAGTGGCCAAGGCAAGTTGCCCTCAAGTTGTCTGTGCGTTGCCAGCAACAGCAGCCGCGGTATTGAATTGAATTCGAGCAAGTTTGGTGTCCAACTTGCGTGCTGGCTTATTAAAGGCGAAACGTGCAGCGACCACAGCTTAAATTGAGTTATTATTATACAAAAATCACAAAATACAAGATAACAGTGTGCGGGCTTGCTGCTTACCATAGGATTTTTTTCCCTCTTTATTTTTTTTCAGTCATTTGCTCTAATGTAAAGTGCAATATAAAAAGTATCGCGCTTTATTGTTGCTGCCGTTGCCGTTGCCGCTTCTTACCAAGTTGCGTTAAAGTTTTAATGATGCTGATGACTATGATAATAATGTGCAGCCACTAAATTAGCAGCAATGTGGGGTGTGGCAATGGCTGTTGCCGGAGTGTACATAAAATGGTTAAAGAGGGCTTAAAGCGTCAGATACAACAGGGCGAATGCGCAATGCCCGCAGTTAACTAAGAAAGTTTTACATGCGGCAGAGTGTATAAACAACAGTGGCAGTAAAAAGAAAAAGAGTATATTAAATAATACTAAATGCAACAGAGATGTTGAAATTTGTATAAAATAATAACATGATTCAAGTATACGCAGCGTGTTAAGTCTGCTACGCCTGAGACTAGAGACATTTAGCATAAGGTAAGGGATGCTAGAAGTGAGTACGAGTACTACTCGTAACAGAGGTAAATAGAAACGGGTAATGCGCCATTAAGTATGCAGTTATTATGCGCTTTTTGCTGCACTTTCCGCAGTCGCCTCGTTATGTTTCTGCTTCTGTTTCCATCTTTGTTATTTGCACTCGTGAGCGTTTCGAGGGCTGCATAAATGCATCATAAAGTCTGTTGACTGTTGACTGCAAAATCCCAATTTGTTAGCAGGAGGACATTTCCTTCTTACAGTCTATAGCTGACGACTGTCTGCTTATATGCAACTCTGCGCAACTGAACTTTGAACTCGTCGGAGTGCTGCTAGCAATTTGCCGCTTGTATTGCTCACTTTTCGTTCTCGTCTTCCTGCATTTCCGTAGCGCATAAAATATGCGAATTGAATTTGTATTTAAAGTTTTGCTGAACATTTGCCTTTTACTTTTGCTTTTACTTTTATTGAAGGCAACTTGCATAACAAGCCAAAACATTTTGTATGTACAAATTTGTGCTTAACTTTTTGTTGGGTGGATGGCTGACTGACTGTCTCTGCTACCAGTTTTGCAACTTTATCATTTTATGCTTCAGCTTTAGTTCTGTTTTTTTTTTTTGGGAGTTTCAAATATTTCTTAGAAATTGAGCTAAGAGTTTTGGAGTTTAAAATTTAGCAACAAATTGCAACGTTTTCTTTTGGCTACAGATACAAGTATATTTAGCAATCTCTCTAAAGCATTTTGTATACGTATGTCTGGCCCACTCTCTGCGTGTTGCCTTTCTAGTTTTATGCTTTCATTGCATTTTTATTATTCGACTGTATCTCGAAGGAAGTTCGCATAGCTGGCTGCCAAAGTGCACTTAAGTTGCTCATGTATTTTAAATGAGTCTGAAAAGCGCTGCAGGAAACACAACATACTCGTACACATGTACCATGATTTCCACTCTGTTTCCACACTTTCCACACCTCACAAGTCACCCTCTCCTCCCCTTCCTTTTGCCCCCTTGCCCCTATGCGGGAAACTCTTTCCTGGCCATTTAACTAGCCATGCAGCACGTTGCTTGAGTTGTGGCCAACGAATTTTTAAACAGGCAGGCATTCACATACTCATATATACATAGATTGACTTGCCTTTTGGCCATTGATTGGCTCATCAGCAATTATAAAAACTGGCAAATTGGCTGGCAATTTTGGTAGCTTTTAAGGCATTCGATACTACTCACCTTCAAGGCAATAAACCTCTAATGAGTCAGACGTTTGATTGACCACGGTACAATTGGTTGGCGCTTCCGGCTTGCCGGCAGCTATCAAGTGAAATACACACGGCTCCTTCTGTTGCCCCACATTGTTGTCGGCCCAGCACATAATGGTGCCAAAGTCCATTTCCTGCAAATAAATGACAGGAATACAAAGATTATTATCAATAGAACAATATGTTTTTTTGTTTTCATCGAGCATAATTTGTTCATTTAAGTAATTAACTTATTATTTTAACTTTAATTGGCACATATGACACGTAAACACAGTTAACAGCACTTTAACAAATTAACTAGAATGTAACTGAAAAATGAACTTAATTCATTAAATACATAAATAAAATATGCAACAAAGCCGTTAAAGCTGCGGTCTGTGGCGTATGCGTAATATGCTTGTCAGAGCAGCTGATTGATCGCAGCTGTCAATAAGTCTTTCATTAATATAATTTCATGTCACACACATACACCCACAGACACACACATACATATAAAGTTAAATCCAGCATGTGACAGAGGGCGAGAAGAAAATCTATAAGGTCGAAGGTTTTTCCCAAACGGGCAGTAAAAACAAATGAAGCATTTTGTGGCTGCTATGAGTATTTCGTGTCGTAGTATTGCTGAGAGTCTGCGATTGGAAAGGCCAAATAGAAACTATGTTAACATTGCTATAATGTTTGCCATGTGTCCTGCTTGTATAACCTGATAAGTGGCCACGCCTGCGGGTCCATTGTTGATTCTTTATGTGCCTCTCTCTCTGTCTATTCGTGTGTGTATTTGTGTTTGCGCTTTATCAAATGTTGTGCTAATGAAATCCTTCAACTATATTACGGTCAAATGCTCAACAACAACAACAACTGCACTCAAAACGATTGATTTGTTTGCACACACAAACACACACACATATATATATATATACTCACACACACAGCTGAGCTGCTTGAGTTGTGTTTTGTCTGTTTACCTTGGGCATTGTTTCCAGAAAAAATAAGCTCACTTAATCAGCGCTAGGCGTCTCAAACTCATTAAAAATTAAAATCACTTTCCCCAGCTCGCTGGCTCAGTGCGCCTTAAAATGTCAACATAAATTGCAGCTTATTTATCAGTCAGGGCGCGCACTTATTTTACCACCCCCAACCCCCAACCCGCCATCAACTCTCCGCCCAGCCGTCAGCCTTCTCAAGTCAACTCAAAATCGGGCGTTCTAGTCATTTTAATTAGGGAAGCATAGGAGAAAAACACAGAAAAGTAAAAACGAGAAAGTTTTTTTTGTAATTTAAGCGCAGTAAATGGAGGATAAATTTATGGCAAAGATAAGATGTCACAGGAAAAACTTAAGGAAACTAGAAACAGGTTCGTAGATGGCGGTCAACTTTCAAAAGAAAGTTAAATCTTTAAATCAAAATTCTTTGTTGAAAATAAATAACATTTAATTGTAGTATAAAGTATAAAAAGCTTCAAGGATATTAGTTTATTTAACAAACAAAACGTTATCCATTTCTTCCTATTCGATGGTGAAAAGTTAAATTGAATATTTTTGATATTTCTGACGTGACTCGAGTTGTTTAATAGTTATGCACGTTTATGTCATGTGCAGGTAAAGTACATATTTATGCAAATTTATGAAAATGAAAATACGCACACACACACAGTTACATTTTTGGTAAATATAATATGATATTTAGCAAAGTGTTGTCACAAAGGCGGCAACTTGGCAGCTGCCAACACTCTGCATCAACACCTACGCAAGTTTGCCGCTGTCGGTGTGAATGTAACCGAAAGCAAGTAGCACACACTCACACATACATACACATATGTACGATGTATTTTAAATAATATAAAACATTTGAAATGCTCAGAAAATTTGTGAAACTGCCAGCCAAAAAGCATGGCATCCTTTGCAGGCCAAAGGCTTGACTGTTGCAACTGTCAGGAAAGATGCTTAATAAATTTGCAGTTGCAAAGCTGCAACATTTTTACTTTGCCTCCCTTTTGCCTGTAACTGTGTATGTGTGCGTGTTTGTTGAATATTTATGCCGAAATATTTATTATCATTATTTGCATTTGTTTATATTATTTTAATGTTCCCCCAACTAAGCGTAAATATTATTGCAGTTGTCGAGCTGCCACAGACAATAAAAACAAATGCTTAAATTGCTGAAGGCAGTTCTTCAATACCAAAGACTGATTTTTATATACATGTATGTATTTTATTTCGTTTTTAATTTTGTGTGAGATCGAGCCTATCCTAAATGCTATCGGCAGACGTTCTTGTATTTGCATTTGCAGTGCGTTCTTGCATTTCTTGCATTGCATTTGCAGTGCGTTCTTGTCTAGTGCTGACAGCCTAAACATAAATGATATTATTTATGTATTTTAATTAAAATTTCAACATTTTACTGACAGTTTAATGAGTTTTTCGGCCCACAAGCGTTGCTTTGCGAAATATTCGGCAATTTCTGTGAGCTATTTTTGTATAGTTGCGGAAAATGTGTGGATAAAGCAAAGCAAAAAGAACAGAGACAGTCACATAGACAGCGAGAGAGAAAGAGAGTGAGGGAGAGATTGAGATCTAAAGAGTTGCATGCTGAAATGTCAAAGCATGTAGGAAATATTAATGAGCTGTTGGCTGCCTTTGAGAAAGTCATAAAAAAAGAAGATGAAGCAAAATGGGAAAGATAATCAGCCCAAAGAACGACAATGTCAACGTTGATGCTTGAGCTGTGTCTGCGGAAACCGGAAACAGCATATATGACAACAGAACGGAAGGGATTTTTCATATTCAATTGAGCTAAATGATTTATACAGTATGTGTGTCTGTAAAAAATGACAGAGTGTGACTGAATATGTGTTTGTGTGTGTGTGTGTGTTCAATCAGTGCCGGGAGACTGTTTGCTAACGGAACTCATTTGAATGCCGTTTGACTAACGAAAATTTTCTTTTGACAACTGAAATGTTAGCACAGAGACAGAGAGACAGCAGACAGTTAGAGATACCACAAAGCAGCAAATCCACAGCTAACTATGCTCAAACCACACAAATAATGCACATGTTTGTTGATGACTGGGCATCAAATTAAACGGGGTCAGCAATCCGGCTGGCCAAATCGAACAGACAACTGCATTGCAACATAACAACAGTTTTGAGTTAAAGTAGCTTATTGCATTTTCTGTCAGTTGTTACTTTTGTAATGACAGCCAAATTAAAAGACAGAGAACTAAAGCTTAGTTTAAATTAACTAAAGTTGACAACTATAGGGATAATGGGTATAATTATTATGGATAACAATTGTAACGAAGCTGATTCAAATTCTATTGTAGACTAGATTTACTAAAGAAGTAAAAACTGGGCTAAACTTCAAATGTTGACATCCAGAAACAAAGCAATTGTCTAGACATGACAGCAGCTAAAATTAAGTTTTGTTTTGGGAAGACCATAAAAGTTTTAGGGCCAGCAGCTGCAGTGGATGGTCAGAAACTACGCAACTATCCTTTGAATATGGTTTGGAATTTTGGCATAGATAGGACAGTGGTAAGAGGCAGCTCAATGATGGCCCATTTAGCTGGTCAATTGTCAGGGAGGAAGCCAAGTCGATAACGTCAAAATGCAATCGCAATCGCAATTGAAATGGGCAATATCGATGATGATAACGTTGGCAATTTGAACGGAAATGTTAGCCAATTGTCAGACATAGAAGGGACCAATTGCAGTTTGGCAACTGAGAATTCAAGGAATCCAGCATATGAGCAGGATAATGATGATTAGGATTGCCATTAAAGTCAATTGAAGTTGCTTTAATATTATTAACTGACAGGCACCTGCCACTTTTGTTGTTATTGTTGTTGTTTCTACTGCTTATGTATTGGTTTTTAATTAGAAAGCAGCACTAATAGAATTTTTAATTAAAAATTGCTTGTTTGCAGTGAACAAATCGTGTTTTGTTCCCGCCCAATGACTTTTTGTCTGCCAGTTTTGATTTTACATTTTATTTGACATTCACACAATAACGAAAACTGTTGCCTTTTAATTAATATTTTCCTTTTTAATTGAGAGTTGCCAGGTGCTTCGTCTGCAATTGATCAAATGTCAAAAGTTTCACTGGCAATTTCAATTTCAAAATATATAGTTAAAATGTGATATTAATTTCAAGAAATAAAGTTAAAATGTGATATCAAGCGATAAAGCCCCAAAATTTAACCCCAAACACTGACAAGCACTCATGTGATATGGCAATCTTATCATTTAAATATTTAAACAGAACACAACAACTGGGTAATGTTAATATCAATATGCGACATTAGGCAATCTCTACTCACCTTGACGGGGGTGTAGGTCAGGGTGGAGCCCTGCGCCGAGTGCGGGCGGAATCCGCTCTGTGGCATGTCGAAGGTCTCCGCGGTGTTGTTGAAGGACCACTTGAAGTTCTCCGGCGGAGGAAAGGCGTCCACTTCACAAACGATTTCAGCCGCCTCGCTGCGAGCCACTCCATAGATTTTCTTTTGATCGGGTCTGCAAATTGGTTTATCTGCAAGGAAGGAGAATGAGTTAGGAGAGGAGTAACAAACTTTGATATTTCGAGTGCATTTTGCTGTTCGTCTACGAACAAATCAATAATCGCATTGCTCGGCCAAACTTAATGCAATAAAGCCGCAGTTTGAGTCCCAACCGAGTTCGAGTGCACATTCTGCAGCTGAAGAGGTAAACTGCCGGGCAGATTTTTGTTTTTGCATGCCACGCCTATCCCAGCGCCCTTGTCAAACCGCACTGAAATCCCAAGTAGAAAAGTTTACCAAGCAAAAGGCAGCGATGATAGAAAGTCCTTGGCCACATGCAAGTTTCCCTGTTGCCCATTCAAGCAACTAACTAAACAGACTCTGAAAGAGAAACAGCAACAAAGCAAACTTCGGAGAAGAAACAAAAGAAAAACATTGACGAAACGTTAAGTGAAAGAAAACCTTTGGCCAGAACGAAATTTTTTAGCCGCAACATAGGAGATAGAAAAATTCAGTTCCTTCAAATCTGGAAACTACAAATTAAAGATATTTGCAATTTATTGTACTCGTATTTGACAACTTGGTCAAAGCCAAAAGCAAGCTGTAAACAAATTTGCAATGGGCAGTTTTGTTCATTGAAACTGGGAGACCCAGCCGAAAGTAAGGCTGGCATTGGGCTACATAAAC
Organism: Drosophila limbata; assembly: GCA_963924055.1. NCBI lineage: Eukaryota > Metazoa > Arthropoda > Insecta > Diptera > Drosophilidae > Drosophila > Drosophila limbata. The sequence goes on along the minus strand of OZ001352.1, from coordinate 13,264,402 downwards.
GGGGTTTTAACTGCGGCTATTGCTAGTGACGAAAAACGTTGCAACGCCATCGAAACAGTTGCTAAAATGTGGGTTGGACAGGCGGACAGGAAGTTTAACTTAAAACAAAAGCATGGACAGAAAAACAGACGGAGCTGTTACCGAAACACACAGTTAAAGCCGGAAAGAGGAAATGACAAAGGAAATAAAAGCATAAGGCAATGCCAACAACCAGCAACAACAACAAAATTAAGCTGGGAATAAGGATCTGTGTGGTAAATTGCTTGAAAAAGGCAAAAATAATTAAGAGAAGCTGTTTCAAAATTGCAAGTTCAACACTTTGGCCAGCATTGCCCGAAAGTTGAGCAAAAGATTGCAATTGAAAGCAATAGTAAATTGTGAAAATAATATCAATTTTGTGTGCTTTTTGAGTCTTCTTAAAGACCATTTATAAAAGCTCTAATCTGACAATCAATGAAACTAATTACAAAGGCGACTATTAACTCTTTTTATAAGTCGGTGAGAACAAAGGTCATCATAATAAATTAAAATGGATGTGCAGGGATTTTCCTAGTTGTTGGCTGATTGATAAAAGCTAAAAGGAAATGCGCTCATTCAATAAGAAAATAAGTAAATGTTAACAAAAGCCAGGAAGCCAAGCAAAGGACCTTTTGTTGGCTTCAACACATGCCAGGCCACAGACCAGGCTAACGGACTGATGGACTTTCCACTGTTTGATTCAGAAATCAAAGCTATAGCAACCACATTGGTCCGTGTGCTACTAAGAAGGCAAGCAACGAGAGTTTTCAGTTATAGCTTTCAGTTGTGAGCACAATACAGAATGCCTACACAAAAGGCATTCGAGCACGACACACAATAACGGAGGCGTATACGCAATACAAGTGCAGGAGGCCCGCACAATGTGCCACTAAAGGCCCCTTTCACCCGATTCGCCCAATTCGCGTTGCATCCACTCGACCCCTCAATAATGCCGCATTTTGTGTGTCAAAGGTTCTCACAAAATACCAAACAGTGCAGTGCACAGAGTACAGTGCACACCCCAGCTGAACAACTGCTTGCCTGACTGCCAGCCTGCCAATATCGTGGAAGTAGCCGCGAGCTGAATTCTATTTAAAAGGCAGTTGCCATTCAAGAGCTACGACTGTTTGTTAACGACTTAAACCAAGTGCTAACAGAATGATGGCATACCCGACCATTTGGAACGATCGCTCGCTCGTTCATTTGCTTTTTTTTTACAATCCAAAGCACATTTACAATGGCCAGAGTCATGCAAATCAACACATGTGAAATGTGGGACATGCTTCAAATGTTGCGCATACGCAGCGTTGCACAATGCTATAACTTTTCAGAGCTGTTCTCCCTTTTAATGTTCTTAAACTCAACACGTGCCCTATAAAAACTTGACATTTGTGTACTTGCAATCGATTGAAAACAACGTTTTATATACTGGAAATAAATTGAATGAAAGCCCAAAATAAATGGTGAACACATTTTCAATAGTTGTACATCATTTAAAGTCATCGAGGCATCTGACAAATCCGACTTTTATCTTAGGGAGTCGAGTACTTACACATCACTTTAAGCTCCACAATGTTCGAGTCGCCATCACCTTCCACATTCGAGGCGGTGCACGTGTAATTTCCGGCCTGATGACGAGTGACACCCTGCAGAGCCAGATCTCCACTGCTCACAATGACGCCAGCTCGTTGATTATGCTGTATGATTTGATGCTGCAAGTGGCAAGAAAATGAATATGACAATAAATACGAAAATCTCATGCAATTAGTTTTTGTTTTGGTTCTTTTCTAATGAGCGCTGCTATTGTCATTGACTGTCATTTGCAGGGCGACAGGCAACTGCAGATATAGAATTTATATTGCTATCTGCAGAATAACAAGAGGTGCGCCAATTAGTGGGATTAAGTGCACTCTGAACATAAAGTGGACATTCTATACGGTAAGAAGCTTATAAATAGTTGAGCTAGGCTAATTAAGGAAATTCATTTTGTTTGCAGGGATTTTATTACGATTATTTGCTAAAAAATTATTTAAATTTTGTTTGCCTTTATATGATAATAAATATTAATTAGGATTTCTCATTTATATTACGCAGTAAGATATTTTTTGATCCGTTTTTTTTATGGCAGTTTCTCTGATTAAACATCCGCCGTTAAAGATTAAATAAAATTGTTATGCAATCCTGCATGTTGGGCTCGGTCTTTAGGAGCAAGGTCAGCAGCAGCTTCATATATTTTCTCCGCGGTCTTAGTCGACCCTCTAAAATTTAGTCCTCTCATAAACGCGCATACGTAAATAGGAGAGCCGCTTCATTAGAGCAGAGCGTTGGGCACCAGTTTGAAACGTGTTCGGCATTTGAAATGTAACTCAAAATCAAGCAGCAATATTTACTTTATTTCACACACACACATATTGAGTTGACCTCTATGAGCAGCACGTTCACATAAACCGAGGGCAGACTTCGCCGTTTGGTTTGTGCTGGTCTGATGCTTCCAATGCGCCGACACTCGACAAGATTTTGACGCATTTCCCAAGAGCCTTGTGCCATTTAGCAGCAAAACAAATTCGCACTTTGGCTTTTAGACCAACAACAACAGCAAAAATAGTAAAAGCAACAGAATTGAAATAAATAAAAATGTGTATAAATTGTCGACAAAAGTCAAAATGGGAAAACAACAACAACGAGAAGAACAACGACAACGACAATAACAAGGGGTTGGCGAACAATGCCTTTGTGACCTTAGCACATATAATATAAGTATAAGTACAAACAGGCAACAACAAATACACATACAACAAAAATACATTTGAGAATATGTGCAAATATACAATAAGAGGAAACAATGCAGCGCGTGGCAACACTTTGATAATAGTGTTGCCTACTTTTGTGTGAACTGGGCCACAGCTGTGTGACTGGTGTGACTCTAGTGCCAGCACAGGACGACTCCTCGACGCCTCGTCTCGTCTTGTCCCTCCCCTGCTCGTCTTTTGTCTGGCATCAAGCGTGTTTAGCTCTCTGGCTCTTGGCGAACACTGGCAATGACACACACAGTGCTGACAATTCAGAGGGGAGGGACTGACAAAAGGCAGACTGATAACTCAGTTCAACAGTCGTCAAAATATTTACCGTTCGAACTGTGAATATTAATGCATATTATATTCCTTTGTGTGTGCGTTTGTGCTCGTTTGACTGTTTGCTCTTTAGATAATTGATACTTTTTATTCAGGCCAAGTGGGCGTATGCTTAATATAATGAGGCCATTTTAAAGTCTAACTAAAGTCGCACGCTATGCTTAGCTTTGGCAGATACACACACACCCACACACACGCGCTCACATATACTCAGACAGCGAGCTAGTGTTGGCCTTGTAGCCTTGCCACCCCCCCTGCCACCCTTAATACACTGAACAGCCTCAATTCCCGTAGGGCTTACTTAAATAGCCCCCAAATGTTACCAACCATTTGCTGAGCTCAGCGACCTGCGCGTTGTTGTTGCTGTCGCTGTTATTGTCATAAAACAAATAAAAATGTCACCAGGCAAACAAAAAGTAAATAAAGTTCAAGGTTGTCACAAAAAATAAATAAAGTAAAAGTAAAAGTAAATAAATAAGAGACAAAACCAATGAAAAAAAGGAGGAAAAACGGTTCTTGCCTCAGCTGGGCTGCCTCTAAGTTCAGGATTATTTCAATAGTTAAAGGCACATCCGTTGCAGCTTTTCCGCAGTGGCTTTTCCGCAGCAGCACCTTTTCATGGCTTTCAGGCTGTGAACCCTTTGGCAGCTTTGGCAGCCGCCCTCTCAATGCTAATGGCGCATTTTATGTGCTGTCATTTTGTTTGCCTGTCCGATGCGCCTTGACATGTTTGTTTGCCCTCCACTTCAATGCTGTTGTGGCCCCAGTAACTATAATAAATACCCAATTAGTGCTGACCATTTACTTAAAAGCTGCTCTGATTGCGCTGCTTTTTTTTTGGGGCATTTATTTCCAGCTTAACTCGATTTATGCACAAATATGCAAAGTCACAGAGTGTTTGAAGTTTTAAAATTGAACGTTGTCAGTGGGATTTGAAGTGTTGCCGCTGCTTTTCTAATCAAATTTTCCGTTTTCCGCTTTGGGTTTTCCATTTGTACACATATATTTGCTATTTCAGCGCTTCCATTAGCAGACTGACAAGTGTACATACATATGTACAAATGTGTGTGTTTGTTAAATAACTTTTGCTGCCAGCAGCATTCAGAGTCGGTTTACTTTTTACCCTCTTGCTGCGGTTGCTGGTCGTCGCTCTGGCAACGTTTTTCATCAAAGTTGCTGCCAGTTTCTTAATGAGCATGCAAAAGTTTACCACACACGCACACACACACACAAACACTCACAGAGATAGAGAGCGACTTGGAAAACTTTTGCAATTGTATGTGTGTGTCTGCAAGTTTAATAAAACTAATTGTTAATTTAATTTGCCTGCTCGTTGTTAATTGTTGGCATGCATAATTGAATAATAACTGACAAAGGCAAATGACATCAGCAATGTTTGTTTGTCAATTGCCATCTTTGCCATAGTTACCTCTCACATACACACACAAAGATACAGATACATACATCTATTTCATAGTTTAAATCATAAGCCACAGCTATTTCACAGATTTGGCTGTAGAAAATTAGTTGTGGTTAAATGTTTTGATCAATGAATTAAACGAATTGCATCGAGTTTGTAATTACTTGTTCAGATAGCTAATAAAATACGCAAAGAAACAAAAGTTGATGCTAATTCAATTTGACATTTAATTGCATTTCATCTTGCATACAAAGTGTTGTTGCTGTTGCGGTTGTTGTTTTTGTTGCCAATTAACAATTGACTTGTAATGAACGCCCACACTTAACTGTTGACATGGCTTTTGGCATTGGCTTTGTCTATCGCCTGTCGTCTTTGTGTTTGCCTTGAGAAATGCTTTTTTGCCTTCGTACAACAAACGTAATTTGCCATTTAGCCATGAACTCATTACGCATACGCCATGTGAGCCATATACGACATATCGCTCACTCTGTTCCTTAGTCTCTGTCTCTCACTCTTTCTTAGTTTCATACCATTCCATTTCCCCTTTTTTCTTGTTGTTGTTGCTTCTCACTCAACTTTTATTGTTTTGCCGATGAGGAAGGCAAATGAGCGCCGACAATTGCTGCAAACTAACTAACTGTGTTGTTTTCTTGTTAGCCGCCCGTCAACATAGACATGAACTGAATTTTCATATCTGACTGTGTGTGTATGTGTGAGCGTGTGTGTGTGTGTGTGTTAGCACTTATTGAGTTTCGTTTCGTTTTGAATGTTGTCTATTTTCAATTCATTTGCATTTAACATTGAATTTCAGCTTGACATCTTGAATTTCAATAGCCATTGATTAACTTTTTGCACACACTTATTTTTAGCTCTTTCTGTGGTCTCTAAACCTGGTTATATTGATTTGTACTTAGTTTATTTCTCTTTACTTATTCAAGTCACTCTGTCTGTCTTCTTCTGTCATACACACGCAATTCTTGTCTTGTCTCTTTTCAGAAGAAACTTCAAGTTCTTTGTACATTTTGTGTTGCCTACTTTTGTGCGCAGCTTATTGCCTAAAAACTTTTTGAAAGCATTCAAGTTCGGTGTTGTTGTTGCTGTTGTTGTTTATTTATTATAATCATTTGCCAAAGTTATGTTTTGTCGTCGTTGTTGTTGTTGCTGACGTTGTTTAGCTTGTTGTTAGCGCATGTACTTAGCTCAATTGACGTTGTTTCTGTTTCTTCGTCTTCTAATGAATTCAATTAGCATTCATATTATTCATACACTTGATTCACTTCTTGCCACTTGTGCATTGAATAACGTTTATTTGCTTGCTCTTGTCCTGATTGTTGCTGTTGTTGTTGTTTTTGTTGTTATCTTTTGGTTTTGTTTATGCAAGTCTCCTAAAGTTTTTCTTCTACTTGTAAAACTAATAAACAAATGATTTTCCACACAAACTTTTACTCTTTGGCTCTGGGAATGCTTTTAGTCTCTTTACTTGGCCACTTGACTCAATTGCCTTAAAATAATTGGTCAATAATTCAGTAAAAATGACTACTTAGTTTCGGTTTCATCATAATTTAGTAGCATTTTGGCCCATAACAGACCATGCACACCAATGTCTGCCCAAGGCACGCCAATGTCTGGGGAATTTGCTGTGTTACAAGAGTCGTATCTGTATACAATTTGGAGTGCATTTGAAGGTCAATGTACTTACATGCATATTCTATATTTTGGCTCAGTATTTAATCAAAGCCTCAAACGTGATATATTCTTTATATGCTTGTCTTATCTTATATTTTGCCATGAAAGTATATATATTCATGATCCGGAAGGGAATGCTTTTGTTGCTTTTAACAAACTTAGTACAGAATTAAGTAATAATTTATCACTCAAAAACAATAATAAAATACAGTCAAAAGCTATAATATATCATATATGTATAAAGAATTATCAATTTTTCTGGAGATATCTTAACGCAAGTTCCGAAGATAAGCTTCTTTCTCGTTAAAATTTAATTTTACAAGCTTTGAAGCAAGACAAATTAAAAAGCAGTTTCCATAAGATATGCTTAGAATAAAAATTCTCTTTCCCTGTCCTTTTTAGTCAATCACTTAATAAATCCTGATAAATTTTGCATTTGAAAAGTGTTTTTTGTTACTTACATTGTGCTTCCAAACAACTTTATAAGCAGCAGGATTTGCTTGCACTTTACACTCGAAATAAACATCATCGCCCTCCTCGATATCCTCTGGATTTAGATTTGAGCCCAAGTCCAGTTGTAAGGTTGGTATAACTGCAACGAAGATAACAATACAAGTCAGTGAATAACTGTAACTATTACTATATTTGCATTTTGAGTGTGTGCTGGTGAGTGTTGAAGTGTGTATTTTTTAATGTTTCTTATGTGTCTTGGACTTGGCTCAGCCTATTAAGGGCAATTTGTTGTTTGTTTTACTTCGGAGTAAAGTTTTGCTCCAACAGCCGAAAGAAAAATGAAAGAAAGAAAACTGAAACAGAGAATCAACAAAAAAAGAAATGGGGTTAATCTGCGCTTATCTGTGATTAGTGTGCTTCGTACTCTTGTTCTAGCTCTTACTCTTACTCTCCTACTCTTGCCTATCGGCGACTGTCGAGCTTCTATTCTTTAGCAACACCTTTCTTGAGAATGGTGTTGCTATTATTTTGCGCCTTGTTGTTGTTTTTGTTGTTGGCAAGTTGCTGGTTCGGTAGTTTGGTCTTGGGATGAGCTTACTGTTTTCTTTTGCCACGTTTTATAAACAAGTTTTCTTTAAGCCGATTTCGCCTCTTCGCAAAGACTTGTTAATGAAAATTAAAATCGCTTGCCTAAGCCCAGCGAACGACAGAAAGTTGTTGAATTGAGCCAGAAACGAAACGAAACGCAAAACCAAGACGAGCCCAAGTTATTTGCATAATTTAAAGACGCTTTTCCCTTTTATTTTTTATTTTCATTCCCCAAGCTGCTCAACAAGTTCATTAACGTTGACTTTAAGCCGAGTTGCTAGCATTTCGTAATAGAACCCACAACAACAATGACAATGAATGACAACGTACAACACATTCTCTTGGTCTTGGTCAAACTGAACTGCAAGTGGAAAATGGCTGGCAGGCCACACTGTTGCGGTTAGATGGGCTTAAGTGGTAATAACTGTCACTGGCCAAGCTGGTCAGCGTGGCCCAAACTGGCCAACTTTGCTTGGCTAATGCATTATATGGTGTATAGTCAGTAGGACTGCAGACTCTCAGAAAGTAACTAGAGCCAGAGCCAAAACCCGAAACTCGTAGCGTAGCTTAACATAACGACTTTTGAATGCTGCTGCCACATTTTGTTGCAGCTTCAGAATTGTTGCACTGTACTTTTTTTTCTCTGTGCTTCAGTTCATTCAATTCCTCCAGCATGCTGGGGTCCGTATGTGAACGCCTGTCATTGTCTGTTGGAAAAAGTTTAACAACTGCTCGTTAGCAGCCCTTAAATTGATTCCACAAGCTTCTGCTTCTGCTTGTGCTGCCTCCGAGTTGGCCATATAAATTGCATTAACTGGAAAGTATTTCTGTCCAGGCCAAGCCAACAGAAACTGAGAAAAATTGGCTTAGAGTTAAATTAATTGCAAATGACAGACGTGCACTGTGCATTGCTAACAGCAGTTTTGAGAATGCTGTAGTTAAAGTAGATCTAAATTCTATGGTAAGCATAATGTATGACAAGATTGAATTAGCTGATTCTCGGGTCTTTAAAGTCTCTTTTTATAACATTATTTCAGATCTAGTTTGATGACTTTTCATAATTTCCGAACTGTCGTTAAACGCTTGAAAACAGCTTAATTAGAAGTGTAGCATAATTTGCTATTGCCCTTGACCTTTGTCCAAATTTCTTCTCCTCTTTCAGAGGTGCTGCGTCATTATTTCTATTGCGGATATGAATCTAATTTTAAGCGGTTTCCTTTTCATTTAATTTTTAATGTTAATTCATGTTGATTGTGCTGAAAATGAATTCTTATTTTCTTTCTGCTTTGCAAATTTTTGGGTCAAGGAAGTCAGAGAGTGAAAATGTTGTGGGATTTGAGATAATTTCATTTTATGACAATCTTTTAATAATGGAAAATAATGAAACAATTATTGGCTGCTCATTTGCAGTGAACTGCAGTGAACTTTTCAATTTAACCCTCAAAAACAAACAATGAAAGTCCTTAAAGAAGACACAATTTTGCATGCTTCAGTTGAAATCACAGAGGCGAAACCAGCCAAGGGGAAGCCAAAATATTTTAAGCACGCTATAAACATGTAAATGAGCATGGAAATTGAAATTGTTATCTAATTTTTTATATCAGCATGCGCGTTAAACTGAGAGTCTGCTTCAAGACGTCTTCGACTTCGTCCTCATCCTTGACAGCTCTTATTTTTCATAGAGCTTTGCTCCTGCGCTGAAAGGAGTAAAGTGTCCCAGTCAACGGAAACGGGGGAACGTTGCGCCAAAAACTCTGAGATAATAGACGTGGCAAGTTTGCACAACGTCAGTGACAACGACAACGATGGGAAATTTCCTGATACTATTGAAACATAAAGAAACTGCACATGTGTGTGTTTGCCTAGGGTTAAAGTTGCAGAGCTGCACTCAAACGGCACAATTTTGTTTTTAATATTTTACCAACAAGATTTTATTAAGAAACTTTCAGACTTGGCCACAAAACAAACGTTTGACATTCGAGATAAAAGCCGCGACAACCCGTAAATATGTACGTACATATATTTATGTATATATTATACATAGAGGAATACTCTGCATGTCTACGAAATTTAAATGCAAATTAGTATCGATTTCAGGGACACGGGTGATAAGCGCTTGGCACAGTTTATGCCATTCCCGTGGATGGTTTTCCCCCCAAGTTAGTTTATGTGCCACTGACAGCCATAAAACAAAGCGCGTGTTCAACATGCGTGTAATTATTTGACAGGGGGAATGCATAAGCTTTATTGACTTTATGTTCAGATTGGGCGAGGCTGTCCCATTTATTTGAATTGAATAATATCTGAAACGAAAGCAGGTCAAAGGTTCGCCGTCAAATATGTATGTATATAACTGCATTAAATCAATAGAATATTGGGACAGAAAATAATATACATACATATATAAAAATATACTACATATAGACGAGATAAAAACGCATTGATTCACTTCACGTTATCACAATCACAATGAAATCGAATCAAGCGGAAATGTCTCGCGAATCTCGGATTATTATTTTGAGTTTTTTAAATTTTCTATAGGAATTTACTTACAGAACACATTTAGCTTCATAGCCGTCTCTCGAATGCCATTGCGAACTAGCTCATTGGTGGCTCGGCAGGAGAGTGCCTTACCGTGATCTTCCCGAGTTGGAGTAATCGATAACACCGATGTGCTCACATTGCCATCCTCAGAGACCTGTGATGCGGAAGCGTTCACGTTATGTTTTTAGTCTTCGCGATCACTTTCTGTGTCACTACTCACCTTCTGGCTATGGCCGTGCATTTCTAGGTTGCCCATCCACCAGGTGATTTTAGCTGGGGGCCTTGATCCAATTGCCTGGCACTCAATCTCGTATTTACGGTCTGCCGACATTGGCTGATTGTTGAAGCTGATTTCCACCAGAAGCGGTCGCACTGCAAATGTGTGTATGTGCATTAATATTTATAGTTAATTTATGTATTTAAATGCCGTTTACTTTTCTTTGAACAGTTTTATTTTAATTTTATTTGTTTTCATTCTACCGTTAGCGAAGCATTTTGTTTATTTATTCAAATTGTGTGTGAAAATCGAAAACGCAATAAAAATGGACAAGCAATGCAATTAAAATTAATTGCAGCGAATTACGATTGCAAGGCTCGTTGACCACAAGTACACTTGTACAACACCACCAAAAACAACAATAACAATTGCAGCAATATTAACATATGTATGTGCTTTAACAATTGAATTAAGTAAAGTACATAAGTATCTTGTCAAATTGATTGTGTCATATCGACAATAAAAAAAACTAGCCCTCGAGTCATTTTACTTAATACTTTTCAAAATAGATATTGGGGTAGCTATAATTGGGATTGATAAAGAATCTATTGCACAGCATCTGCTATTGGAAAAAGTTAAACTGTAAACATAAACTGTAAATAAAAAAAAAAAATAAATAAATAAGTTATGATTTCCATACACTAGATGGATTAAAGAAAGTGTAGTCGGATTACGTTGAGTCTCTAGTAAACCTAAGAACAAGCTTTAACCTCAATCGAAAGGTTGTGTAAAATCAATATAAGGGTTGGTTAGTGGCAACCCTTTATATCGGAAGCTTCAGGTAATGGTGAGAACTTTGTAAGGTGTTAGCACAGTTGCAATGCCAGAGTGAACTGATAGCAAACGAATCAGTTTTAAATAATTAAAGCGCAAATCAAATGCGTATTTAAGGCGTCACTAGAATGTTAACAACTAAAATAAAAAAAACATATATATATAATTGCCTTTTTGTCAATTGTTTGGCAAACTCGTTAATTTTTCAGTCAAAGCAATGAGATAGCAATACAATATATGAATTTGTCAAATGTAAAATATGGGTTTACAAATATTTTAATACATCAGTATTTGATTTTCTCCATAATTTAAAATATTGTTTATATTTATTGCGGCTCCAAATTGTTTACATGGCAAATTAAAAAGCAACCTCACATATCCACATACTTATTCATATGTGTATTTTTTTTCCAAAATCTTTTATAAAACAAATATAAACACGGTCACGTAATGTGGCCAGGTTCATTATCGCGTTTACACATTGTTGCCATAATATTACCTAGAAACAAATTCATTTAATTTTCCTTTTGTTGTTTTACTCTATCTATTGCGGTTGTGCTCGATCCCGTTCAATATTATGGTAAATGCAATTTAAATTATAAATAGGAAATTTCAAATTGAAATTCGTAATTTCAATAAATATCATTTGGAAGACATATTGAAATATTGTAGTGTAATGAATGACCGACTTTATTATATGCTCTTCCAATTGGTATTATAATACTGTCTGGCATTCGGAAGACACTAGCAGGATTCTTTAATCTTTAATAGTGATGATTTAAATTAAATGTTTTTTAGCTTTCTAGCTGAAAGATTAATAAGATTGTGAGGGTATTTCGTATTTTCGATTGTTTTATATGCCGCATTCGTATTTTTGAAGCAATAATTTTTGCAGACATTGTTGTTGCATTTACTGCGGTTCGCCGCGCATTTTGTGCATTAATTTAAAGGCATGACATTTCAGTTAAGCCAAAAAAAATATATAAAAACACAAAATAATAAATAAGTGTATAATAATAACCTACAACATTTTATTTATTTAAACCGCACTTGTGTATGTATGATATATGTGTCTTTCCTTTTTTCTTGTTATTTATTTGTTTTATTGGAATAATGCTTGGCTGTGAATATGTATGTGCTTGATTTCAGAATTTGTCTGATATACTTGATTGTAATTAAATTAATTATGCCCATTTGCATTGGAAAACCATTTAAATGTTTAATTAAATGGGCTACAAAAAAAGAAAATGTAACACAGCCAATGCCTGTGCATATTTATTTATTCAAACGAATTATTTCAATAATTTAATATTTAAATAGCAAACGTGTTCAATAAAATGCCAATAAAAACATGACACGAATCTTAAAAAATATTGTAAATAATATTAGATAAAATGGTCAAAATTCACAATTGGATATTGCAATTGACAGCTCATCAATTTAAAGATATCAGCCCGCAAACAATAAATTGAGCGAAATTACTAAAATTATGCGATAATGAGGTTACTCTTGATCATCGTTTGAGAATCGTGACATTAGTAATCTAATTGTTAGTGGCCATAAAATTACCTAATTAAGGTTATACTTATTATTCAAAACTTTTTGCTTGCCACACGACACGCACAACCCAACCAAGCAAATCAACCTGCCTTGGGCACCACGCAACGACGGCCAGGAGTCTCCTTCCACCTTCGTTTACCTCCTGTGGGCTGCTCGTGCCAAGGTCAAGTGGTGGCATGCCTCAGCATATATGTATAACTAACATAGAAATTGTTGGAAATGGTATGTGCCCCTTTCATATAAGAGTAGTTACTTGTACTAGTCTGCCATATTAATTAACACAGTTCGAGAAGTCAATGACATTCTGATGTTGCTTGCCTCACACTCTCAGACGCGTTTACCCAATAATTTCAGCGCCATTATTATTGACGTGTTAAATTGTATGTTGGCCAAGTGCGACATTCCTGCACTTGTGACACGTACAATCACACATGTGTGTGTGTGTGTGTGTGTGAGGCAATAATATCAAATATGCGCATCACCATCTGTTGTCGCAAAAATTTTTTACTTTTATTAGGTCGGGGCCTATGTAAGAATTGACAGCAATTGCTTTTCTTTTTGGGGGCATTGAGAGACGCGCCAAAGTGCCATAAAATTCTATGACCAATCTTTGGCTGTTAGCGCAACGCCTTGGGCATAATATTTGGCAATGGCTGGCAACAAGCTAGCAGACGGTTAGGCAACAGTGCAACAGGATCTTGGCCAGAGTTTGGAAATTGCTTTTTGGAAAAGTTTGCTTATTTATTTCGTAAAATTGCGGCACTTTGCATGAAATTATTATTAATAGAAGACCATTTGAAAATGCCATCGTGCGACTATAGAAACACCATTTGTTGGCGGTTACCCAGCTTAATGATTAAATAATGTTTCCCATGAAACTTGAGAGAATTTCAGGCAAAACAAAGACGACAACTTATCAGAAGTTCAAGCGACACAAAAACAACAAGTAAAACATTGAAGGTAAATCAATATTTTGATTAAAAAGAGCTTAAAAGTCCAAGAAAAACATAAATAATTTAATTTGTTCTAATTGTACCAATAAAACAAAATTATATCAATGGCATATTTATAATCTCATAAAAGCAATGCAAATTCAATAGCATCAATGAACATTTAGAAGACTAAATCCTCTAAGCCCAAAAAGTTGCACAAGATGAATAAAGAAACAAAACTAAATGGCAAATGGCGCTAAAGCAAATATCGCATCAGCAGCTGCTTTTTACAAAGTGCTCGACATCAAAACATCAAAGTGAGTAAATACTAATAAGGCTTACAGGATCAGCTCTTGAACCGTTTGCACTCACACATCAATACACTCAATCACACGCACACACAGACACAGAGACATTCAAACTAACACATATGTTATTGGCTGCAATTTAATTCAATTTTACAATTCGCAATGCAGTATCGCGCGAGAGGGCAATTAAAAAAACTGTTAAAAACACAATAATAAATCCGTTTGTCAGTTCACTTGAATGCAAATGCATTCGTCCTTAAATGCGGCGACGAAAACGATTGTTTTGTTGTCGCACTCAAAATATGTTCAAATTGCTCATCGATTGAAAAGCAACTATGGCCATCTAGGACATGGTTATGGACACGATATCGAATAAAGCGAAAATTCAAAAACCCATCTGTTATTGTCATTATCAAAGCACTTTCACAGAGTATTCATAATTCGTAAATAAATACAATCAAGCGCAAAACTTTACCTGCTATATCATAAATAAAGTAAGAGTATTGCAACTTCGGCTTATCAAGCATTTCTTTATTGTTTCGTTTTATTAAATTCTATTTGCTGCATTTTGTAATATTTACATAAGCCATTTTTTTATCTATTACATACACATTTTTTTGTTGCCGTTTGCAAATTTTTTGTTGTTTTTGCAGCTGCTATAGATGAGTGTTATCTGTGGAGCCATTTGCTAAAAGTTTTATCGCAACGCTTAAAATCAAGTTGCGAGTGGGGTCAGTTGTAGCAACGACAGAGAAATAAACAAAAACCGAAGCTAGTAAATAAATAAATAAACTGTTTTCCAAACCATTTTAAGCACCATATTTTGTAAAAAGGTTTTTGTTCTTGATGCGGACTGCAAACGCAAACTAAAACTCAATTGAAAAGTTTTCCATTTTCAGTACATAGTAGCTGAAAATTATATCAAGACGACCAGCAACACCAACCGATAGGTCAAATCAGAGCCTCAGTTTCAAATTAGCAAACATTTTACTTAGTTATCGATTTAGTTCATGAAACGGTAAAGCATTCGTACTCGACCTCGCATTGTGTGTATGTATACTCACGGTAAAGCTCAATCGTTATGTTTGTGGCCACATATTTCTTGTGGAAATTGCTGGCCTGGCAGGTGTAGACCGCATGCTGGTGGATGCGTGACAAGTTGCGCACCACCAGTTTGCTGTTGATGGTCCCATCGTATGTATAATCGACAACGCTGTTCTGAAGTTGTCCATTCATCAGCCAGGTGACAGTTGGTGGCGGCGAGCCTGTACAGAGAGGGGAATAACAAAGGAAATTCAGTTAAAGTCTCTTAAATATTACTGTAATTTTTGATTTGAGTTTAATAAGTGTGTGTAAATTGTACATTGTGTTCGACAATTTTTTAAATAGGTCAATTTGCTCAAATGAGATTTTATTCAGACTTATAATGTTGAAATGTTACTTTCACTTTATAAATTTATTTCTGAGTGATTAGGAAGAATGACTGCTTACAATTGTGGAGTTGGAGAGAGTCTCTAATTTAGTCTCACTTATGTTACGCTAGTTAACTAGTCGTTCTTGTTGTTATTGTTGTTGTTCTTGTCGTTGGCGTGGCACTTAAATCAGCACACATTACTCATACGCAGCGTGTGGCACTTGGCCGCTCTTAACGACTTCAACTTAATCAAGCACTGAAATTAGCTTTTGTGTGCGTATATGAGCGCACATTAAATTAATAGCTACGGGTAGGCTATGCCAAGTGCACGTCTAGATATACACTGTTCAAAAGGCGGAAAAAAATAGCCGAGTTGAGGATTTGGGACATGTGACATTTGAGTTGTAACAGCTCTATAATTAGCAGTGTTATCACTACTGCGAATTAAGGTATATGTCTGGGCAATTGAATTATTTGACACTTAATCCCACAAATATATACACTACTTTCATTGACGTTCTTTTTCTATATGCGATTTTACGGCGAGTATATCGAAATGAAGAAAATTTATTTTGTTTAAGAAAAGGACTACATATTATGAGCGGAATTATGTTCTGTGTATTCTATTGTTTGTTATTGCCAAGTGCCATTAAATCCACCTGGAAATTCAGCAAAACTAACAGACGGCTACTGCACTTGATACCTATGAAAAATGCGACACTCACACACACATACGAAAGCATTCATACATTCGAATATAGTAAGGGCACATTACTTTGATTAATAACTGCCATTTGGTTGAGTTTTATGTTGTTTATGAAAATATTTCACACACTCAAACGAACGAAAAACTCCCACTCTCTGTCTTCCTTTTTCTCTATCTCTACATACACTTACAAGTGTATGTGTGAGTGTGTTTTGGGGTCGCAACATTTTTATGCATGCCGTTCTGTGTGTATGTGTGTGTGAGTAGATTAGCGCATGTGTAGCATGCGGCTTAATGGTCGCCTGTGATTTATTAGCCTGACATCCAGAAAAATAACTGAGCAAGAGAAATAGAGAAAAGTAAGCAAGGGAATGGGAGAGCATACAAAAATTGAGAACAGCCCAAATTTGATTTGGCAATGCAATTTTTTATTTTGTAGTTCAACTGCTGCGCACAACTTAAAGCAATTGAAGTGATTGCTGCAAGTTGGCCACGTGCCACGTGCTGCTGGGGCAATGTGCGTGCAATTTTCACATAAATTTAGTTAATTTGCGTCGGTACAACCACACTCAACGCTGTTGGCCTCCACCACGCAGCCATTTCAAGAAATTTAATTAACGTCCAGACGTTTGTTGCAACTTGCCAGAACCCAACTGGTACACTGGCGCACATTCAGCCAACCACCCAACCAACCACCTACTCAACGCACCACCTAAGCCGCACACCACACCACACCACACCGCCAGCCTCAACCCGTTGGCCATTGTCTTTTATGACGACCATTTGCCATGTTTATCGTTCAACTCAACTTTTGCTTTCACTTTAAAGCTTGGCCAGCTGTCCTCAGCTTTTCTAATGTCAACACAAGGTGCCAACATACAAGTACCGACTCACACTTACACTTACACTTACACGCACACATCCACACTTTTTATATGCGATATGTGCGGCTTTCAGCAAGTTACTTGCATTGTGGTGTTTCAGTTTGTAGGTCAACCTTTAAATACCCTATGATTGCAAAATATTAAAGCGCAACTGGCCAGGAGATATATCGATGGGATTTCATGACAATATGAAGAAAATAAGCACTATTTTCTAATTCAAATATTATAAGGAATGAAGTAATTAAGTACTGAGTATCTTGTAGTTTTGTAACGCATTGCTTAATTTTTCTGTTTTAAATGCAGTGCCAGTTTTAGAGTCGTCTAAAATGGGTTTTTGTGCCAGATTTGCTTTGTCACGACCTCTCGTGGAAACCCCTTCCCCCCTTTTTTTGGCAGTCCTAATGAGCGGCATTCAAATGCGTGCTAGTTTCTTTCAGCTAAGTTACTGCAAACTTAAAGCCGCCGTTGCATACTTTCGAGCGCTCGCCTCACTCTACACTCACTTTAGCACTTTTCCACACTTCGGCTGGCTGAATTCTTCCTTTTCTCTTCTGCTTCTTCTTGCTTATTGTGCCTGTTTCTCACACATACACTGCTGATCTAAATATGTGTATGTGTGTGTGTGTATTTTGGACTTGTCTTAGTTATGCAATGCTAAAATATTTGCTTGTTTAGTTTTGCATATCTTTGCATCTGCTGCAGCTGTAACTGCAACTGTGTGTGTGCGTGAGTATGTGTGGGTGAAAAGGGAGTTGCAAGACAGAAAGCACAATGTGCAGGCAAACAAAAAACTCTACTTATGTATATATGTATAAGATACAACAACTACAACGACGATAACAACGACTGCTGCTGCTGCTGATAGCTACAAAAATGCAATGCCACATAAATATTTTTTATTTTATTTTTTCTCTTCTACACTTTCAGTTGTCTCTCTTTCTGGGTCTCCCCCTCTTTTTCTTTAGTATATTCGTGTGATGTTTGGCATTTGGCTTTTTGTGCCCAGTGACCAAACGACCATTGAGGAAGTTGTAAAATAAATTTAAAGACTACTTCTGCTAGCTGCTTTAAGGAATTGCGAGACAAAGACAAACAAAAACAGGAACCTACTTGCTTTCAATCTCTTTTTGAATTGCCAAGTTGTCATTTGGCTAGACAAGGGAGAATAAAGCCCGTTCTTTTTGCTCCCTATGCCCTCTGAGTTTTTTCGCATTTTGTTATAACAATTAGAGACATCTGTAAGACATCTAGAAGTTTCGAGGATAGCGCAAGGGAAGCGAACTTTGTAGGCATGAAATATGATAGAAACTGTTATGATGATGACATTCTTTAATTAGACAGGACTACTGACTTTTGGGTGGACATAGATGCTCGGCAATAATTTCTGGTAATATAATTCGCAAAAGGCGGTAACGTGATCGGTCTACTCTACTATTTTATTACTACAGCCTTGACTGTATCTCCCAAATACACCCCAGTTCGGGATAATCCTTCACCTCTTTCCGTGTGGTCGCCCATGTGATCTAATTCAACTGACAAGCGGCGGCTAATACCACAAATTTGTCTATAAATAGACACTGAATTTAAAGGCCATCGCAATAAGTGAAAAATGAGTGGAAAGTTATGCAAGACAACAACAAAGAACAATAAAAACAGCTGCGAAATTTGTGGCATGCATTTTGCAGCAAAGCTTTCTCCCTTTAGTTTCGTTTTGCTTTGTGGTAAACAATTTCTTGCCTGGTCTCCATATTGTTACATTTCCGTGCTCAAAATGTGGAAAAGAAATTTTTTTTACAAATATGCACACAATTTTGTAGCCATCAACCTGGCCATGACAAGAAGGGGTGTAGAGGATGTGGCGTAATAATAAAAAAAAACATTTTTACTATGTCAGCCGCGCACTTAGGCAAAAGCGGAAAACGCCTGCACTTCCGTTCGCCACACACTCACACACTGACAGCCCACAATTGTTGTTGCTTTGAAAGTATTGTGGGCTTTAGAATATGTATGTGGCAACGTTTTAGGCAAAAGCCGCCGCGTGTAAAATTCATGACGTGCCAAAAAGTAGGCAACGCGAAATGTTATGCATTAGTAGCCAGTCAGCCGAGTCAGTCCATTTGGCCAGGAGTTACCAGTTACCATGTTACCACATTACCAACTAGCAACAATGCTATATTATTCTTTGTGATGCCGACTTATAGATTGCTTTAGAGGGGTGGGGGGTAATTTTTAGAACCCTCGCAGACTGTGTGCGGCTTTTATAACTTTATTTCGACATTCAAACATTTGGCGTTGGCGTGTCGCGCTCATTTGCAACTGCTGCTAGTCTCTTCCGCTTTGGCAGCACCCATCACTCCCTTTAGCGGCTAACTGCAATAAAAATTTAGTGCTCCTTTGTCGATTTTGCACTCCCTTAAGCTCCGGGTAACCAAAAATAAAAGTACTTGGACTTGGAGTAGGCGCAGTTATTGCCATATCCATCATCTACTCCAATTTTGACTTACTTCTGTTGATTGCATTTCTTTAAGTATCAACTTAGACTCTGAACTTCTCAATTCTTATAATGGACATTGCATGTTGAGTTTCAGTCTTCGTTTCATTTCGCTTCGTTTCGCTTTTTTTTACCTCTTCTTGTTTCTGTCTTTCGTTGCCTGGCCTGCTCAGCATATTGCCAACATTTGCTTGTAATTTATTTCCGGTTTTATTTGCCATTTAATAGGATATATTTACAAATTGACACATTATTCCAAAAGTACTTTAAAGTAAAATGCCTAAATTTGAAGATGGACTATTTTGGTAAATTAATAAAAGAACTGTCTATAATTTGAGATTGTTAGGCAATCATAATTTAAACTTGATAATTATTAATAATTTAAATATTCCATTTACTAACCGATCTAATATTTATCATGAGTCTAATCGCTTTAGCTCTTAGCTGTCAACAGTCTTGACCCAACTTGCAGGCAACTTCAAGCCAACATTTAGGTATTGCCTTCTCCTATCCCAGCTCACCGCATTTGCGTTTCATGTTGTCAACAACTGTTGGTTGTGTATAGTCGAATTTGTAGTTTTATATGGTGGTACATTTAGTAACATTTTCTTGGCCCCGTTTAATTGGCACACACCACAATTTGAACGCTCAATTTTTTTTTCTTTTAGTTGTTTGTGGTTCTTTTTGGTAGGAAAGTGAGGGCAAAAAGGGCAAGTTAACCAGTTTAACCGGCCAAGCAACAACAAGAGGCAACTGCCCAGTTGACAGTTTCGAGTGCAGTTTTCTTGCTGGTGATTTATTTTATGTCAACGTTGACATGTCAAACCATTCAAAGTGGTTTCGCTTCCGTTTTTCCGAGAGTTTCCCCAGTTCACAGTAGTTCACAGTCCGCAGCGATAAAGCACGCGATTGCTCTACTTGTTATTCTTACAGCTGCTGTTGTTTTTCTTGTTGTTCTTGTTATTGTTCTAAGTGAGTGTGACTTACTTACAGTGAGTGTAAGCTATTGTTGTTTGCGCACTGTTTGAAATAAAACTCCCGGAATGCTTCACACAATGCCCATCGCCGACTTTTCTTTCACACTGTCAGCTCTTACTCTTTTCTTTCTTTTTGAAATTCATTATCAACAATTGACTTAAGTGTTAAATTACACACATACACAACCACAAATAAATATGTATATACATATAAATGTATCGTGCTGTTACTGTTATCAGCTTGTCGACCATGTTTCAATGCTACCAAAATGCCTGTTGACTGCCGCTTGCCCCTCCTATTTACTTAACAATTGTTTGACTAGGCTCAAAGGCCGCACTTTCTTTGATTCTTTTCATTTCCTTTACACCCCGAATAAGCCCTCCTCCTCCTCCCCATCCCCTTTTTCAGTTGCATGGTTTTAATCCTTTTGTGTGCCTTGTATATTTGAGAAATTGACTTCGGCGTGCTCTTTGCCATTTGCCATTCGCTTCAATTGGCTTTTTGTTCGTCGACTTTTGTTGTCCCTCCTCACAATTGAACGTTATTTGACTTATTTATTATTTTTTGTTTATAACACGAACCATTGTTTGTTGGCCACAAGCCCCTAACTCCCGACACGTCTCCTCATCGACCAAGTTCAGCATTTTCGATTTTAATTTCGGATAAGTTTCGTTCACGAAATTTATGATTTAACAATGCTTGTAAACTTTAATTGCTGGTTGTACTTAAAAGAGTCGACCCAAGAAAAAGTTGCATTTGTTTTCTACTCACCGCCAAAGACAACGCAGGTGACTTCCAGGCTGCCGCCCTCCTCATAAGGACCTGCACGGGAATCGATTCGCATGCGACGCTCATTGTAAATATTCGGCTGCTGCGGGGGCACTGTAAAAAAGGACAGCAGGTTTATGAGTAAAAGAACTCCATTTGCCCATCAATAACGTTCTCGCATTCTGAGCCGTAAATCAAAAATAATTTGTGCATTTTTAAAATTTGAAACAGAATGCACTTAGTATAGCCTAAATATGAACATATGCACATATGCACACTGTGTTTTTGCATATTTAATTTTGAGTTTTGCGGTCAACCAAAAAATCATTTCAGCTAATTTTTGTGCTCACAAAAAGGCAGAATCATTTTTTTAAACAAATATTCATCTTTTTGCAAATTTTAAACTAAATAGAACAATATTTATTTTTAAATAATACAGTAAATTAAATTGGTAATTTTTAGTTTTAAAATTGCTGCTCAAATATAAATAGAAAAAAAATTTAAAAACATGTATTTAAATATTTATTTAATATATACTTAAATTTTAAAATGTATTTTTATATGGCTTCTAATAAAGTAAGAACATAAAACAATTGCCACACTTATTAACGTTGAAAATTTAATCTAATAAATTATGAAATCTCTAAATTTGTGTAATTAAAATAATATTAGCCCTGCATTGAAGCTAAATAGTATATTGTTAGGTATTGTCTCTTAAAATAAATCAATTTGTTATACGCACCAACAACTTCCAGATTGACGTTGCTGTTTCTGGTCTGCGATAGCTTGAAGTCCACGCGACAGCGAAAGTTGCCCGCATCCTTTTCCTATTTGAAGCACAACAGAGAAGAGAACAACAAAAAATTCAATTATAAAATTCGTGTATTGTTGACACTTTGGCTTTAGATCTGGCTCTGGCTATTCTGGGTTGCCTACCTTAACCGGATTTATAATCAATTCCGCTGGCTCCTTGTGCGTGCGAAAGACGGCCCGGTCCTCGAGGACCTCCTCATCGCGCCAGTGCGAAGGTGTGCCCGCGTGTGCGCCACGTGTGTCATAGCTGTCAAAAGATAAATGCATGAGGCAGGTTCCAGGCTTCAGATTGACGCTGTGTTGCTTACGCAACGCAACGCGACTCACCTGTAAATAGGCAAATTGTTCTTGTACCAGACGACCAGCAACACTTTGTCATCCGGCAAACTGGAGCCCACATCGCATTTGATTTGTGCCGAATTATTGACAAGCACGCGCAAGATTTCACCATCTGCAAAGATATCAAAAATTTATGTAAATTTATTAAAATACATGAATTCATTTATGTATACATTAAATATGATATTTGCAATTTCTGGACTAATCATAAAGTTAAAATTGAATACCTAATTTCAGCTATGACCACGTTTTGACCAAGCAAACCAAATGCTGTCAATTATAATAACTCTTGCTTAAATTATTTATTATTTAAGTTCTGCAATATTGTGGCAACTAGTTGGCTGTCCATTTGCTTTGGTCAGGGTTCAGCGGTTCAACGGTTTCATAATGCGCCTAAAGTAGACAAATCTGGCAATTGTGGTCGTGTCACTGGAATAGTTTCATGCGCTTAATGCAGCCACATCATTTGGCTAAGCTTTAAAATATCGATCGAGTGACCAGCTAGTGGCCAGAAAACGACAAAAACAACAACGACAAAAACAGAAGCAAAAAATCAAATTTAAAAAAAAAAAAGGAAACAAAATCACAACATCCATAGAGGCGGCCACATAATGCGCCAATGTGCCGCAAAAACCCGGCCAAAGCCGCCGCACGTGAGGGAAGCTGGATGAGGTGATTACCCAGCCGCATGCGGATTACAAAATGGCAGCCATTTTCATGTTTTTCCCGCTATACACATATATGTGTATATGTGTGTATCTCGGTCTGTGTGCTTATGTGTGTATTTGTGTATGCGCTAAAAATGCAATGCGTACTCGTATAACGTGGCAGAAAAACGAATGAAACTAAAGAGCCAACAACCACAACAGTAGCTTGAACTACAATAACAACAACGACAACGACGACAACTACAAAAATAACAACAACTACTGCGAATTGCGAACTACGGTTGGGGAATAGAATGAAGCAAACTGGCAGAAATCGCCTTGGGCTGGGCTTTTGTTTCTAATTTTGCACTTGTGTGCGCAATGGCCTGTCCTGCAAAGACAGGCCTACTCGTAGACACCCCCATCATACATACTTGTACGTAGGGTGTCAGGCATCACTCGGTTGGGGGCCCGGAAGGCACTGCGTCACTTTGTCCACAAACAAACGGGCGACCACATGATAAATAATCGATAAATTATGTGGACACATGTTTAATCTAGCATGAAATGGAATCATTTCCCTTCAATTTGTTGTTACCCAACCAAGCAGCCAGCCAAATACAACAAAAACAACAACAACAGACACAATGGCAATAGAAATAACAGCAAAGTATAAATGTTATTCCCAGCATAGAGAAAGATTGATACTCTTGTAGAATGCTAACTTAAATACCAAATTCATCTTTGAGTATTGCTGGGATATCCCAAACAACAACTAAGATTTTCATACTAAACCTTCGACCGATCAGCTGTATAATCCGATCGAAGTGGTAAATTTATTTGTTTATTTTTAAAATTATTTAGTTATTTTCTTATTGATTTATTTATTTATTTATTTATTTTATTATTATTTATTATTGCTTTACATATTTCGTCACAAAATTATAATACCCTCTTCAAGAGTAAATAAAAATTTGGACAACAGATGTGCATTAAATGAAATTGGTGCGGGGACGGCTAATTTAAATACAAATAATGAGCAGATTATAAATGCCAGCCAGCACTGCAGGCAGCGCAAAAGTTTGCATGAAGGGGCCCTCCAAACTGAATTATTGCGTATACGCCATGTTAAACTCAGTTGGACATACATACTTGACACACGCACACACAAGCAACAAAAACAACAACAACGAATAGCAACTTGTGGCCCAGTGACCGCACACAGCAATTACAGTTGCCCACCTCACCGCACCTGGTATCTCGCATCTCTATGTACAGACTCGTAATGATAGATTTATCATTTGCTTAATTGCATGACTTGCAACACGGCTTTAAGGCTGAAATGGCAGACATCTAAGTGTTGTTTATTAATAATTTATTTAATTACCAGTCAGTTTATTAAATGTAGCTTCAGTCAAACATATTAAATGTATATACAAAGCTTCTTAAGGTGTCTGACTGATTAGCCACCTTGACTGGCAAATGCGTTATCGACGTTAAGTCAAGTATTAATTCGATTCGAAATTTATTTACATTTCATATTTACATTAAGATTAATATAATTTACGATTTTATTAATCCAAGTTCTTCTTTAAATACTTGTAATCTATTTATGACCTTTAGTCTTTACTACATTAGTCACTTATTTAAACTAAATGGTGTATAACTATTTATTGATATCTCAATTTATGTAGTACCACATTACTTGTAAGTTGGCTTGTAGCAGGTCTTAATATTTCGCAGGCCAACTTTTGTCATAACTAACTCAAAGTGCCACTAATTACATTTAACTTTACTTGTCTCTCACTCTTTTTCCCTCTTCTGTATCTCTCTCTATCTCGCATTCTCTGTGCTCTTGCTTATCTTCATGCTGTGCAAAATACAATAGCCATTGAGAACAACGACAATAGCAATGTTGTTGCTTTTTGGAAACGAACCACTTGCTGTGGATGCTGGTGTTGCTTCTGCTTTGTTGTTGTTCTTGTTCTTGCTCTTGTTATTATTATATTTGTCCACCATTGTTACTGTCTGCTTTAATGTAATTGAACATTTTCTAATTGACACTTGTCACTGGCAAAAACATTTTCACAACTTCATTTTGACGCATTTATACACACATTTATTTCAATTTCCTCAACAACAAAAGAAGCAGCAGCAGCATCACCCACCACCGCAACCACTAGCAACAACAAGAACAACAACAACAATCAGAAGAACAACAACAACTATCACACACAAACAGAATAAAGTTGTAGCACAATGGCAGCTGCTTGACAATGCTACACGAAACGTGGCTTGGAATTTATTGCGATGGCATCACACAGCGAGGTAAAATCCCATAGGGAGAGGGCGAATTGGAAGATTGCCACTAAATGCAGGCAAAAGAAAAAGTTCTCGCATGTGCAGCAGAAGCAGCAGCAGCAACAGCAACTGATAGTCAGGTGTAGCAATCTGGCCATTGCATCCTCATCCTCATGCACTTTCTCGTCCTTGGCAGTTCTCAACTCCAGCTAAACGGGCACTGCAACTAAATACAAAAACCACGTGACAATGTTTTTAGAGCTGCTGCAGTGAATGCGGCCAAAGAGTCAGAGAAAGACAGAGATGGAATTTGTAAACAACAGCGTGGGTAACAGACAAAAAAGCAACCCAGACGAAGCAGAAGCTATGTGTTGGCAATACCACATGGCTAAATGAAAACCACATTGGCATGCATCAAGATGAGTTAATGCTCAGAAAAAACCGAACAAAGCCAGCAACTAATTTTGGATAACTAGGCGTACGCGTGATAAGTTAGAATTGCACAAAGTAAAATGCTTTAAACTTGCAAACATAGCAATCAGAATAAAAGCACATTGTTTTAAAATTGATCTTATTTGCTGGCAATGATGATTAGTTATAGCTTATAGCTTTAACTCTAGCAGCCATTGGCAATGCGTAATATGATAGAATTAAGCATCCTTGCTTCAATCGTTATCATAAAAGGCAGACAGTTAAGCAGTCGCCTGTCAACTGCTTGAAATTTACACTCGCAGGATTTGAATTCAGGAAGCAGCTTGGCTGGTAGGACTGGACTGCATTGCAATGATAATGTCAAAACTTTGTTATTAGAAGCTTAACAAGCATCCTTAAACTTTGCTCTGCTCCCGCAGATACTAATATTACAAGGATACAAAAATATATTTAA
The DNA here is from genome assembly GCA_963924055.1 of Drosophila limbata. Lineage (NCBI taxonomy): Eukaryota > Metazoa > Arthropoda > Insecta > Diptera > Drosophilidae > Drosophila > Drosophila limbata. Next base: position 13,238,484 of record OZ001352.1, on the reverse strand, counting down.
AAAGTTGCTAAATATTAATATGATTTAAATTATGAGCCACAAAAAGGTTTGATTTATGATAAAAACAATTACTCAAACATTGTGCACATCCTGTCCAAAAACACTAACTTTCGGATTGTTCAATCCACATGACATGCTAAAAGTCTTTTTAGTTTTTAGCTGACGGACATCGTTAGGACAAATTCTTGTCAAGTTAAAAGGAATTCCACTAATGCGGAATGTTGAAAAGAAAAAAGAAAAAAAAGGTAATTCAGCCAAATGAAACTCAAATAGCTGCCGACAAGCCAGAATATTGTTTGCACAGAAAGTTGGCATAAATTCGTTATTTGCTCTAAAAGTACAGTCTGATAAGCTGAGCATAAATCACAATTTCGATGCAATGTAAAATATGCTACGATTGCGACACGTTTCTTGCCAAGTTCCTAGCCAAAGTTTATTAAACGTCTCGCGACTTTAGCAATAATTTCGATTTGGGCATGCAATAAATTTGCTTTAATGTGCAATTTATGGGACACCATTTAATTAGTTTCAGTTCAGACTCAGGTCCCGACCAAATTGATGTTGACAGAGATTATTGGCTGGGCACGTAATGCCCGTGTAGCTACCAAACCAATCCAAACCCCTCAGGTCCTTCTCCCCCTTTTGACAGTGGCCCAAACTGCTAATGGCCCAAAGTTGCCGCTGGCATCTACTTTATTTGTACGTGTCGCTGGGCGACTTGTTCCCGGCCATAACTTCCGCTTTACTCCCATTGACCTCGTCAACATTTATCTAACGGTTAAATGCCTTACATGTGTGAGTCTTCCCTGTATCCACAGCCACTACCACTACGATGACTATTGCGTCTTCACACATGCTATTATTGCCCATTGTCATTGTCTAAAAGTTCTCTGCCAATGCTTTCTTTTTTTCGACTTGTCCAATTTATTTGTGTTTTGTAGTTTGCCTGGAATTTGTTGACTTTGTGTTAGTTATGATTATTGCCGTGTTTATTGCGGTTGCTGAAAAGCCCTTATCAAGATTAATTGCTGGAAAATTTGTATGCTCCCCAAACATAAGTGACACATTCGGTTAATGCCAATATCTTCGCTGGCTGGCAAATTAATTGACTGAATAGTTCACGGCTTCGAGTGACGACGGCCCTCGAACGTATCGATACAATTTACATTATTCAAATTAAATATCGTGTACATTTTTATGGGGCGTTGCCGCCAGGACTCGCAATTGAAACGTGCAATGCAAGAGAGTTGTTTGATTTGTTTTTTTAAAAGCTCGTAAAGTATTAAGGCAAATGAGGTACTAGAAAACTCTCTCGATTGAACTGTTTAAACCATACGCGGAGAGCAAAATCAATGCATACAGTCCGTAAAACTGAGTCAAGTTGTAAAATGTAAGTAAAGTTAAGTTGTTTTTGAAAATGAATTTTAAGTTCAATTTATAGCAAATATCGTAACGTAATTAGAAATATATTTAAAGTAAATTAAATAGCGAAGAGAACTTTTTAGCCAACCCCATTAGAGTTTGAGCCTCTTCATGCACTTGTGCACATCTAAAATTTCCCAGTACTTGTGAACTCCTTCCAAAAATTGTATAAATGTTTTCGAGTGCTATGCTATGCTACAACGAAGTTAAAAAAACTATTACAACATGCAAATTATAATTGCGCTATTAAAAATTGCATATTTAATGCGATACAGCAACAACAAGAACAGCAATCTGAGAGCATGAGGGCATTAGCAGAAACAAGTGGTGGGAATGTGAAAGCCGACGCCAAACTGTAACACGAATAACATTATACAATGCAACAGCAACTCTAAAAACAACAATACCAACACAATTGCAAAACAAGTGCAACAGCAAAAACAAGAGGCCTAAAGTCCTTGCAAATAGTTTAAAACATGAACGCATAAGAAGCGTTCAAAGCTTTGCGAATGTACGTGTGTGTGTATATGTATTCGTGTCCAAGCTGTTGTTGTTGTTGTTGTTTCTGGTTACTGCCTGCAGGCAGCAAAGCCTTGGCTCATTAATTATTCATTGATTAGCAACGAATGCCATTAAACATGCACCCAAAGTGCTATGCCTACTGCCTGGGAGTCTAGCGACGGGAGACTCTTGTTAGTATGTGTGTGTGAGTGTGTGTGTGTGTGTATGTGCATGCTTGTCACGCACTTTAAACTGTCATTTGTTTGACTGCTGCCATTGAAAATTGCCCAATTGTGTGATACTGCACTCATGTCATGCTGCCCAAAAGCGTGCTATAAATTTTCGAATGCTACTGTCAGGCCATCAAAGAGCACTAAACGGCTTACACTCTGTGCATATTTGGACCGGACCACTCCCACACCCACACCCACGCCCACGTTTTTACCCACTTTCCACGAGCGACAATAACAGTTAATGCTGCCGCTGTTGCTGCCTCATCCAAGGCCATGAAAATGCTCTTCAAATATTTTGTGCACAATCTTTCCTAAACGTCTAAACACTTTTTCAACAGTATTTAATCCTTCAGGGGATTACTTATGTGCATTTAATTCTCTGATGAGATCTCTCTTGATCTTTTTCCTATTTCCACCCATTTTTCCTTTTTTCGTAAGTCCTATCAACGATCTACCAGCTGATTGCAACAGATAACATTTTCAAAGAAATTTTCATCTTTCCGTATAAAAGAGCATTTAAGCTTCGGTCTGTCCATATAAACTTTTCTACTGTTTGTTGTTATTTCAGCTCGCCATTTTATTTTGTGCTGAATTTTAATTTAAATGTTTTTGGCAGCCTTTTCGGCGCTTCGAAACGAAAAAAAAAGAAAAAAGTTGCACGTCAACGGCTTTTAAGCGCTGATTTTTTGCGGAATTCGGAGGACGAAGAGTGAAGGGGCTTGATAAAAATCTGAAAATGGCCAGCAAAGCGAACATTTTTCAATGGCATTTTTTCTCGACTCCGTTGTGTGTGTGTGGGTTATAGGTGACCCTGAGCTGTGGCTTTTTTCTTTTTTTTTTGTTACACATAGAGACTTAGGTCAGGGGCTGGAAAAGAGCTCACACATACATGCAGGGGTCACACAGGACACACATGAGTTATGCAGCTGGTGCTCTGTGTGCGGCTTTTAATTTGCTTAATTTTGCGCTTAGCCGCAGCAGAGGCAGCGGTAGCTGAAACAGATGTGTTGGCGGCCACTTTGCCGCAACTGTAGCCCCTTTTCAATTTCAATGTGAAAGGATTTCATCAAGGACCTCACAGTTTTTCCTCTCGCTATCTCTGTGGCTCTGGCTAATGTGGCAACAGCTGTTAGCCATTTTTAAATGGAATTTGCGGCAGCACATTCATCTGCCATTTTGCTTTTGTGGAACATGATTAATCGCACTAATTTAAGTTGCTTGGGTCTTTTCAAAGCCGTCAGCAAACTATCACAATCATAACGAAGCAACCATGAATTGAATTGAATTACATTGAAAGCAACATGCACATGTTAATTAACAAGACATTTCAAATCTGGGATTCAACGGTGAAAGTCTAGAAAGTTCATTGGCAATTGATGTAAATTATTTGATTAGTTTATTGATTTACTGCCTCATTTAAATGATCAGAAACTCGAGTATAAATATATTAAATTAAATTGAATACAAATTTTTTTAGTAATAGTAGTTGACAGAATCAAATATAACAATGCTATCCCAAATATTTCAATATTGTTTTAAGATGAATACAATTTGCCAATAAAATTTCTGCAAATTGTTTAAATTTTATATATGTAAGTAAGGTCCTTATCAAAATTATAAGACACATCAATAATTTGTATTCCTCCCCTCGCAAAATCTTTGTCTTTTAGAATTTGATAAAAACAAAAATATAGAAAGAAAGAAAATAGAATTGGCTACGAAGTTTTACCGTTACATTTTTGTTTTTGCATTGTCTGGAGAACTTCGGCTAATTTTTCGTAAATGTGCAAGAATTTGGACTGTTTGCAACCGTATCAAAATTATAAGACATATTGAATTAAATGAAGTTTAAAGATTATCTTTCCGAATTTTTGAGTTGATTATCTCTCACATAAGTAATTTACATAAAATTAAATAAAATGGGTGGCTCCACATTGCATCGGAAGGATGAAATTGACTCCATTCTTGCCTATTCAAAGTCCGGCTGGACTGTGAGCAAGATATCAAAAGAAATCACTTGCTGTCGAACCGTAGTCGCCATTTTTTTGTAGAATCCTCAAGATTATGGTGAAAACCGAAGCACTGGTCATAAAACAATGTTAAATGACCGATATAAAAGGCGCATTATTAAGAAAGCCATTAATTCGACTGCATCCTGTGCCCATCTTGCTGCAATTACCAGCAAAAAAGTGTTATCCATGACTATTTGGAGCACTTTAAATGAGTCCGGAAACATTGTCCGAGGTGTGCACAAAAAGATTCCTCAGTTGACCCCTCATTACAAAGCTGCGCGGATTGATTTTGCTCAAAGGAACTTGAAAACGAACCGGGTATAGGTTATGAAAATGTTGTAGTGGTCTCTTGCATTTGTTATATTGTCTAATTTCCAAAAAGGTACTTTTTTCTGATGAGAAAAAATGTAATCTCGATGGACCAGAAGGTTTTCGCTATTACTGGAGCGATCTGAGAAATAAACCTCTTTATTTCTTAAAGAGAAACTGTGGTAGCGGGGCAGTAGTGGTATGGGGAGCATTTGACAAGATCGTAACGTTAAACCTGCAATTTTCCAGCTCTAGGATGAATAGTTCTGACTATATACGGATCCTAGATAATAGCTTGCTTCCATATTCAAATGAAAATTGGAAAAATCCTTCTGTTTTCATTCAGGAAAACGCCCGAATACACACAAGTCGCCCGACAACACTGTTTTTAGGGGGGTGTTCGGTCGATTTAATGAACTGGGCAGCATGCTCACCGGATCTAAATCCAATTGAAAATGTCTGGGAAATATTAACAAGGCATTTCTATAAGGAAAACGAAAGATACGAAAATTTTAATGAGCTCAAAACATCATCAATAAGGGAATGGGGTCAGATAGACTCGAAATTATTGATAAAGCTGTCAGATTCCATGAAGATGAGAATTTTTGATGTTGACAGATGCCAAGGATCTTTGATAGATCGCTAAACTATCGAAATTCAATGACTTAAGTAGATATTTTTAGCATATAAGTACATTAAACCAGACATGTCTTATAATTTTGATATGGTTGAAAATCCCACTTTTTGTTATTATTTTAAAAATAAGTAACAACACTTAATATTTTGAAATAAAAGGTGTTGAAACACTTTAGTATTTGTTTATGAAGTATGTTGATGTGTTTTTTTATTACCTAGATTGCGTATCATGAAAAATATTTAAAGAAATCGAAGTGTCTTATAATTTTGATAAGGACCTTATGTATGTATGCTGACAATTAGCATTTATGTATTACGTGTGTTTTTTATACGCTGGGGAAGTGTATTAAGTTTGTGCAAATTATGAAACAAGGAGAAAGAAGCATCTCCGACCCCATAAAGTATATATATTCTTGATCAGCATCAACAGCCGAGTCGATATAGCCATGTCCGTCTGTCCGTATCGGATCGGATCTCAGAGATGGTAAGAACTAGGACCACCAAATTTTGAATGAAGACTCCAGCGAAACGGGAGATCGGGGTTCGAGTCTCGGTCCGTTCGATGCAATCATTTTTAATTACTTAATATTTTCCGTTTATTTGAATTGTCAGTCTAATTTTTTTTAGTGTCTAAAAATATTTTTACTTTTAATAAATTTTAAAAACTTAAAGATAACGTACAAATGGGTTAAAATCACTCATTCATATTATATATGTAAGTAGCTGCCATAAAAACGATAGGTCGATAATTAAGGATTATTATGGGAATGACATGGGCATCAAATCTTCGGCGTGCCGGGGCCTAGGCTCAGGGTATATTACTGTCGAGTGCACTTGACTGTTCCGCTTGTTTTGTTTGTGAGCAAGCAGTATAATGGAAAAAGGACGAGTACAATTGCCATATTTTGATGCAATCGCTAACACACACGAGAGCCACACACTCCCAAAAACAGACCGACAGACAGACAAACAGAGAATTCATTGCCGGCATATCCCCCGGCAATCTGTGTCAGCTTCTACTAGCCTCGAAATTGATTTCATTAATATTTCAAAAGGTTTGCCTGTCACACATCTATGTGCATGTGTGTATATCTCAGCGGATGTGTGTGTGTGAGTGTCTGTGAGTGTGGAGGGTGAATACGGTAGCTTAAATGGTTGTTCGTGGTGTCTGCGTATCAATTAACCTGTCTAACACTTTGTTGTGGTTACCACTTCTGAAAGCATGTGACACTTACGGCACACTTGATTAAAAATTGGAAAAAATTACATTACGTATACGGTCCGTAGTACAATCGAGACGTGATATTCCGACAGACCGTGAGTTTAATTGACAATTTTGTGTGTTGTTTATTGATATTTGAAATACAATTGAGGTTTCATACGATTTATTTATTTTTTGTTAAATTTCCCAAATTGGTTTAGTTATTGGTTTAATCAAGTTGGGGAAAAACATATTTGAAAACCTGAAGACCGCAACTTTAAGTAAGGCAGAAGAGAACGGAAGCTATGGTTAGGCGGGACAAATAGCAAAAGTGAGATTGAGATTGGAAAGGATAGGGGGAGGAAATTCAGCTGACCTTGCAAAAGGACCTCAGACAGAAATCAAAAGGCAGTTGAAATTGGCCAACGCAGCAAAAGTATACCGAAACTTATGCAAAGAAAGGAGACAAGTTCAACGTACCAAAAGAACATGACCAGACAGCAAAAGCCAAGAAAATGCCGGCATTTGTTTATGTACGAGTGTGTTTGTGTGTTTTTGTGTGTGTGTGTGGTCTTGTGTTTGACTTTCAGCTTGCAGCTAAATTGTTATCAGCTCGTATTTTAATAATGGCCAGCTTAAAGTGTAGGACAAGAAAAATGTTTGCCAACAAAGAGGCTGACAACAAAAGATGTCCAAAGAAAATGTGAGAAAATCATTAAAAATTGTGTAGATAAAGACGAACAGACAGACAGTCAGACAGAGGAACAGACAAGTGTATATAGCCCAGGTGAGTATCAAACGGAGCACATGCCGAGTATTAAGCAAAGGCCAAATTAATATGTCTCCAGATACAATACAGAATGACGGAGATGGAGATGGAGCAAGACAGGACATTGGACGACAGGAAACTTCTGGACAAGATGTATGGCAGGCAGTTATCACAGCAGGAGCCGGGCAACCAGGACAACCAGGCTACGGCAGATGACATTAGTAGTTAGTTGCTAAAAGTAAGCATATAAGAATAAATGTAGACGACGGAAATGTCAGAGCATAAGCTGAGAGCTTGACAGGATTTTCTTGGTCTATCCTTCTCGTTGCAGTTACTTGATGATGACGACTTATGACACTCGAGTCTAATTTACAAGCTCTACAAAAAGTGCAGGCTGTCTTGGATGCTGATGCAATGGTAATAAACAGTTGCACAGTTAGACAACCAGCTGACGTGGATGGAGCTGACTGAGTGCCCCCAAGTGCTGCCATGATCCTAATGAAGTATGCCAAGTTACACGTTATTATAAACACTCGCACTCATCCCACTGACAGCCATTAAGAATCTTCAAGTGGCATTTGTTGTCAAGGTAACGAATATATCCCATCCCATCAAGTACATTAACTTACTGCAGCTGTACCTGATGCCGATGGTAAATCTCTACTCTGTAAAGTACAACAGCAGGCCTGCGCTTTAAAAAGGGTGAGCTCAGCAACCACATCGAGTTGGAATTGCAAAAAGAAGATGGTTAAGAGAGATTAGGAAAGGGCAACCCTTTTTAGCCATCACTTTCTTTGTTGTCTTTTTATCACAATTTGTCCCAACTCTGACGCAATCTTTTAAGTATTTGAACTCTTATATAAAATATTAGCTTTTTATACAGAATAATAAATGCTTTATTTCCGAATATTTATTTTAAATACTAGTTAAGTTTTATTAAAGTATTTTAAGATGGAAATAATATATTATATGAAATATAAAAGTTGCTTAAATTTATTTCTGAGAAACTAACTAGATTGTATTACTTGAAACTGATTCGATTCTTTTCCTTTCTTTAATGCACCTCACAATAGTTTTCATTTATTTTAGAATAATAATAATGATAAACTTTCGATCAAAAAACATCATTCAGTAGGCTTAGCAGAAATAAGAAACGAAGTTTTATTCGTAAAGGCAAAAAAAATGTCAGCACAACACAAATAATAACAGAAAGTAGGGATGATTTTCCCGGAAAACCACATAAAAACGTAATGCAGAATAATAAGTGGTTTGGAAAATGTATTTCATCAATTTGAAAGTAAATTGTTTGGAGAATACAATGCAACAGCAGTAACAATAACATCGCCAAGACTATAAACAGCTTAACTTAAACACGCACAACGCACATATTCAAGTGTACATATACACATGTGAGTGTTTGTATAAGTATAATGAAACGGGAAGTTGTGACTGAGAGTAGAATTTGCTGTTGAGACGGCTAAAGAAATCGATTATGCTTAAATCCGTTGTTAAAGCTGCCTCGAAATAGGTAAATACATAAGTGATATACGATCCAGCACTGCTCAGTAAAGTATGCTCTGCTAACGGAGACAAATGGCGACTGCAACAGCAGAACTACAACTTGAGCTGCATATTACGCATACGTCGCGTGGGCAGCGCATATCTTCACGCACACTACAAACATGGCAAACAGCCAACACCCAGTGGATAGACTGAGTTCGGGGCAAGCTCAGCTCACACAGCTTCTGCCAGATAAACACGCTCTGCAACCTAGAAAGTTGCCGTCGCTGTTGCAATTTCTATTGCAGCTGTTGTTGTTGTTGTTTGTGGTGGTGGTGGTGTTGGTGTTAGTGGATCGTCGAGTAGTACATGTGTAAATTACGAGTTTCTCACAAAAGTTGCAACACAGGCGTTGGATCGGACAAGGACAGAGACAGAGGGAGTAGCAGTAGCCTGACTTGACTGCCTGCCTGGTACTCGTACTACCGTAGTGTCTTGTTGCCCAGTGAGGCAGTCAGGCAGTTGCCCTTGCACAGATACAGAAACATGCTCTAAAAGTGGCTAAAAGTGTACGTAAAAATGCATGATATATGGTAAATGTTTTGTGGCATTTTTGGCTTAGTTTGCACCTCTTAACTGACGCTTATATCTGCCAGAGTATATGCTACTGCTGCTACTTCCACTGCTGCTTGTAGCTGTATCTCGGGGCAAACATAATGCATACAAATTGTGGCATTTTGTGCGCTGGTCTGCTCTGCATTTAAGCATTGAACATGACATTTAACGAATGTCATTGATAAGGGCATGTTAAGGAGTGTAGTGTGCACTTGTTAGCCAAGCTGAGCCAACTGCGTTTCCTGCTTAAGCTACGGCTCGCTAGTTATATATATACACAAGACTGAAGGAAAATAAGGTGTGGCCTGGTCGAAGCCCCTTTTCAACTGAAATAATCAACCATTTTAAAGCGTAAAAAGACTCGAAGCTTTTCCCTGAACAACTTTAAGTTACCTGTTTATTCAACATACTTGGCCCAAGGCCAAGGCACTTAGTAAACTTTCTCAAATGCTAAGCAGCAGCAACAATTGGCTCTCATTTTTCTCACATAAATCAGGCTGAAAATTGAGCAGCAAAGGGAATAAATATGCGCATAAATAGACTTGCCACCAGCCTCAAAACCGCAAAAATCTTAAGCCACTGACGCTGTGGTCCTGTGATGCTGTGATGCTCTGCTCAGCTCTCCACCACTTCAACAAAGTTGGAGGCAACTTTTGTGTAATAGAAATTGTACACTAAAATTGAATTATCTTTTGACCGAGGCACAATTTAAAAATTACTCGCTTGGAAAATTCAATCAGCAAACGGGCATCGCAGCAGCAACAACACAGCAAAAACAAGCACACCTTTTTATCCCTCCTGTGCCGCCTTCGAGCTTCTACCTGCCATACTAAAACCCACATCTTCTACCGCTCGCCTGTACAGTTTTTAGGTATCTGTGAGTGTGTGTGTGTGTGTGTGTGGTTCGAAAGTAAATAAATAAAATAAAACGGTAGCAATTGCGGCAGAAAGCAATTTTGGCACACACACACACACATACACAGACAAAATGACTTTAAGAGGCAGCCAAAAATGCTTAAGATGCCGCCAAGTCCAGGCAAAAAAAAGAGAATGTACAACATTTTTTCTTGTTGTTTTTCGGCTGCGTCTTTTTTGCACAAAGGCTTCGAGGAATGCTTTGCCATGCTGTTGCTGGTTATGTTGACTTAAGCTTTAAGCTGCTCAACTGAAGCGCGAAACGGCAATTTGTGCCTGTTGTTTGCCGCCCGTCACTAACATCCCAATCCCCTCTTTTATCCATGTGGCTAACCATTTGGGCCGCGGGCCGTTCGCACGCATTAGCGCCGCTAGGCCGGCAACGAAAAAATCAAATTCACTTTGCAAGCCTGGCCAGAATACCCAACTAACTAAATAAGCATTTCTTTTAAAGCTTGTACTGACGAGCTGTGCGTGGAACTGTGTGAGTGGGAGAGACTGAGAATGAGAGTGAAAGTGAGATCGACAGGAGTAAGTGCGAGCGTTGCATGTTAGCAGTTTGTTAGTTTTTTTTTCACTTATTAGTTGGCGCCTTCATGACGACCACACGCACAGGTTGGATCAAATTATTTTAATAAATCTAATTTCTAACTTTAATATGCTCACAAATATTGTACATTTTGGCGTATGCGTAATTTCAACTTGAAGATGCCAAAAGAAGCGAGAGCTCATTACATTTTTGGAAGTCACGGAATGACGAGAAATTTTCCGTTTTCCCAGCCTTCACCCAATATGCTCATATCTCGCACTTTTATTTTCTTACTCGTACTGTTTGCGTATGAAAATCTCATAGAGTTGCTTTTAAGCGCTCTTAATCCTGCTTATTTTTACACTTACCACAAGAGCAAGAGGACTGTGAATTCGGGTTACTGGCATGGCTAAGCTATCGCTCGATACCAACAAAAAAAGGGAAGAAGGTATGTGACACACGTCTATACACGCACACACCTATGCTCCATATCATTACACGAGCAATGCCGGGTAATGGCTTTGTCTGTAAGTAGCTTGTGATTGAATTGAGCCAAGAGCCAACCCAACTGCCAACATCTCATTTGCCACGCTCCCGTCGCACACCTGACAATTGTTGTCCTCACTCTCATTCTGTATGTGTATTTGAATCTGTATCTGAGTGTATCCATGAGGGAGCGTGTGAGTCTGGGTGTAAAAAGGAAATGAAAAATGAAATCAAAGCATTTAAAGCGCCACATTCGCTGACATCGAGTGCTGCCAGTGACATTCTGCGTACCCCTTTTGGCAACGCTCTTTGCTGCTGCCATTGGATTAGCGCTTGATCCTTGTTATTTATGTGTTACATGTACATATGTATGTATGAGTTTGTGTTTGTGATTGTGATTGTATGCGTTTGTGCCAACAACCAACACACGTATACATACACATACACAGCTCACCACATGTGGAAGTGCACAATGGAAACCTTTTCAATTATTTTTGTTAGCGTTGCTTGGGTATTCGGAGCTTGGTTCAGGTGTTTGTTTACACCCAGTTCGCAATTTTAGTCTCCATTTTGAAATAGGTGTGCGCACCCGGCAATCTGACAGCAATTCATGCGACGGAAACATTGAATTATACCTTATATACACCCACACAACTTTATAATGTAAATTGTGTGTTTACTTCCTACTTTTCTATACTCTTAATGCAATTATTCAGTTTATTACGTTCTGGAAAATAATATATAATTTTGTTGTCATTGAATAAACAATATTATGGCTGCTAATACTGATAATTACTCAGATAATACAATTGTATTTGAAACCTGTAAATCAGTTCAAAATTTTTTCAATGTAACTCAGCTATAATGATGGAGACTATATAAAACTAAGACTAGAATAACATACATAGTGACCTCAATTTGACAATCACATTACTTAGTTAGACATGATTCAGCAATTTTGCAACCGAAGGCTTGTCTTTGTTAGACTGCATGATTTGGAAAAAGAATTGGCTTATTTACTGCAACTTATGATAAAAGGATTAAGGGTTGTTAAAAGGGTTTTCAAAAAAAATGCTATTTAATTTTTAGATTTTCAACAATGCTCAACTTTTTAATGAACAGTATTTATTTATCGGTATAACAATTATTATTATTGTATTATAAGTATTAAATCATGATAATTTGGGCCTTAAAGCTTTACATTTTGTTTCTTTATGTGTAAACTCTCCTCGTAATTAAATAAAGTTAAATTTTATTTGTTGTTGCTGTTGCCTGCAATTAGATTCAAAGTGTGCTAGTTAACGCTTAAAAGCAATTCGCTGTAACTATTTGAATCCACATACAACAATACAATTATAAATAGGCACGACATTAATGTCTTGGGTAAACAATTTTAATTTCTGTATGCAGCTGAGAGACAGAGTTTTGCATTTATAATTGCCATAGACAGACAAATAGACTAAACGACTAAGGTGGTTTGATGGTGGTGCAGTCGAGTGCGACATGCAAACCACACTTGTATGCTATTCGATAAGAGACGACAAACGATGGCGCATGCCAATGTCAGTTGCCTCGAACTGAGACTGAGAATGAGTCGCAACTGAACTGAAACTGCTGGCAAATTATGGTAAAACATTCAGCGACGGCGGCTAATAGCCGATCCCAGGCCCACAGGGGGTTTTGCCATTTGGTATGGGTGATAGTGGTAAAAGTGGTGACGGTGGTGCGGGTGGTGGTGTTGTCGGTAGGTGACGGTGCATATGAAACGAGGGCTTGGCATGCACAATATGCCATGCCAGGGATAGACAGAGTGACAGACAGACAGGCTTACGAGCTGGAAGGCAGTCAGTCAGACAGAGAAGGTCGGTCCTGGTCGTGGTGGTTGAGGTAGTGGAGAAGGTGGTTGTGGTGGTGCTGCTGGTGGTGAGTGGAAAGGCATTGCATGTTGTCTGTGTCTAGCACACAATGCAAGTGACAGTTTATGGTATGCAGGTATGCAATGCATTTTATTTGCTTTCGATTAGACGCTTACTTCCCTTGCATTCCGCTTGCCAATCCCTTTACTTTATAAGCCCTTAGCTTGTCGTGTTTTCCTTGTTTATTGCGACTAATTTTGTGTTAAGAAATTTGCAAATACCGAAAGCTTTGACAACATCTATCTGGCACGTCCTCCTATGCTGATTAATGCACAAAAGCCGGATACATATCGGATATGGCTCTGATTCGTTTTGTGCCTTTTAGTTTTTAGCTGAGGGTTTGTATATGGAACGGTATCTGAAATCGGGATTGGGTTTGGGTCGGGACCTGGGTCTGTTGTCTGTGTTGTCTGGCTGACAGCAACAGCTGTTGTTGATTTAAATATGCAGCGCACACGTTGAACTTGAATTTTAAATGTCACACCGCAAATAACATGCTGTATGTGGTCATTAAATGTCAGTTGCACAAAAACAAATGCTCTTGTCCGCCCGCAAAACAAACTACATATTAATATACCCAAAAGTGCCCTACAAAATGAAGGAAAGTCCATAAATGTCTGACTGATGGCTGCTCGAAGGCCATTAACTGTCATGCCATCATTTCACAATTCACAAATTTTTGACTTTTATTAAAAATTTAAGCCGAACAAACGTTTCTGACTTTTTAACTAAGCAAATGTTCTTAAGATCTTTTCATCTGAAGCTAGAAATGTATTGATTAAACTGCAGTAACAGATATCAATTTAAACGTGAAATTAAAGCAATTTGAAATTCTGATCAAAAAAATTTGCACTTCATGTACTATGATGTGTGACAAGTGCAGAATATTTGCTAAAAAATACGTGCGCTCCTCTTGGAAACAATAAAGTCCCGAATCAACAAACTAAGAGAGTCAGTGTCGATGAAAAGGCGCCGAGTTGATAATATTGTCACGTTTTGCGATGGCCAAGCGACAAAAATTCAAAAACAAGAAAAGCAAATGGCAACTGGCGGTATGCGCAATTTTCAGAGCTGCAAAAATAGTTTTGGAAAATCGAGGACAAAGCCAAATAAACATAATTTTTTCAACAAGTATCAACAATCAGCCTAAAAGCCATGTGCAGGTGTGGCTCGCACACATGTGTTTTTGTGTGTGTATGTATAGTGTATATGGCATATGTAACAATGTTTGCATGGCCAGATTCAGATTAAAAATTATGCTTTGTTTGCCAACTGTCAGCAGAAAAAACGAAACGAAACGGCAGCGAAGGCGTAAAAAACTTTTTTGGCCCACAATGACAACAAACCAAACAAAAGTTGCCAAAAACTTTTCGCAGTGCTTGTTGACGGCGGAAGTCAGTGAGTGTGTGTGCCTGTGTGTCTGTGTGGATGGTTGTGTGTGTCCCACTATGCACTGAAAATATATGTGTCAGTTGATGGCCGTCATAGCTGTTATGCTACTTATATACAATAATAATGGGACTGCCACCCAAAAAACAACCACGCAACAAAATCATATTCTTTTAAGTTTTTTGTGATCTTTTCTTTTTTTGTTTCTTTTTTTTCTGTTTCATTTTTTTGTTTCATCGCATCAGCATTTTTTCTTATTTATTTATTTTTTCTTACTTCAATTTTGTTATGCCGTTTTGCAAGTTGAACTTTATTTTGTAAACATGCCACTAAAAGTTTTCCACTTTCCTCTAAAATTCTCAAACCAAATGCCAACACCAGCGACAACGTGTCGCGTTCTTATTCTGTTTTGCTGTCTGTCTCCCCTTTTCTCTCTCCCATTCTGTCTCTCTTTTTCTCGGAATGTATGTGTGTTTGCTGTTTTTTTAGTTAATTTAAAAAGTTTTTCGGTTGCTTCTGCTTTTCTTTCCTTTTGTATTTTCAATTCTTTTTTTTTGTTTGATTTGCAGCAGTCAGAAAATTGGTAAACGATTCGTCGTAGCAATGCTTCACGTTGTAGTACAAAATTTTGTAGTTGTGGTTGTCGTTCGCCTGGGAAAACTGACATTTGTGCGCCTTTTATTTTGTCAAGGAATTGCTTTTACTGTTTTTGGTTCGTTTGCTTTGCTTTTGGTTAGCTGCTGCTGCTGCTTCTACTTCAAAATGTTTCTTTTATTTATGTGCTGTCACTGAAATTGAATTAGAAATCGCATGTTATGCCAGCTGCCCCAGGTGCTGACTCTCTTTCTGAATCCATTTATCTATGGACTTCGAAATCGGTTTGTTTTATGAAGCTCTCAAGCATTTTGCCATTGATGGTGGTCACTCTATGTAGCTATGATTCAATTTTCGACACTCATTGCTGATGTAGAGAGTGTACGTAAAGTATAGAAATAACTTGAAAAGCTGACTTTTGATATCCTTGTTCTAAAAGTTTTTAAAAAATGGGGATAATAAATTTTACAAAATTATTTATGCAACATTTTCTAATTCAAACGAATATATTTTAGGAAGCAGGGGAAATCCTTCCAGCTGCAACTGCAACGCAGCGCAGGATGCCCACTAAGCGCACTTTAATTAGATTTCATTTAGAGCGTGTCTCCTTGGTCCTGGCAGACAACCAGACCAGCTGCTGCTGCTGTCGTGGGCAGCCTGGCGCCTGCCATCGAGCAGCAACGCGAACAGTGACACGGACACCGACACTAACACGAACGCGGACACGGACATGGACACGAACGTGGCCTGTTGACAAGAACGCTGGGTCCATGTCTATGTCTGTGTCGACGAGCTGAAACGGCGACATGACGATGCCATCGCCGTTGCTTTTGCTCTATCTACAATAAGTATGTCTGTATATATGTATGTGTTGTGAGCTTTTTCGTGAAAAATGGTGGAAAATAATTTGCAGACGACGAAGAAGAGGAGAAGTTGAAGAGGCGAGGACTTAAAGCAAACTCTAAGTGTTGTTTGGACGTGCATTTGACGAGGCCATTTGGTGCACCTTTTTACCAAGTATGAAAATGCCCCTAGTATTATAAGTTGCCTGATGGCCTGTATTTATTCTTTGCAATTGCGCTCTTCACGTTGCGTCCTGTGTATTTAGGTGAAATTTATTTTACTAATTGTTATGTAAGCGTCACGGCAAGGAACATTTGAAATTGAATAAAAGCATTTTCAAGGTGTCACAAGGGACTACAGTAATATAGAAATATATACGAAAAGTATTGGTCTAGATACATATATAAGTGCATTTATTTTAATCAATTTTTTATCAATCAGTCGACTTGAATATATTTAAAATCTTCAATTTATAGCATCCGCACTGCACATGAAATTATTTAGTTAACTCAATTTATGTTGAATTTCCTTTAAAAATACAATCCAATGTTCATGGAAAACTGAGCAGGGCGGTTAATTTATACATGCAACGAAAATAAGAGATCAACAACAAAATGCGAGCACAAATTTTTATATAGCACTCAGGGGATAATCAGCAGCAGCAACAACAGCTAATGTAAAGTCCAACGCAGACACATAAAAATGAGAATTTATGAATTTTTGTGTAAGCAGCCGGGCAAAGTAGCCACCGCAGGGACAACGACTGGGTCTAGGGGCTGGGCGTGGCACGAGCAGACTGGGCTGAATGGGCGGGCGCCCAATAAAGCAGGTGACCCAGGTGACGGTTTTGGACTTGTGACTACGAATAAAGTTCCAATAACAACAAGAGCAATAAACAAGCGCTGCGCACATGTCGCCCTTGGAATGGCAAAAAAGTTAATAATGAAGTTGTGTAAATTGCGTAATTTTATATTTATTAATTTAACATTTTTGCCTCTCGTTTGCTTCGCCATTTATTCATTTCCGAGCAAAAAAAAAATATTATTACCGCATTTTTAAATGACGATCATAAAAAATGTTTGGTCCCCATTTCTTTTTCTCTCTATATATATCTCATATCCCACAAAAGCATGGTAAATTTGTACTTAAATGCTGCATTTAAAAACGACCGCCAACAATTTAGTGCATGATTTTTGTTGTTGTTGAAACAACGGCGTGAAAACACCGATGAATGTTGGGAATTTTTTAATATAGATATCATGAAAGATAAATGAACGAACGTAATTTTTTCCGCAAATAAATAAATATACTTAAATTCATGCAAACATAAATATTTAAAACAAAAATTTAATGATTTTGCTGTCTTATTTCAATCATATGACGTTTAGTAAAGAAGTAAAAATTTTTTTTCAGTTTATCAGCAAAAAAATAAATAGTACAATTAACACAGTAACACAGATAAATTTATATTGTATGTTTAAGTTCAGAAAAGTGAAGCTGATTACTTGAAAAGTTTTTTTAATATTGTCTAATCTCATTAAAATCATGCATATCAACGATTTGTTGTTTTCCGTGACTACCGAGATTTTTATTCGCTCGAGTAAACAAGCAAAAAGACCTTAAAAAAGTTTAAAATGAGCAATTAAAGTTAAACGACTTTGCTGCATAATTAAATTTAATATCCTTAATGCTCGCAAGATTCTTTGTCAGTTGGAAAACAACATAAAACATCAGGAAACAAAAATGATATTCATCATCTGCACACGTAATGGTAAATTTCAATAAAATTCAATTATACGTTTGCTTATTTTGAAACAATCACATGTATAATAATATAAACTAAAGCGATATCAAAGATCAAACGATATATCTTGAATATTGGAATATAAACCATGGCTAATTGTCAATTATGACTCTAGAAATTGCTGTGGTCATTAATATTATGTATACGTAAATTGCTTACCTGGCTTGTAGCCATCACTGTGCTCGTGAGTCTCAATCTCAGCTAGCTGCAGGATCCCGATGATGATGCAGATGACCAACGGGTTGCTTTTCAGTGATTCCTTCATGTTGGTCCTATGGTTTTTATTTTTTCACTTTTCCAACCGATAATTTAATTGTTATACGTAAATTCTATATAGATGTGTGTGAACTGCACAGGTAGAGAAGCTACATGGGCATAAAAAATTAAAATACATTTGCCTCACTTTGTGCAAACATCATTTCAGATGCGAGCTTGTGCACACATTACATTACACACTTTCCCATACACAGATGCCAAATGATTTGCTGGCTTTTTGCACGCGCGTGTGTTTGTGGGTGGATGTGTGAGTGTTGGTGACAATTTTCGCTCTCACTTTGTATGTGTATTTTTTGTTAAACAAATTTTATACGTTTTTGTTGTTTGCTGCACTCGGGCTTCAATCCTTTTTGTTTTTGCTTTAATTTTTTCACTTAATTAAAAACTTTTGCGCTGTACATAAATTCATTTTAATATTTACAAACAGTCGCCCTTTTTCAGCTGCTGCCGTCGACTTTGTTGTTGTTGTTTTTTCTTTATGTTGCGTTTGTTTATTTTTTGTTTTGTTGCTGGTTTTTTATTTATTCGCTTTTTTGTCAAACACATAACCGTTAAGATGAATTTTTAATAGAATTTGACGAGGCGACCAAGTAAGTTTAGTGGCGCTTCCCTTCCGCACACGCACACTCATCAGATGTCATATGTGAGGAGGGTGTGTGTAGATGTATGTTTATAAATATTTAAAACAAAACGCGCACGTGTTGCACATTCTGAGCTCCTTTTAACGTTATTTTCATTCTAATGCTGCTTAAAATTTAATTTCAAATCCTTTTGCCATGTTACCACAGTGCCTCAGAATGTATGTGATTCTGCGATCCTGCAATTAGAGAAAGAACAAAAATTAGAATTCATGTGGATAGGACAGAACATTGTAATTGTATCATGCTTTTATGCAACGCCTGAGCGTTTTGGGATTAGGCTATAAATAAATGGCCATTATTTTGTCCAGCTATTACATAATGCCACATAGAGCAAAAGAGATACGTGGATAGCTAGATAGAGAGAGAGAGAGAGAGAGAGAGAGAGAAACCCTGATGCCAATCAATAATGATAGATTAGCTCTGTCCAGGCATCACACAGTTGGCTCGTAAATTATATACACACAATCTGCTGTGACTGCTGTGTGGGGCTAAGCAAATGAATAGCCAAAACTTTTCGCACACCACATTAATTGAGTATGTGAGTGAGTGTGTGTGTGAGTGTGCGACTGGGAAAACTCAACTCAACAACAACTCATGTGAGTCAACCGCCAGCACGTGCCATGTAAACATGACCCATATGAAATTATTCCAGGCATACGCAATCGAAATGTCAATAGGTTCATATTGTTGTGCTCTTTTCTGTATGAACTCTTGCCAGGCTTGTCTGATAGTCGAACAGGCTTTTGGTACGACAACTACGACTACAGGTAATTGACAAAGGAGTCAGGAAAACTTTGACTTGAAAGTTTCGCCACGTTTTTTGTTTAACACGCAGCTTGAATAAGCTGACAAACTTGCATGACATTCCGGTGACTACCACGTCGCAGCCTCAAGTTTCTGGCCCACTTAAAGCAAATGCCAACTGGGATCAACTGCCAGATGGAGACAAGTTCCCTATAGTCGTTCCTTCAGTCCTCCAGGCAGTCAACTCCCACTTTCAGCTCCCTTCAGTAAGTTGCGTTGACGAAGTTTGCATTGGGTAATTAAGAACTGTGCAAGTGTTTATTGAGAGAGAGATTGCGTAGAAGAGTAAACTTGGGCTAAGTAGTTGTTAGTTGCTAACTAGTGCTAAGCTAGTGCTATTTGGCAGTAGTACGAGCTTGTAGTCTAAAGTAAAAGTTAAACCAAAACCCCAAAATAGATTGCAGATAATCTAAAGCACTAAGGCGATTAACAGTTCCTTTTAGTTTGAAACAATATGAGTATAATACAGTGGAGATTAAACTTAAAGACTCATAAGGAAATTTGAGTTAGCATTTTTGCATTAAAGTTTGAATTGTTTGCATTAAGATGTGCTATAGATAATTTTTAGTAACCGAATACTTTTATTATACAATTTTAAGGAATGATTCGATAAACAATGAGGTTTCTTATTTAACTTTTATTCAAATCAGCGGTAATTTCTGTTGTTAATTAAATTAAGATTAAGTTTTTTTTAATGCTTATTTTCCAATAAATGTAAGGCATAGAGTAAATTTGATGTATAATAAATAATTATCATTGGGCCTCCGCACATTTGATAATCATAAAGCGTTAAAGAACCCTACTCAAAAATGTTTTTTGGCTGACAAATTTAAACCATTCGCTAGTCACTGAACCCATTGCAAAGTGCATATTAAAGAGTCAACAAATGCCACATTAGACTGTGAACGAACACGTTGGCAAAAACTTGGCCAATGTTGAACAGCGACAAAAAGCATTCAATTATGCCAACAATATGCACACATTTCAGCAAAACAGACGAACAAACAACAACAATAAGAACAACAATAATGACAACAGCAACAAAAAGTGGCAACAAAAACGATATTCATAAAACTATTGCTCCGTGTACGCTGCCTAACAATAACGAACGAATGGAAAATAGAAAGTGAATAAGCAGCGAATGCACTCGAATTGGGTGAATATTCTTGCTGCTCTGTAGTACGAGTAGTATGATAGTTTTTCCTCTTGTTCGTTGTCGTATCAAGTCGTTTTCCCTGCTCGCCTGGGAAAGACTGTGAGTGCCTGTGAATATGTTTGTGAATGCCTGCCTGTGAATGTGAATATGAATGTCTGCCTGGCTGTGAATGCCTCATGGCGTTTAGCACATAAATTGAGCGCAGCAATTTCATTTAAATGTGCACAATAAACTTAGTTCATGACCCCTCGAGCATTTTGGCCATGGGATATGGTGCCATCTTTTTCTATTCCCGTATTCGTATGTCTGTCTCATCGTCTAAATCACATTAAATTTGCTAGCGAAATGCATAATGCAAGACCATTTACATTGGGAGAAGGAGCTGGTTTAAGTTCTGTTTCTGGTTCAGGCTCTGCGGGACAGCAGCTACTACCACGTTTTCCGGAAATGCAACACACACACAGTCACTCATACACCCTCATGGTTACTTTTGCTTTTGTTGTCAGCCGTTTGACAATTGAATTCAAATGAATTGCGGTTGAATTTTATAACAACGCAAAAGTCAGCAAGATGGAAAATACAAAAAGTAAATGCACAGAAAAGCCAAGAAAGTTTTGAAAAATTGCGAAATCAATAAGCACACCACATACGCTTTCAAATAGATATAACCACAGCAGAAAGACAGACAGACAAACGGACGGAATACAAAGGTAATTTAGTCGCTTGACATGCTTTTTGAAACTGACAAATGTAGCGATTTGTCATTGGGTTGTCGTGCTCGTGACGTTGTCTTGTTGAGGTTTTCCTTTTCGTATTCCATTTTATTTGCATGCGATTCTTTTTTTTGAGCTATAAACTCTGACAGTTGTAGATAATAGCTTGCTAGATGGATTGAGCAAGTAAGAGCTTTAATATAAGTATTGTAAAGCTTAATAGTGCAGTTCGATAATTATTAATTTTTATTGATTTCCTTAAGAATTTAACTGCTGACAAGAGACCAGAGAGCACTATTATCAATAGCTCTTCTTCTCCTCGGCCTTTTATAACCAGGCTACTAAAGTCCAACCCGCCTGCAGGCTGCAGCATACAATTTTAAGCAATATTTTAAAAGCCTGTCTCTTGAATATTTTATGAATGTACATGTATATTTACAACGCCTCAACTTAAGCATTTTGTTAAATCGAAACCAGGGAAACTGAAAATGAAATTCAGCTGAGAATGTTGCACCTGCAGCTGCAGCAGTTCAAGCAATTTCCTTTTGCTCTTATTTTCTGTTGCTGCCTCAATTTCCGGCAAAAGGCCGACGAGGCTTATCCCTTGCCGCCAGCTGCCTACTACGACTGGCCACGCCCCCATTCATTTTAACTATAAGCTCAGCTGAATTTCAACCAAAAAAGAAGAATTGCAAATAAAATTGTTGTGCTCGAAATTTTTAGTATATTTATTCTGATATTTTTTTTCGAGCTACACAGAAGAAATTGTTTTAACTTGCAATTTTTAATATTGAACGTGGCAGCAAAGGGGTGTGGCTGCGACCTAAATATTTGCAATGCTGTTAAATTAAAAAATGTAAGGATGCGAATTTTCGACTATAAGATACCCGTCACTGAATTTATGTATGTGTATGGTAAATTAATTTATTAAAACTCTTCTGAATAATTGTACTTAATACTTAAATTAGCTGTCACTATCTGTTTTACTTTAGTTATTTCATTTTAAGATAGTTCACCACAACATTTTTATAAAATGTTTTTGTTGATGCTGCTTAAGAATGTATGTATTTTATATGCCGTCCTTTCCCTGTTGCATATATTGCAACGAATACTATATTCCCCTATACTCTAAGAGTAATGTGTATAAAAAACAGCTCAGGGATTTTTAAGGGGAAAGACAGACGCGAAATCAACAACTCGCCGCTAGCAGAGGACCGACCGTATTATAAAAATTGCGACAAACGACCGGAAGTGGCGCGGCTAAAAAGCTAAAATATACATAGTCACACACACTCACACACGAACATACACACACACATGCACACACACTCATTCATATGCAAAAGCTAACCAGCCGGCTCAGCAAAGTCCTGACGCTGACTTCCTCCTTTGGTTTAAATATAGTCAGGCCAAAGCTAAAGCCAAACAGTCGACAATCGCCAAACGCATGCCAACAGTGCCAGCGGAGGGACGAGGAAATGGGCGGCACTGTGCCGTGCGCGGGCGGAAGGTTGGGCGGGGCGGGTTGTGGGGTGGCTTTTGCGACAACAAGGGCGCATCTATCGCAGCGTATATAATGAGCCAGCAGCTCCACGGCCGTTGCTCATTTCCAGGTCGACGTAATTTGTCCATAATTTGTCTGCGTCTTCCACACAGACAAGCAACGCGACTGCGACGAGGATTGGGTTTTCGGCTGGGGTTGGGGAAATAGGGGACTGTCTGTCTGTGTCTCCGAGTTTTATCTATGGCGCACTTAGACGCTATTTATGTCTTTTTATTTTTATAATATGCATCCGACCACAACTTTTGGGTTTGTGGTTATTTGCGGGCTCTCCGCTGACAAAAGAAATGTTGAAAAAATATGAGTTTGTGACAATAACAAATATAGACACGTGTAGCCAAATATAGTCAACTGATGTTTACCTAAACTCGAATCTCTTCGCCCCTCTATCTTTTTATGCTGATAAGCGACATGCACGTGGACTGGACATGGCACAGTTTTGTGGCTGACCGGCCATTAATCTAAGCTGCTCACACGGCAGAAACCCAAGAACAAACCTCGAACCTAAACAATTGTCTGTGATATGCGGACAACGTGCTAACAACTTTTTCACGCTCAAATGCAGAGCCTGACAGTGTGTCTATGGGTGTGTGTGTGTGTGTGTAAGCCTAATTAAAATGGACACGAGTTAATCATGTTGATTGTTTTCACTGATTGATTGATAGTTTCTGTTTCAGCATTCGCAATGGCGTTCTATTTGAATTGCGGTTCGTGTTACGAGTATTTGGGCTTTGCCTGGTGATGGAATAAATAATGCAATTTCTTTGGAAGTTACAAAATTTGTTTGTGCGGTTGACTATTCTATTAAATTATTTCCATGATAAATGACTTAACTTACTCAGTATTATTGTCTGGGATCTGATAACATTCAAAAATTTAGATAAATGAGTCATTCATTACAATACTAATACTAATAAAGTCTGTTTAGCCAAATACATTTCTTTACTTAAATCGTTATACAATTTTTGAAATTTATATATTTCGTATTGACTGCTTACTATATCATAAAGATATAAAGGAAAGAGCTGTCGAATATTGAATGCCAAATATATATAGCCTTTCTTTCCAGTTTTTATTTTTTTTTTTTGTTAAGTCCGATTAATATCCCGTTTTGCTGATAGTTTCATATCTTATAAAAAAAACCTCTTTACGAGGTAAAAGTCTAGTGACGAAAACATTTTCATGCCCCAAAAATTCTGATATCCAATTTTGTGACGAAAAATATTAAATTTTACACATGAATTATTAAAGAAAAATGTTTGTCACTGGCACTGCGCTAAATAGTACTATTTATTAGGTATGAAAAATTTAGCGCAATGTGCCCAGTGACCAAATTTTTTAAATAATTTTAATTTTAGCGGGTTGTAGCGATTTCCCGCTAAACTAGCGATTTTTTGAAAAAGTCGTAGAACAAACGTTTCTAGATATTTGATCGGGAACAAGTCCTCTTTCAAACTTTTAAGCTAAATTTACGATTTGATCCAAACAAACAAACAAACAGACAAACAAACAAACAAACAAACGTTTTGAGAAGGGCACCAAAAATTTCAAAATAATTATCTTCTGAGCCAGTGATCGGATTTTGATGATCAAGGTGTCATTCGCCGCGTATTTTTGATTAGAATAGTAAAAAATTTAAAAAAAAAAATCAAAAAGGCTGCAACGGCCCCATTTGCTCCAATCATTTAAATTTTTCCCCTCCCACTTACACCTGTTTATCTCACAAACCAGGTGAGTTTCTAAAAGTCTTAGTATGCACATTAGTAAGTTAAATTGATACCTTTCGATCGGTATATAATTCGACCTGATCGGACAGACATAGCAAATTTTCCATTCTTCCTGTGTATATATGCTAGTCGCCTTCGCACCCTTCGTGTTGCTTTCGTCACTAGCGCGGACTGCCGTCCGCAGTGATTAAATAGCCATAGCTGAGAGAATGATTTAAATGATTCACAGAGACAGAGAGCGAAAAAGAGAGACAGATGGTGAGGGAAAGAGAAAGAAGGGTGAGTTCAAATTATGTTATTTTATTTAAATATATTCATAAGGCTGTTGCCTGTTGACATCGTGCTGTGAAAACAACTATAATAAAAACAATAACAGCAGCGGGAGCAACAGCTGCAATGACAATAACTCTTTCCATTGCATGCACACGCACACACACACACTCAACAACACACACTCACACATACCAACACACACACATATTAACCCATACCTATGCAAACAGCAGCTGTTGCTGTCGTCGCTAGAGATGGCCACGGGCCTCCTTTTTAATGCCCGGTCCAGGCCCGAAATAAATCTTTGAAGTCCGGTCCAGGCCAGCCCGGTCCAATTTTCAAAAAGCCCGGCCCACCCTGAGCCCCGCCCGAAAATACTATATAAAAAAATTTTTTTTTTTAATTTATTATTTCCTTCTTTTATTTAAGTTAAAAATTATATTTTTGAGCCTTTTCTGCAAGCTCGTCTTAAACTTTTTCTCTTCTCATTTTTCTTCGTACCATAAGTGACTTATTTCGGAAATTTTGTTATCAAGCGACATGAAAAGTATGTGTTAAATCGTGACTTTTCGGGCCTACCGGGCTTCGGGCGTTTTACTTAGGGCCCGCACGAAAAAAAGCCCGTTTCCGTTTTCACGCACGAAGCCCGAGGGTTTTTTAAAGAGGCCCGCGGGACACGAAGACCGAGCAGGCCCGTGCCCATCTCTAGTCGTCGCCGACATAAGTATGCTGCACTTTTTTGTTGCAATAACGCCGCTTGTTTTGTTAAAGTCCGTGTATGTGTGTGTGTGTGTGTGTGTGTGTGTGTGTGTGTGTAAGGGTGTGGATGTGAATGCTTCTTGTGGGTTGCATGTGTGTGCTCGTGTATCTTTTGCATCAGCAGCTGCAGCTGCTATTGCTCTTGCCCCGCTGGCGCTGCCTTCCGTTTTTAATTGAAAATGTTTTGTTTTAATTAACTAGCGCGCGTTTTTTATGGCAACCGTCTGCCCTTTAGCCAGCTTTCCCTGTCACTCTGTTCTACCTACTCGTTTTTCGTTATTAACACTGGCTGCCTATCGTTCTAGACCTGTTAAATGTATCCTTGCTTCGGAACGTTTAAGCGTTTTTTTGCTCTTCCGACTCGAAACTCGTCCATTGATTTTGTTATGTGTTATTATTATGACGAGTTTTATTGTCACGCGGCTGCCACAAAACGCTTCATGTGCTGGCCGCATCAAATTTATGTTTACAGCGCATGTGGGAAGAGCAATGAAATGTGAGACAAGGCCAAGTCAAGCGGCGGCTGAAACAATGCCGCATGTCGCACCGGAAACGGAAGCTGCGGTACGCATGTGTGTGTGTGTGTTTGTTTGGAGTGTGTGTGTGCTCATGTGTGCAACGACACTCAAAATGTTTGGGTTATATGAAGACATAAACATAAAAGTGCTTTATAATAAAGCAAAGCGTGAAATAATTCACAGCACTGTACTCAAGAGTCCGCACCGAGGCACAGAAGCCAAGCTGACAATTTTTATAGTCTTTTTCTACTGACAAACACTCACACACACACGTACATAAATATATACGCACACTCACACATGGACACGCTGACAATGATGTTAAATAAAATATTGTTTATATGCCAACATAATAAATGGCCATAGCCGAGTAGAGGACTCATAAAGCGCACTTTATTCATCGCCATCAAACAAACACCTAACATTATTAAAGTCATAGAACTGTCAAGATCCGACCATAAGAGTTAACATGACCGAATGTTATGCGCTTTGCGACAGTAACAATTATGACAGATGTGCTAATCGTAAATGTCATTTGATATATTAAATATTAAATTTCAACTACCATTTCTAGATTATCTGTAGTGTTTTTTGTATTTTTAGGAGGTATCTCAGCAGGTGTAGGGTATTGCTCGACGAATAATAAGAGAGAGCTATAGGCTAGGATAAGGTATAAGATCGGACACATAGAGGAAAAATAAGGTACAACCAATCGAACACTTTCGTTTCGTTACTTTGATCCTTATCGGCAATTAACCTTTATCCTTATCAAGGGTGCCACAGAAATCGCATTTGCTTGAATTTCACTTCAATTTGTATGAAATTTAAGTGAAATTCAAGCGAAAGCGATTTCGGTGGCACCCCCGTATATTTATAATTAATTTATATTTGATTTTTTATACAATTTATTACTAAACATTATTATTCCTATTAAAAATTTATTTTCAAAACATATAAAACAATCTTTTGAAACCATGCATGAGTGCAACTCTGTAGGAAAGCACCAAAGTAAATATATATATTTGTCCTGACTGACTGATCAATGTGAAGCCCAAACTGTACGATTTAAGAGGCCGATTTGTCTGCAAAACATAGCTAAGACTAATTCATTGACTATATAGTCATAGTCATAGTCAATTCGTACTTAGTCCCGAATCTCTCTAAATAAGTTGAGTGCATTCACTTTCATTATTTAACTAATGGTTTTAGTATTTACTAATTGTCACGGGAATAATTGTCCGGCTGACCTAGTTGAGGGTTACAGATGTCAGAGGGATAAAGAGAGAAAGAGAGGGGGAAAGTTGCTAGCACACAAAGAATTAGTATGCGAAACATTGGGATCGAGGGTCGGCAGTTGGTTGGCTAACCCCAAAAACTGTGAGAGAATACCGGGTAGTAGAAAAGTTTTGTGTTGCGTTTAGTTTTGGAAAATTGCTAATTTATTATTTTGCGCATTTAAATATTTTAAGTGTCCCGCAGGATTTGCACTCTCATGCACATGAATGAACACACACACACACATACTCTCGCTTCTGCCAGATAAACTTGCAAGGACACTAAAAAATTTGTCGCCAGCCTGGATCCCGCTGAGTCTTGTGTTCTCCGTCCCCTCCGTCCGCCATCCATCGTCCTTCGGCCTGTGTTGTGTGTTCTATGCACGCTGCTGGCAGCCACATTACAAGTTAATATAATTTTAATGAAAATTAACATGAAGCCAGGCACTTTTTGCTCCACATGCTTTAATTTCCCAAAAGACGCCGTGGCGACACCGTCAGCCCTGACATCTGACAAGTATGTGCATGTGAGTGTGTGTATGTGAGTGTATAGGAGAGAGAAAGGACATGGGTTAGTGCTGGTTTATTACACACGCTGAGAGTTACGTTAGGCACATAGTTGAGCAAGCCGACAACCATTTAAGCCGCTCTCATTTTCATTTCCAGTTCCAGTTCCATATTCTCTTTGCGAGCTCGCTTCGCTATACATAAATTTCAGCTTTTTGCTTAATTTGTCGGTGTTGCTGTTGCTGTTGCACGTTTAGACGGTTGAGTCAAGTACGTTCTCGTGTTGGGACTTACGCAACTAATTTTACATAGGCAAAATGGCTGAAATGGCTGCTTTGATTTATAATACCTAAAGAGGATGGCAGGCTGGTTACACCTGCACCCGGTGATACTCGTAAGCTACAGTCTCTATACAGTCTTTGTATACGCTGTTTTCCTACCGCTCGAATGTGTAGGGGGGCGTGGCTGGCAACAGTTCATAAGCCTTTGAAACTTGGCACGCGCTCGTTGGCTCAAATTTTGCATCACACAAAGCAGCCGTGCCATACGCATACACACAGCTACACACCCACACACACACTCATGAAACCCCTTTGTGGTCTCAACTTTTGGCGGTTTCTAACCAGTCCCTCCTCGCCCTGTCGAATGCTGCATCGACAAAGCCAACTGTTTGTCAAGTTTCAATATGTCGCTGCACTTTGATGATTGTGATCAGGTTGTGCACTAACTTTACGAGGACATGAACAGGGACCGGAACTTATATCGTTGACAGGACCTAGATTAATTGTGAGAGTTAATGAGTAAAGGGACAGTCCCTAATCTTAAATAATGTATGCACAGTTCGTGTGATTTAATGCTTAAAAATATATATAAAAATATGCATGAAATTATAAATATAATGCTTGAAAATATTACTATTACTACTTAAAAATCATTACTTTTTAAATATCATTGATAAAAGAAGTGCCTATTTAAATGAAATTTCATTCGAATTGAAAAATGAATATAATGTAATTGAAAAGAGATACGTATTAATTAAAATATTTCTTTTGGCATTGAATAGTTATAATAAAGTCTCAATTTAATAAAAATTATAATTTAATTTTTAAAGGTAATTTTGAAATTTTGTACTTTAAAAATGTTTAAAAAAAATTTGAAATGTTTAAAAAATGTTATAAATTTTACAAATTTAAATTAGAAGTTAGAAAGAAACAAAAAATGAATGATTACTTTACTAGTATTATTTGTTTTTAAGCTACAAAAATCGTAATAACATCGAAATCAATAATGTTAAGTGTATGTAAAATGCCATCATCATCAATTACAGTTAGGTAGCTGCATAATCAATATGTAACTGCCAGCGAAAACTAATGGCTATTAGCAATTCAGTTCATCTCATCATCAAACCAAATGTCAATTTGTATTAATGAAGCTGATCATTAGTCTAATTCCTATTTGAAATCGTATGCGACTCTTCGAGTTCTCGGCAGTCTGAACATTAACAATGTTTGTCATTTGTTGATCACTCATTAATGTGAATCAGTTTCCAGTTACTGTGTATTTAGATTGGCATAGGGCTAAGCATATCCACAGACTCCAGACTCCGAACCACTGTCCATTGAGGACTGTCAATTAGATAATATATTTGTGAGCCGTTTTATCGGCAATCGCTAATAAATAAATTCCATGACCTTTAGCAATTTACCAATTTGCAACAGCTCAAGTGTCAGAGGCTGTGTGTTTGTTTCTGTCCCTCTCTCCTCTTTGCCATAACAAACAGGACGCAATGCTTTAACACGACATCAAATGGCAACGACTCCTCTGACTCAGTCTGTCTGTATGTCTGTCTGCCTGATATCCTGCAGCTCCTTGCTGGATGCTGTTGTTGTTGATGCTTCTGGTGTTGGCATCTTTTGCTATCGCTGCCTTTTTTATTAGCTTTGTCTTTCAATCTGTCTCTCTGCCTGTTATGTGTCTTTTATTTTATTTGTTCCCGTTGATGGTGCTGTTCGTGTTGCTGTTG
Source organism: Drosophila limbata (assembly GCA_963924055.1). Lineage (NCBI taxonomy): Eukaryota > Metazoa > Arthropoda > Insecta > Diptera > Drosophilidae > Drosophila > Drosophila limbata. The sequence continues at coordinate 13,208,578 of OZ001352.1, read as the reverse complement.
CTGCTGCTGCTGCTGCCAGCGACAAAACAATATCGATTTTTATTTGCCAATAGCGGGGAAAGCTCACAGTTTGTTTGCAGCTTTTGTTGTCAGAGACATTAAATGGTTTGCTTTGCAGCATCTGCTAACTTGACTCCACCAGACTCTAGCTACTTGAAAGGCTCTTCAGTTTGAATGGTCATTTAACTATTCATTATATGTACATTATATATATATGCCTTGTTCAGCATCTTTCCAATTTTATCTAAAAATACACATTTTAATTAGCAGATGTTGAGCAATCGTTATGCCTTACAAAACTTTTGTGTAATTATTCGAATTTGAATCCATTGATTTTGCAATTATGGCAGTAAAAGGGAGGCGAATTGGAAAGTTTTGCGCGTTAAATTTAAATAATAATTTGCCTAAGATTGTGATTCGTGTCTTTAATTTATAATTAATAGGAGTGGCACTGGCAGCTGAGCTGCTGTTGTCGTGGCAACCCGACGGTTGCGCTGGCAACGGCGCAGCAAAATAAAGAATTTCTGGTATTGTAATTAAGCAAATGGCAGCTTAACCTAATGAGCTTAAATCTTGCCCATCCCACAGGTTTCGACGGATGAACGGCGAATGGCGAAATGTTGCACATTGTTTTGCTTTTGTCATATGTCAAAGATGCTAAAGTGCCCGCCGGTTGAATGTACAACATGATAGCGACAGCAGCAACAGCAGCACAGCGTCAAAGAGCTGCAAAGGATGCTTGGCCTGAAGTCACAAGGACTTCAGCCTTGATTGGGCATAGACAAAAAGTGCCGCCATCAAAGCCAGCCTCGGTATATCAGGCGCTATCTACAACACACGACGCCCTCCATTTCATTCCCTCCAGCCCCAGTTCCGCATAAATGTCAGCTTTTGCAATGCCCCACAGCGACACGTTGCTTTTGGGCGCTTTGCACTCAACGTTAGCCCACTTTAGCGCTGTTGTATTCGTCAGCTTTTGTTTCTGCCAACGAAAAATGGAGCACACGGCAGATTTAGATACTGATAGTATGTATGCATGCAGGTGTATGTGTCTGTGAGTGTGAGTGCGAGTGTGAATGTATATGTGTACTGGTGTGTAAAGTGCCTGCCTAACCAATTTGTGTGCCATACAAACTAATGTGCTTTGATGTAGCTGCTGTCGCCTTAGTCTAACAAGTGCCATCACCACAAAAAGCATTGCCTCCTCCTTTTTTGGTTTGGGCGGCTGTTGGCAGCAACAACCACAACGACATCGATCAAATTAAGCAAACACACTTTTTGTGTGCACACACACACACACATGATGCTTTAGAAAATGATTCAAGTCGACATGAAAAGTGTCACACGATACTTTATGCTCTGCTAACGCATTGCGCATACGCCGCATGAGCCGCGCCCAGACGCGGCAGCTGCAATGTGTGTGAATCAATCAAAATCAGCGCAAAATTATGCCGAAAATTGAATTATTGATTCGATTAAAGCACACCTCAAGACAAGCGAGTTCTTATAAACACACACACACATGAACACTTAAGCAAACACTCAAGTAGCAAATAAATAAATAAGCAGCGGCGAGAAGCTGCCTGAGTATGCGGGAGGAATGAAAAGCTTTGCCATTTCAGCAAGCCGAGCGATCAAATTACATACACTTCAGCACACACATGTACTAATACATGAGCCTTTTCAGTTACATTTACCGTTCACTTATGTTGCGCCACGCAGGCACATTTAAGGCCACAAATCGTTTCAAGCTCTCAATATGCAAACACATTGCCATTCTGCCATCTCTGCCTCTCTCTCCATCTATCTCTCTTTTTCAACTGTTGTACGTTGCTTGCCGTCTGTGTGCCACGCAAAGCGCTTAATCGTCTATATTATTTTATATACACACACACATATACAATTGTACAGTGGGATTAATGCTTATACTAAACCATCATCCATCGATTATAGTCACTTATTTATGTGTTTTCTTATTTTTGCGGTATTTTCAGTTTGTTTGATGTATGTCATATGTGCTTTTTATATACCCTTCACTTGGGCAACATAGCTAGAATAGGTGTCTCTAATGTTTGCTAAATTATATCATTTTTATAGCTGAAATTTTAAATAAATAAAATAATCTACTTTTAGTTTTTTAATTAACATTATAATCTCCAAAGAAGATTACAATATTTGTCAGATCAAGTGGACATCATCACAATCACAAAATATTATTAATTTTCTTAAATCAGGTTTCTCTATTTATAATAAAGGGATTTCGGAAAACAGTATTAGATTTGGTTTAGATTTCTCCATACAAAATTTTCAGTGTGCCCAGAACAAATCAGGGAAAAATCAGGGCACACTGAAAATTTTGTATGGAGAAATTTAAACCAAATCTAAATCAAATCTAAAACTGGATCCGGAATCCCGTTAATATTTTAAATTTTTTATGTATGTAATATGTAAGAGCTCAAGCACTTCGGTATCAGGATGATAATTTTTACTTTTTCCTGCTCTTCTAAATAGCTGTGGGCTACAAAAGCAGCAGGAAATGCTGCCATGTTGTGCTCTCCGCCATTTTGTGTGCGCAATTAAGCGTTTGATGTGCGCTTTTCGTTTGAAAATTAGGCAGAGCAGCCAAAGCAGCCGGAGGCAACC